>SJXQ01000193.1:161976-215492 GCA_006408695.1 Aepyceros melampus
ATACACATCCTTCACAACTCAGCTTCAAATGAGTAACCACTTCACTCAAGTGAGGATTCGACCGTTACTAGCATGTAAAGACGTGCCGTGGCCTGTGTACCCGCAGCTCCGAGCCTCAGGGCTTCTGTGAGCCTAAGAGGCACCAGGGAGTTAACATCACCACCCCCCACCCTGCACCCCCATACCTTGAAGTAGGCCTCAACCAATGACAGACAGGAGTTGATGTATAAATAGCCCTCAAC
This sequence comes from Aepyceros melampus, assembly GCA_006408695.1. Taxonomy (NCBI): domain Eukaryota; kingdom Metazoa; phylum Chordata; class Mammalia; order Artiodactyla; family Bovidae; genus Aepyceros; species Aepyceros melampus. The sequence goes on from SJXQ01000193.1 coordinate 162,219, forward strand.
CAATGACTGACAGGAGTCAATGTATAAAAGTCCACTCCTCAGCGCCCTGAATGGGATAACTCTCGCGGGCGTGGTTTATGGGGTTTCTCAGAATCTCCCCGTGGGATTCACCTCTAGATGCCCAGGTGACGACTTGCTTGTGGACACACACTTCAAGAGCCTCCTCCTGCACACTGTCACTTCACTCCCTTGTGAGTTTTCCTAGGTTTGCCTGCTGTGATGGACTGAATCATGTCTCCCTACCTTCCCAAGTGACTGTATTTGGCGATCAGGCCTTGAGTGAGATAATTAAGGTTTAAACCAAGTCATAAGCCTGAGGCCATAATGGTGTCCTTACATTGAAGGGAAGAGGAAGACACACCAGAAACATTGTTCCACCTCTCTACACAAGTACAGAGAAGCCACCATGTGAGGCCTCGGTGAGAAGGTACCATCTGCACGGCAGGGAGAGAGGCCTCGCCAGAAACGAACATGGATGGCACCTTGACCTTGGATTTCTAGCCCCCAGAACTGGGAGAAAATAAAGGTCTGTTGTTTTGACACCAGCCTATGGTATTTTGTTACAGCAGCCTTAGGAGATGAACACACCTGCCAACAAAACTGCTGCTGCTGCTAAGTCACTTCAGTCGTGTCCAACCCTGTGCGACCCCATAGATGGCAGCCCACCAGGCTCCCCCGTCCCTGGGATTCTCCAGGCAAGAACACTGGAGAGGGTTGCCATTTCCTTCTCCAATGCATGAAAGTGGAAAAGTCAAAGTGAAGTCGTTCAGTCATGTCTGACTCTTCGTGACCCCGTGGACTGCAGCCTACCAGGTTCCTCCATCCATGGGATTTTCCAGGCAAGAGTACTGGAGTGGGGTGCCATTGCCTTCTCCCGCCAACGAAACTGCTTGCTCTCAAATCATTGTCTCAGGGTCGCCACCTAGGGAACTCAAACTAAAGACAGGTGCTCGACTTCCCTAGGCAGCAGGGAAATGCAAATTACTCCACACCTGCCCGCTTGGCCAAAGGCAAAGCGAGCTTGTGCCGGTGAGAGTATGAGGCTGCCACATACAGCGATGGAAGCCCAGAATGGTGAAGCATTTTGGAAAATCATTCAGTTCAGTTCAGTTCAGTCGCTCAGTCGTGTCCGACTCTTTGCGACCCCATGAATTGCAGCACGCCAGGCCTCCCTGTCCATCACCAACTCCTGGAGTTCACTCAGACTCACGCCCATCGAGTCGGTGATGTCATCCAGCCATCTCATCTTCTGTCATCCCCTTCCCCTCCTGCCCCCAATCCCTCCCAGCATCAAAGTCTTTTCTAATGAGTCAACTCTTCGCATGAGGTGGCCAAAGTACTGGAGTTTCAGCTTTAGCATCATTCCTTCTAAGGCATTAGGGTCTAATAAAGTTGAAAATGTGTATATCCTATGACCTAGCAATCCCACCCCTAGGTATACCCCCAGCAGAAATATGTACATTTGTTCATCAAAACTCAGGTGCAAAAAATGGTCAAAGCAGCACTAATTTGTAATAGCTCCTAGACTGTAAACAACTCACCTTCCATCAACAGTAGAATGGATGAACACATTGTGGTCTATTCAGGTAATAGAATACTACACAGCAGTGAAAAAGAAGAAATCTTGTTACATGTCACAACATGGATGAATGTCAAAAACAACAATGTTGCACAAAAGAGGCTGTATACAGAAAAGGGCATATCGCTAAGATTCCAACACAAGATTCAAGAGCATAATAATCGTATAGAAAAGTGTACGGATCATAAATGTACAACTTGAAGGATTTTCCCAAAACAAGAACACCCATGCAGCCTGTAACTATTTGAAAAAATGGAACATGACTGCTACTCCAGAGGCTCCCTTCCAGTCCCTTTTCAGTCACTGCCTGCCCTCATTCCCTCAAGGGAAACCACTTTGCTGAGTTCTGGCACCACTAAAACTGGAGATATATAGATATATATGGATATGGATATAGACATACAGAATCTTAAAGGATGGAATCTTGTTTTGTACATTTTGTTTGTAAGAGCATCCATATGATTTTATTCATTGTAGTTCAATTTGAAGAAAGAAAGTGTAGTTGCTCAGTTGTATCCAACTCTTTTTGACCCCCAAGGACCCCACCAGGCTCCTCTGTCCATGGAATTCTCCAGGCAAAAATACTGGAGTTTGTTGCCATTCCCCTTTCCAAGGGATCTTCCTGACCCAGGGATTGAACCCAGGTCTCCTGCATTGCAGGAAGATTCTTTACCATCTGAGCCACCAGGGATCAATTTACTCATTCATTCTACAGTTGATGCCCTTTTGCATAGTTTCCAGTGTTGCTATGAACATTCTAGTATATATTTAAATTTTAAAATTTTATATTGGAATATAGTTAATTATATTTACTTCTAATTAGTTAATTAACTTCTAGTTAAGGGAAGATTCCTTGGAGAAAGGAAAGGCTACCCCCTCCAGTATTCTGGCCTGGAGAATTTCGATATGCAGAATACATCATGAGAAACACTGGGCTGGAAGAAGCGCAAGCTGGAATCAAGATTGCCGGGAGAAATATCAGTAACTTCAGACATGCAGATGACACCACCCTTATGGCAGAAACTGAAGAGGAACTAAAAAGCCTCTTGATGAAAGTGAAAGAGGAGAGTGAAAAAGCTGGCTTAAAGCTCAACATTCAGAAAAAGAAGATCATGGCATCGGGTCCCATGGCAAATAGATGGGGAAACAGTGGAAACAGTGGCTGACTTTATTTTTTTGGGCTCCAAAATCACTGCAGATGGTGACTGCCACCATGAAATTAAAAGACGCTTACTCCTTGGAAGGAAAGTTATGACCAACCTAAATAGCATATTGAAAAGCATAGACATTACTTTGCCATCAAAGGTCCGTGTAGTCAAGGCTATAGTTTTTCTAGTAGGCATGTATGGATGTGAGAGTTGGACTGTGAAGAAGGCTGAGCACCGAAGAACTGATGCTTTTGAACTGTGGTGTTGGAGAAGACTCTTGAGAGTCCCTTGGACTGCAAGGAGATCCAACCAGTCCATTCTGAAGGAGATCAACCCTGGGATTTCTTTGGAAGGAATGATGCTAAAGCTGAAACCCAGTACTTTGGCCACCTCATGCAAAGAGTTGACTCATTGGAAAAGACTCTGATGCTGGGAGGGATTGGGGGCAGGAGGAAAAGAGAACGACAGAGGATGAGATGGCTGGATGGCATCACCGAGTCGATGGCCGTGAGTTTGAGTGAACTCCAGGAGTTGGTGATGGACAGGGAGGCCTGGCGTGCTGCAATTCATGGGGTTGCAAAAAGTCAGACATGACTGAGCGACTGAACTGAACTGAACTGATAGTCCATGGGGTGGCAAAGAGTCACATGACTGAGTGATTTTCACTTCACTCACTAATTATGTTAACTATAGTTAATTACATTAATGAGTTTTCTTCCCTCATAGCACAATTGATAAAGAATCTGACTGCAGTGCAGGAGACTCAGGTTCAATTCTTGGGTCAGGAAGATCCCTGGAGAAGGAAATGGCAACCCACTCCAGTATTCTTGCCTGGAGAATCCCATGGACAGAGGAACCTGGCAGGCAAGATTCGGTCACGACTTAGCAACTAAATCTACCTACCTACCTATAGTTAATTAACAATGTTGTGTTAGTTTAAAATGTAAAGCAAAGTGATTTAGTTGTCCATATACATATATCTATTCTTTCTCAAATTCTTTTCTCATTTAGGTTATCACTGTATTGAGCAGAATTCTTTGTGCTATATACACAGTCCCTGTTGGTTATCTATTTTAAATACAGCAGTGTGTACATGTTGATGTCAAACTCCCCCCACCAGTGACCATAGTTTGTTCTCTAAGTCTGTGAGTCTGTTTCAGTTTTGCAAATAAGTTCATTTGTATCATTTTTTTCATCAAATAAGTTCATTTTTATCATTTGTTTAAGCAATATATGGGGTATTGCTTATATCCCATATAAGGAATATCATATATTTGTCTTTCTGTTTGTGACTTACTTCACTTAGTATGAGACTATTATAAATAATGCTGCTATGAACAACCTTGTATATATCTTTAGATGAACATATCTAGGCATTCCTTTGGGGTAAATACCCGAAGTGGAATTGCCAGTCCATTGCTTGCTTTGAGTCCATTTTTTCATCTTCTGCTGTCCTGATCTTATAGAGGATAACCAAGGAGGCCCCTGGTTTCTTTTCCTGGATGAAACCAGTGGCTCTCAGTTTCTCTCTTTGGCTGGGCCATGCCTGCCTTGTTCAGGTGCTGTGAGGCTTTAAGAGCTTCTCAGGATAAAGTCCGGGCCCTTTGACCTCTTGGCCCAGTTCCCAGCATTCCTGAGGCCAGAGGTATTTATCCCAGAGGAATGTTGATACTGAAGACCCAGCCCTGGCTAACTGTGGGCCAGGTGCAGAAACCAGGCAGTGGGTGAGTCTCAGGTCAGGGCTGGGCCAAACAGGCCAAGGGTGAAGTGGGCAGGGCACAGCCCAGCCTCAGAGGCCCCTGGCAGGGGCAGCAGGCTTCCGAAGCGCTCTGGACCCCCCTGAGCAGGAGCTGGCCTCCTTAGTGCCCATCTGCTCATCTCGAGTTACTTCCTCACCAGACTGAGGACTGAAGGAGATTGAAGATGCTTACCTGGGGCCAGTGAAAGTGAAAGCAAAAGTTGCTCAGCCGTGTCCACCTCTTTGCAACTTTATGGACTATACAGTCCATGGAATTCTCCAGGCCAGAGTACTGGAGTGGGTAGCCTTTTCCTTCTCCAGGGGACCTTCCCAACCCAGGCACTGAACCCAGGTCTCCTGCCAGTGGACATTGTCAACTTATTTCACAGCCAAGGAAGCCAAAGCTCAGGATGAAGGGCTTTTCTGTCTCCAAAGATTTGAGCCCAAGTCTGTCTGGCTCTACAGCCCGTGCTTTTTCTGCTTCATGATGCTGTCTGTCTGAGCGTTGACATAGTGTGATTCGAGGGAAGGCCAACCCCCCAAATCAAGCCATGTCTTTTCCAATGCTTGAATTTCCACTGTTAGAACTTGATTCCTCTGGGTTAAGCAAGTGCGTGCCCACTAAGTCACTTCAGTCGTGTCTGACTCTTTGCGATGCCATGGACTCCAGCTCACCAGGCCCTCTGTCCATGGGATTCTCCAGGCAAGAATGCTGGAGTGCCCTGTCCTCCTCTAGGGGATCTTCCCGATCCAGGGACTGAACCCGCATCTCTTACAGCTCCTGCATTGGCAGGCAGGTTCTTTGACACTAGTGCCATCAGGGAAGCCCGCCCTCTTCTGAAAGGCATGGGGAAGCAAGACAGGCCACATCTAGTGTTCTGTGTGCAAACGATTTCCCGGCAGAGTCAGAGAACAGGGGCGCTCTGAGGTGCTGGGACCCCTCCATTCACTTCCTCAGCCCTACCAGGGCCCTGTGCCGTTTCTTGAATGGGAAGGACAGAGAGGCGCAGAACTGTACAGATTTGCCATCTAGGACCTTCCCCAGGCAGCCTCCCTGCTCTGCCAGGACCCAGGCCAGAGGTGCTGAGCAGGAGAGGGCCAGCTGGGAGCCCTGGGGTTTTCCAGCTGGGGTCTATCCTAGGGCTTGCCAGGGCAGAGGTGTTCCGGGCCCACTTCTGCAGAAGGGAGGGAGGTGTGGGTGGGTCTCGGGCCCTGAGATAAACCCTGTTCCCATCAGCTGCCATGCTCACACCCGTGCCCTCTTTACCCCGGGGCACCTGCGTCCTTATGAGCCAGCCTGACGCTGTGCACAGCCCTGGAGCTGCAGTCAGGCTGGCCTCCTGCCTGCCAGGGCTCCTCCCATGGGTCTGGACCCACATGTGTCTCCGGGCCTCTGTGGCCGAGGCCTCTTTGCAAGAAGGTCCTCCTGGCTTTCCAGGACTCACAGTCCCTGTGGCTGCTGCCCCTTGGTCTTGGGTTGGGGTCCCCAGAGAAGACCTGGACTAAGATTCAAGGGCATGGAGTTTATTTTCGAGGTGATTCTAGGAATCCATAAAAGATGTGGAAGGGAGACAGGAAGGGCAGCCAATACAGACAAGTTAATGAGCAGCAGGTGGAAACAGGGCTCAGCCCCTCCAGAGACCTCCAGAGGGTGTGGAAGCAGCCTTGGAGTTGCCCCACCCATGATGCAAGTGAGCTGGCAGTCTACCCACCACCCCAATCCTTTCTGATTAAGGGCTGCTCCTGAGGGGGGCTCTGAGGGCATCTTCCAAGCCCTTGGGACAGAGCCACAGACTCCTAAGTGCCAAGAATGTTGGCAGGGGTGTGACAGAGAGAAAGAACCTAGGGGGAAGAGCCTGTAGGAAGTGCTGAGTCAGGAAGGCTTGAGACCCAGCTCTGCTGCTGACTCACCTTTGGTGAGGATCAGTTTCTGCATCTATAAAATGGGAATAAAAATACTGCTTACTTCTCAGCTGTGTGGTGGGGATCAAGTGTGTGGCTGATGCTGGCACCAGGTGGAGACTGATAAATGACACTTTTCCTTCCTCCTCCAGGGCAAGGGTCAGGCTGACTCACCCAATCTTGGGGCACCCAACGACCTGCCGTGTTTACCAAACGTTGCTGCACCCAGGGGCTCTCCCTTCCTTCTCCTCTTATCTCAGTGTCCAAAATCAGATAGTGAGTGATATCTAAGCTGTGCCAGGTTGAGGTGGGCTCTGGGGACCCAAGAATGCCCGAGGCTTCCCTACCCCAGGAGTTCATAGTCCAGCTGGGATGACAATTGTATAGCTGGGTGGTGGCACAGGCATGGTTTTGGACCAATGGGTAGAAGTTTGTGGGTCAGGCCTGTGGCAAGGAGTCAGTGCAGGCCAAGAGAGAAGGAGAGGAGCTGGGGGTGGGAGGTAGAAATTGTTCTGGGAGGAGGAAGGAGGTAAGCACATGTCGGAGGTTATATTTTGAGGTTCTTTGAGAAACCCCAGGTAGATATGACTATCTTAGAGTTATAACCCATGGAAGGGAGAATGAGAAGGGCCTTGCCTTGACTGGTTGCTGTCAGAGCTGGTCTGACATGCTCACTCCCTAACTTCCACTCAGGCCAGAGTTGGGGCCCTCTGGGCCCAGAACGATGTCTTGCTGGATGGAGGTAGGGATGGAGGTCAGGTGTGGACAGCCTTGGAAACGGAGGCAGGGGCTCTCTTCTCTGGCCTCCCCCTCCCTTGCCTTCTGAGCCCTGTGTGTACTTGGGATTCAAGCCCTCCCACCCAGATTGGGGTGGGAAATCCTGCACTTCCATGCTTCTTGTTCAGATTCCATCTGCATTTTGCATCTATGATATAGCCATTTTTGTTCTTAAAAGCAGTAAGCTAATGACTTACTAATTACTGAAATAATTAGTCTTCCTGTAATTAAAGCAATGACACTGTCCTTCTTCTTCAGTGTGGGTTGAGGGGAGCTGTCCCGGCCAGGTGGGATGGGCCCTGGAGGAGATGTCATGGTTTGCAGACGCTGAGGTGGCCCCTCCTGGGTGCAAATGCATACTCATGTGTATTCACCTCAACAGAGTTACACTGTGATAGTTCTATACATAGCTATGCCCACATGCATACTGAAACCCTTCTAGACCCATACATGTGGCTGCACTCCATTTACACTATGGACACTCTATGCACATGTTTGACATGCACTCAGACACAAATGCACACATTAGTGTGTATGCTTGCGTCACTTGCACACCCACAGACCCGTAATCTCTAATCATAGACTGGTGCGCACATCCTGCAGGCTCACTTGCACCCTCACGCATGCACACGGGTTTAGGCACATGTGTGCACACATAGGGAAATCCCATGGATGGAGGAGCCTGGTGGGCTGCAGTCCAGGGGGTCGCGAAGAGTCGGACACGACTGAGCGACTTCACTTTCACTTTCCACTTTCATGCGTTGGAGAAGGCAATGGCAACCCACTCCAGTGTTCTTGCCTGGGGAATCCCAGGGACGGGGGAGCCTGGTGGGCTGCCGTCTCTGGGGTCGCACAGAGTCGGACACGACGGAAGTGACTCAGCAGCAGCAGCAGCAGTGCACACACATCCGGGCTTCCCTGGTGGCTCAGATAGTAAAGAATCCACCTCCAATGCAGGAGACAAGGGTTCGATCCCTGGGTCGGGAAGATGCCCCAGAGAAGGAAATGGCAACCCACTCCAATACTCTTGCCTAGGAAATCCCATGGACAGAGGAGCTGGGCAGGCTCAGTCCATGGGGTCGCAAAGTCAGACATGACTGAGCTACTAACACTTGCACACGCTCATGCAGACACATCTAGGCAGCCACAAGCAGGTGAAGATTTGCAAGCTCAGGGGCACTCGGGCACACATTCTTGTATGTGTTGACGTGCACAAGAATGTACACACACATGGGTTGTGTCTGGACACTCATCACCTGAGCTGCGAACTTGAACGCCCAGACTTGAGCAGGAGGATCGCTGGTCGGTACACAAGAATGCACCTCACACATCGGTGTGCCCTGTGTCTGCTCACACAGCCTCACATTAGCCAGGCAGGACTCCACTGTGCCAAACTCACCATGTGGCATCAAAGTCGTCCGGAGGGAGCCTCCCTTCTCCTGCTTCCATGCCCCTCCCCTGCCCTCAGCCTGCCAACTTGGGGGTGACTCATGCACGTGGTGTGGCAAGTGTGGAGTCTCCAGAGGTAGCAGATTCGGCATTTACCCTGTAAAGGGATTCCCCCAGCCTGGCAGCCGGGAGCCCGGAGTCCAGAAAGGACAGTGACCTGCCTGGGTCTACACAGCAAGGCCTGGCAGAGGCAAGACCCAGATCTAGTCTTTTCCAAAACATGAGTTGGGATGGCAGGCTGAGAGGGAACCAGGATGCCCCAGGCTCCCCCATTTGGAACATCTGCAGGTTCAAGTGCCAGAGTCTCCCCGCCGCCCCCTGCATGCTTTCCCATGATGACGCTGTCCCCAGGAGCGCCTACTCAAAGACACATCTATTAGGGGAGGCTGGGGCCAACTGAGCAAGAAGACTGGCCAGCCCCTCCTCCATTCTTAGCTCCCTGAGGGCCAACCTCTGAGTTGGATTGGGAGACGGGGCCCTAGAGCCAAACAGAATCCTGGAGAGCAGTGCTGGAAATCCCTAGAGGAGTTATTTGCACCAAGGGACAGAGTGAGACATTGGAGCATCTCCAGGCCCCTCACCCTCCTCATCCTGGCTGGCATCAAGCAAAGCTCTTTTGCACATCGTATTCCTTTTGAAGAGTTGTTTTGCTATCAGGGCAGCAAACAATAAGAGTCGGATAAAACCCAGTGCTGGAAGGCTTGTGAGGAAAAGGGCACTCATACCCAGTGGGAACAGGAATGCAAATTGGAATCTCATTCTTGGCAGAATACTTAAAATGTGCTCATCCTTTGACCTAGAAATTTCGTGTCTAAAAATCTGTCCTCTGCAGACAAAGATGTATAAACAAGGTGCTTACCGTAGTGTGTTTATGAAAACAAGAAATGGAAGCCATCCAAAAAGCTTTAGTGGGTGGAAGGTCAAGGAACAACTGCCTGTGCATGACAAGGGCCACGTGGAGCTGTTAAATTAAGAAGGGGGTAAAAGCCTTGCATTGGTTTGGAAAGATGACTTTGATGTGAGAAAAAAAAGGTTGCAAAATAGAGAAACTTATGTTGTTGTGCATTATTTTTAATACCTCTAAAACATGAGATAGAAAACATATACCTGAACCCATGGAAAAAGGCAATTTACCCCTCTCTCAGAGTCGTTGCCTTGGAGTAGAAGCCCCAGAAGAGACATTTTATTTTAGATGCTCCTATAGTCGTTATAGCCACAGGACTGGAAAAGGTCAGTTTTTATTCCAATCCAAAAGAAAGGCAATGCCAAAGAATGTTCAAACTACCGCACAATTGCACTCATCTCACATGCTAGTAAAGTAATGCTCAAAATTCTCCAAGCCAGACTTCAGCAATACGTGAACCGGGAACTCCCTGATGCTCAAGCTGGTTTTAGAAAACGCAGAGGAACCAGAGATCAAATTGCCAACATCCGCTGGATCATGGAAAAAGCAAGAGAGTTCCAGAAAAACATCTATTTCTGCTTTATTGACTATGCCAAAGCCTTTGACTGTGTGGATCACAAAAAACTGTGGAAAATTCTGAAAGAGATGGGAATACCAGACCACCTGACCTGCCTCTTGAGAAATCTGTATGCAGGTCAGGAAGCAACAGTTAGAACTGGACATGGAACAACAGACTGGTTCCAAATAGGAAAAGGAGTACGTCAAGGCTGTATATTGTCACCCTGCTTATTTAACTTCTATGCAGAGTACATCATGAGAAACGCTAGACTGGAAGAAACACAAGCTGGAATCAAGATTGCCAGGAGAAATATCAATAACCTCAGATATGTAGATGATACCACCCTTATGGCAGAAAGTGAAGAGGAGCTAAAAAGCCTCTTGATAAGAGTGAAAGGGGAGAGTGAAAAAGTTGGCTTAAAGCTCAACATTCAGAAAACGAAGATCATGTCATCTGGTCCCAACACTTCATGGGAAATAGATAGGGAAACAGTAGAAACAGTGTCAGACTTTATTTTTGGGGGCTCCAAATCACTGCAAATGGTGACTGCAGCCAGGAAATTAAAAGACGCTTACTCTTTGGAAGAAAAGTTATGACCAACCTAGACACTATATTCAAAAGCAGAGACATTACTTTGCCCACTAAGGTCCGTCTAGTCAAGGCTATGGTTTTTCCTGTGGTCATGTATGGATGTGAGAGTTGGACTGTGAAGAAGGCTGAGTGCCGAAGAATTGATGCTTTTGAACTGTGGTGTTGGAGAAGACTCTTGAGAGTCCCTTGGACTGCAAGGAGATCCAGCCAGTCCATTCTGAAGGAGATCAACCCAGGGATTTCTTTGGAAGGAATGATGCTAAAGCTGAAGCTCCAGTACTTTGGCCACCTCATGCGAAGAGTTGACTTATTGGAAAAGACGCTGATGCTGGGCGGGATTGAGGGCAGGAGGAGAAGGGGACGACAGAGGATGAGATGGCTGGATGGCATCACTGACTCAATGGATATGAGTCTGAGTGAACTCCGGGAGTTGGTGATGGACAGGGAGGCCTGGCGTGCTGCGATTCATGGGGTTGCAAAGAGTCGGACATGACTGAGCGACTAAACTGAACTGAACTGATCATGAGTGATGTTGAGCATCTTTTCACGTGTTTGTTAGCCATCTGTATGTCTTCTTTGGAGAAATGTCTGTTTAGTTCTTTGGCCCACGTTTTGATTGGGTCGTTTATTTTTCTGTCATTGAGCTGCATGAGCTGCTTATGTATTTTGGAAATTAACTCTTTGCCAGTTGTTTCAATTGTTATCATTTTCTCCCATTCTGAAGGCTGTCTTTTCACTTGCTTGTAGTTTCCTTCACTGTGACAAAGCTTTTAACTGTAATTAGGTCCCATTTGTTTATGTTTGCTTTTATTTCCATTACCCAAGAGTGATATTAATAAGTAGATTTGGGATCAGTGGTGGCTGGGTTTCAGACCACGTCCGAGTTGAACAGAAACCCTTCCTGGTGGCTGGTGGGCCCTCTGCTCTGAAGGTATGGGGTGCAGTAGCTGCGATGCTGCCTGAGAAGGTCCTGCCTCCTGAGAGGGCGGTTCTCATGGATAGGACTCTGGAGCCCAAAGATGGGGATGCACAAAAAGGTTGGAGCAAGAGGAGATTGTCAGTTTTCAATGGGAATTTAAGCTGGAAAACATGAGCTACGCATCGAAGTAGACAAAATAAACAGTATGCGAAGAGGAGGCATCATCACACATGATGGAAAAAGCAGACGGAGGAAGGGTGTGGTCAAGCACGGGTGGTTCAAGCTGATTTGGCCTCTTCGGGAGTGAGAGGCCCACTGCACCTTGCCCCCCTCCCACCACTGAAGCTGACATCTTCCAACTCCTTGGGCCTCCTGGAGCTGCTTTTCTCCTGGTTTCCCAGTCAGTTCAGTCGCGCAGTCGTGTCCGACTCTTTGCGACCCCATGAATCGTAGCACGCCAGGCCTCCCTGTCCATCACCAACTTCCGGAGTTCACTCAGACTCACGTCCATTGAGGCCATGATGCCATCCAGCCATCTCATCCTCAGTCGTCCCCTTCTCCTCCTTCCCCCAATCCCTCCCAGCATCAGAGTCTTTTCCAATGAGTCAACTTTCCATATGAGGTGGCCAAAGTACTGGAGCTTCAGCTTTACCATCATTCCTTCCAAAGAAATCCCAGGGCTGATCTCCTTCAGAATGGACTGGTTGGATCTCCTTGCAGTTCAAGGGACTCTCAAGAGTCTTCTCCAACACCACAGTTCAAAAGCATCAGTTCTTCAGTGCTCAGCCTTCTTCACAGTCCAACTCTCAGATCCGTACATGACCACAGGAAAAACCATAGCTTGACTAGACAGATCTTTGTTGGCAAAGTAATATCTCCACTTTTTAATATGCTATTTAGGTTGGTCATAACTTTCCTTCCAAGGAGTAAGTGTCTTTTAATTTCCTGGCTGCAATCACCATCTGCAGTGATTTTGGAGCCCCCCAAATAACATCTGACACTGTTTCCCCATCTATTTCCATGAAGTGATGGGACCAGATGCCATGATCTAAGTTTTCTGAATGTTGAGCTTTAAGCCAACTTTTTCACTCTTCTCTTTCACTTTCATCAAGAGGCTTTTTAGTTCCTCTTCACTTTCTGCCATAAGGGTGGTGTCATCTGCATATCTGAGGTTATGATATTTCTCCTGGCAATCTTGATTCCAGAGGGTGGAGCATTTCTGCATCAGACTCCAAAGATCCTTTTCTAGAACATTTACTTCAAACTTAATTTGTCCTGTTAACTGCCCCCAAATACATAGTCTTACATCTCACTTTTGTCATTACATAAAGCATCATTCCTGGGCTTCCCTTAGGCTCAGTGATGAAGAATCTGCCTGCCAATGTAGGAAACACGAGTCCGACCACTGGTCTGGGAAGATCCCACAGGCCGTGGAACAACTAAACCTGTGTGCCGCAATGACTGAGCCTGTGCTCTAGAGCCCACGTGTTGCAGCTACTGAGCCCACGTGCCTCTGAGCTTGTGCTCTGCAGCAAGAAAAGCGACTGCGGTGAGAGGCGGTGTACCACAGCCAGAGACAGGCCTCTGCTCACCACAACCAGAGAGAGCCCATGCAGAGAGGAAGACCCAGCACAGCCTGAGTAAATAAAATTATAAAACACTATTCTGGCTTGATTATTTGGGGGTGTTATTCTTCACTTGTTTTTTTTGAGTTATTGATAACAATAGCTGTGTGCCAGCTATTATTGTATAAGGCATCTTAATCCTTACACAACCCTGGGACATTGTTATTATTTTTTATGTTTTACTCACAAGGACACTCAGAGAGGGCAAGAAACTTGCCCAAGATCACAGTCAATCCATTAGAAGCCAGGGTTCAAATCCAGGTCTGTCTGCATTAAGTCCATGATTTTCCCACCACGATACACTGTCCCTCAGAAACTTGAGCCCTTGGCTCCAGCTTCTATTAATGGTCACATTGCAAAAGGGAGAAGCCACTGAGCTCTGTGGCTTCTTTTTTTGGTAAATATTTATTTACTTATTTATTTGGTTTCACTGGGTGTCATTTGTGGCACATGGGATCTTCAGTTGTGGCTCACGGGCTTAGCTGCTCCTCAGCACGTGGGATCTAGTTTCCAAACCAGGGATCAAACCCATGTCCCCTGCAGATTCCTAACCACTGACAACCAGGGAAGTACTGGCAGCTTCTTTTACTATCCTCCTTCATCCCATTTCAAAACCATAAACTGTCTTCCTGGTTTCTGGTTAGTCAAGGAACTCTGTCAGTTCCTCGTTCATTCGGGAACGGCTGGGGTTCGGGACCCAGTGTATGACCTGCTCTTCCTGACCCATGTGACTTCAGCTTCTCTCTTCCCTAAAGAGCCCAGATTCCCAGGGACTCAATTTTTCCTCATGGAGTACTACAACTCTGGCATTCACAAAACAAAAAAATGAAAAGACCCAGGCATAAATCCTGTTGAGGGAAGCAAGAGGAACACTGAGTCTGGTAAGATTTCTTGAATGGGCTCCAGTTGCAAGAGAAGTATGAGAATTGTTATGATTGCTCTGGTTTGTTAGAATGAGTTTTTATTTAGTCTCTTGGGGGCAGAAAGGTGAAGCTCTAAGAAGAGCCAGAGTTTGTGCTCCCTGGAGTTCATTGTCAACCAAATTACTGGACAGGAGTCTGAACTCCACTGTGACGTCTCAGTAGAGTTCTGTTGCAGGGGTGCGATGGGGGAGCTGTCAGGGTTCCTACCGCAGGGTGAGACTGGAAGATACATTTCTGACTCACTAAGGGTCTTTACTCTCCCCATGTATTTCATCACTGGGGACCTGAACGTAGATCATCACCCAGACCCTACACCTGTTTCTGGTGTGTCTTCCCTGCAGATCACCTTGCCAGATGAGCTAGTTAGTGAACGGGGCAGGGCAGTTGTGTGGGAATTGAGGGAGTAGGAGGCTGCTTGGGGGGGATGTGCGGGAGGGCATTGACTAGATACTGCTGGGTCATCTGGGAAGCAGGTCTGTGTGGGGGACACCTTTTCTGAGCTCTGCCTCGGCCTCGGACCTGCGTCAGTCTTCACAGAAAAGCCATCCTGAACTTTCTCTGCGTGCCCAGACCTAGCTGTTGGTAGAGAAACCCCCTGTGTGTCCCATGAGCCCAGGCCCACCAGGCCCGCATCCCTGGGGCTGATGCCCCGTTAGTGGTATCAGAGTTAGAGGCAGCCACACGGACTGACCCAGAGGCTGGGACCGTGTGAGCCTCGCCCCCCACCCCCCGCAGCAGGCAGCAGGCAACAGGCCTCACCCGGAACTGCCCCCCATCGCCGTCGTCCAGCTCCAGGATGTAGCCGTCCACGGGGCTGTGGGTGAAGGGCGGTGTCCTCCAGGCCAGCGTGACGCTGTTGTTCCGGGTGCAGCACTTCTCCAGCTGCAACAGGGGCACGGGCGGCACTGTGACGGGACAGGCGGGCTTCAGTGTGTATACCCTGCCGGGCGCAGGGACAAGCCGCGGGCCCGGCCCACCCCAGGGGGAGGGCGACCACCTGTGCCACTCCCTGCCGCGTGTATGCACCCTCCGTGGACCTCCTAGCTGCGAGGGGGTCCTGGGATTTGAGGCCGGGAGAGATGCAGAGACGTGGCAGTTGCCACCACCCCCCTGAGTCTGGAGCCCTGAGGACAAGGTGTCTTCTTCCCCCAAGCCCACTGAGCATCACTGGTTTTGATTTTGCCCCATGACCGGCTCCCTAGGGCTTGCAGCAGAGCCTGACCGCCTGTGCCTCCCAGCATGGCAAGGCCTCTCCAGACCCTCTGCATGGAGTCACGTGCAGCTCACACTTGGGGCTCGTGAAGTTGTGGTTGGGGGTGGAGGACAGGCAGCAAAGATACATTGAAACTTTTGTCTGGAGCATTTAAAGGCCTAGGGAACTAGATCCCGGAAGGTGAGGCAATCTTAGAGTATGGGACAGTCTACCCACGGAATGAGGGATTCAAGTCAAGTGTATCATCAGTTCTATGAAGGTGAGCTCCAGAGTATCTTTTTATTCTCTAGTTGTGTTCAGGCTCGAGAGATTTTAGAAATACAGTCCATGCTGGGGCTTCCCAGGTGACATTAGTGATAAAGAACCTGCCTGCCAATGCAGGAGAGGTAAGAGACTTGGGTTCTATCCCTGGGTTGGGAAGTTCCCCTGGAGGAGGGCATGGAAACCCACTCCAGTATTCTTGCCTGGAGAATCCCATGGACAGAGGCGCCTGGTGGGCTATGGTCCATAGGGTTGCAAAGAGGTGGACACAACTGAAGCGATTTAGCATGCATGCATGCATAGTCCATGCTGACATTTTTCAAAGGGAACACTGCAACATGAGTTTTTGTAAAAACTACCGATTTCCATTTGGGTCCAGAGGTTAGGGCACCATCTTCCACATTTTGGTGGACAGTTTAGTGGGGTGTGAGCACTGTCTGTTATGGATGTCGTCTCAGGGCTGGCTCCATGCTGGCCCCAGGACCCTGGGTTATCAGTGTGGAAGGAGTCCTTTCTGCGTCCCTGGGCATCGCTTCTCGCTTTCCCATTTCCCCTGAATTCCACCACCTCACCCTGTCAGGAGCAGCTCCAAGTGGCCTCTTTCAGCACCCTCACTTTCCAGACCCCCACTTCTGCCAGGCTTATTCTGCTCCGAGAAGCACACCTCATTCACACCTGAGGCAGGTGGCATTTCCAAACCTTACTTCAGGTGCAAGCTGAGTGTGGGAGTGAGCACAGAGACTGGATGTCTTTGGTTTAAAAATGGCCACATACTTTGCAAGTGAGCATTTTCCTGAGTTCACAGCTTCTGTAGGTGTGGTGCTTAGCTCTTTGATATATTGGTTAAAAAAATAAACCCCCAAAGAGTTTTATTCCCTCTCCTGAATGTACCCTTAATGTCTCTGGGAGGCAGGATGACCTCACATGCTAATTTTATAACCTGAGGAAAGTTATGCAAACTTTTCTTAACCCATAGCCTGTGTCCCCCCAGCTCTCTGAACTCACTTCTACCACCCACCACCTTCTCCACGCTGCTGTCACCTCTGACCTCGCTCTGCTTGGAACACAGCAAACTTATACCTGCCCTCTGCTGCCTGGAACCTTCTTCCTTTATATTGCATCTCTTTCCTTCTCACCTCGAAACACTAGCCCCATACTAATGCCTTCTTCTCAAAAAATGGCTTCCCTGGTGGCTTAGATGGTAAAGAATCAGCTTGTAATGCAGGAGACTCAGGTTTGATCCTTAACTGGAAAGATCTCCTGGAGAAGGGAATGGTTACTCACTCCAGTATTCTTGCCTGGAGAATTCCATGGACAGAGGAGACTGGCAGGCTACAGTCCATGGGGTCAGAAAGTCAGACATGACTGAGTGACTAACACTTTCACTTCTCAAAAGGCACCCTGTTGGTCACACCTGCCACCGTCAGGTTATGTGATACTATCTGTTGTATCATTGCCTATTTCCTTCTCTAGAATGCCAGCTCAGTCTTGTGAGGGAGTCTGGGGACTTGTTCATGGCTGTGTCCTAAACACCGAGGATGGTGCCTGGCAGGTGATAAACACTCAACAGGTGTCTCTGAACGAACAAACAATCCTCTTTCATACATGCAAAAACTGTGGCTCAGGCTGGGGGCTACCCGCAGAGGTCACCAGCTCGAGGACACTGAACTGGGACCTGAACCCAGGTCTGTGCCGCAGAAGTCCCTCCCTCCCAATCTGGGTCACACCAGGGTCACAAGTCTTCTGAAACATGAGCTGCCCTGCAGAGTGGATGCCTCTTCCAGAAGAAGCAACAACTGAACTGGGCCAACCACGGCTCACCCCTACATTTCATCTGAATGAAGTCCAGCTGGTGGATGGCCTGCAGCAGCGGCTCGCTGTCCAAGGTCAGCTCAAACTCTGCAGACACTTTGGGCTCCAGGGCGCCTTGACCCACTGCTCTTGAGACACCTGGACACGCTTGATCAGGGCGTCGGAGATCTTAAAAGAAGCACAGTTTAGGGTTTCCACATGCAAAGGAAAAATAACACAGCAGGTGATGAGGGAAGGGTAGTGGCTTCATCTCCATGGGCTCAGGGGGTGGCTGTGTTAAGCATGCCCTCCCAAGCCCTGGCAGAGATGTCAGGACCCACGCTGGTATGGGGGTAAATAAAAATGCATTATATTGTTTAAATCATCTTCATAGGTTGGTCATGTAAAGAAGCACTTGCTGTTTTATGCTAAACCCTTTTGTAAAGCAAATTATATTTTAATTTATTTTTTTGAACTTCTTATTTTGTATTGGGGTATGGCCTATTAACAATGCTGTAATAGTTTCAACTGAACAGCCAAGGGACTCGGCCATACCTACACATGTATCCATTCTCCCACAACCCCCCCACTCCCATCCAGGCTGCCACATGACACTGAGCAGAGTTCCCTATGCTCTACAGTAGGTCCTTGTTGGTTATCCATTTTGTATGTAGCAGTGTGTCCGTGAACCTGCCAAGTTCCCTAGCTATCCATTCCCCTCAGCAACCACTGGTTCAATTTCTAAGTCTGTGAGTCTCTTTCTGTTTTGTATCTAAGTTTGTTTGGAAGCAAATGATACTTTTAAAATATACAGAAACACTCTGCATATTCTTCTTTTGCTAGATCCCGCACTTTGCAAAGTGAAACTCACTGGTGGTTTGTCCTAGCATTTGAAAGCATCTCCTTCACCCCAGGACTGGGCCCCTCCCTCCCTCCCACTGTCTTTCCTCCATGTTGTTCTGCAGCTTCTGCTCCAAACTCTCACTGTATCAAACCCACAGCTCTGTTCTCTGCTGGAGAAAGTCGTGCTCACTCAGTACATCTGCATGTGTCCCTATAGAGCTATGATGCCCGTGCACCCTTTCTGG
This sequence comes from Aepyceros melampus, assembly GCA_006408695.1. Classification (NCBI taxonomy): domain Eukaryota; kingdom Metazoa; phylum Chordata; class Mammalia; order Artiodactyla; family Bovidae; genus Aepyceros; species Aepyceros melampus. The sequence goes on from SJXQ01000193.1 coordinate 180,686, forward strand.
GGACCAATCAAGGAGATTCATCATTTTCCCCACAGAAGGAGGACTTAGCTTTCGTTTGAGTCACAGAAGTGTCCCAAGAGATGCTCATGAGCTGAATTAGCCTGGCTGCTGGGGGTTGCCCAGCAAGGCAGCCCAGGTTTTCTGGGCTGCGGTATTCTGTCCAGACCTGCGGGACTCTGCCCACTGGGGGTCATGTGGATTCTGCTAACTCACTTCTTCAGTGCAATCTTTTCAGCTTGACTGGCAGACTGTCTTCTTTCATCTGTGGGAAAAATGGTGCACTGGTGTTCCAGGAAGTCAAGCCATGAGAGCATGGCATTGCAGGCCTAGAAACTGTGATGTTTGACCTCCTCATTTAATGATGACCCAGAGCCAGGTCAGAGCTTGTGAGAACAGCCAAGATGAGATTTCAGGTGTTCTGGAATCACTGAGCACAGGAGAATCTGCTCAACTCCAAGTCACAGGGAGGGACTTTCCTAGAACCTTGGCTGGTTTGGGATGTGGCCATGGAGTTGGAAGAAGGACCGCCAGCTCGCTCACCTGCAGGAACCCAGCAGGGTCGTTCTCCTTGATCACCTCCAGGCAGTACTCCATCAGCCCAGTGGACTGGCGCAGCTTCAGCGTGCAGTGATTGATCTGGTCCCAAACCATCTGCCATGAAAAGGACCCCTGGTAACTGTCTCATGGACAAAGAGCAGCCCGGCTGCAGCAGGAGGCAGCACTGTTCTCGACTCCTTTGTACTCTCTCCTGCCGCTGCTCTGTTCCTGAGCTCCACGTGCCCTCGTTACAGGGGAGTAATTGGACACACTGCCCCACAAGCAGGCCTGCCACACCCAACAGAGCACACTTCCTGAACTCTGGATAAAAACCAGAGAATGCACACAAGCTGAACCCTCCCACGTGACCAGTCCATGCCCCTCCTCTCGCTTGCTGGGTGGTCTCTTGAGGGGCTCAACTGCTTTGCATGTAATCCATGGACCATCCCCAACATGCGTTCCTTCTCGCCCTTCAGTAATATTTCTGGTTCAGTTGGGAAATGTCTATGAACTAGATCGAGCCCAGACCATGAAGTGAGTAGTTTTCATTAAGGCAGGTGTTCACGGGGCAGCTGCCTGGACCGGGGGCCCGGTGTGAGTGAGGGGAAGTCTTGCCTTTCCATGGTGGTCACTGGCCACGGTGCTGACCATGCAAGCACCAGATGCCAGAAAACCCGATGGAGGGGCCGAGCCGGGGCCCTGAGCACAGCCCTCATCACCCACGAGGCCGTTTCTGCTCTGCAAGGTGGGAGCAGGGTGTGTGTCTTCCACAGAAAGCAGGGGCCCGGCAGATGGGAGAGGGGGGCTTCTGACTGAAAGCAGCAGGATTCAGGTGTCTGGTCCCTGCTTTCGAGGGAGAGTAAGCATGGCGATTACTACAGGCAAAGTGGCACGAGGGTACGTAGGTCCCAGGGAAGCTGCTCAGTGCTTCCTCCCCTCACTTGTTCATTCATTCATACCCTCAACTAACACTGACCCCGTGTCTACACTATGTGTTCCCCCACCCTGGGCAGGGAGGGGGATGGGACTGGGCACGCTGGCTGCCCGGCACCCACCTTCAGCTTGTGCTCCCTCTCTTTGGTGACCTTGGTGAGCAGCTTGGCTTTCTGCCGGGTCAGAGCATCGACCAGCGCATCACACTGAGCCACCAGGCAGGCCTCGTAGTCCAGGCCATTCTCCTGTGGGACACAGAGAGCTTTAGGGAGGAGACACACAGAGGCGTGGCCGGCGCTAGAGACACAGCCGCGTCAGGAGGTGGGCCCCAGAGAGAGCGGTCCTGCTTCCAGACTGGAGAGCGTGCACGTGAGTCTCAGCACATTGGACGATGGAACGAGTATTCAACGTCACCTGAGCCATGTGGTTTTGTGAGGGTTTTCAATGTCATGGGAAACACTCATGAGAGACTTAGCAAGAAAAAAAAGCAGCTACAAGTGTGCACAGCATAATTGCAAACTGTGTGTGTATGTGTAAACTAACGGAAGAGCGTATCAAAATAGTGGGATGGCCACTTAAAGGGGTGAGACATTGGTGAACTTCTGTTGCTTTTGTCTGTTATTTTCTACTTTTCACAATTTCTAGACATATTTTTACTTTTCATAATCAGAAAGCAGTAAAACAAACAAAACTCGGTGGTCTGGCTGTAGGATCCGTCTTTCTCAGTTGTGAAAAAGAACCCTTCAACACCTCTCAGACCAGCCTGGATTCAGACCTCGTGTCATGGGCTCATATGTTTTCTCCCACCCCTGCCCCAAGTTCCTATGATGAAGTCCGAACCTCCATGAGCTCAGAACAAGACTGTGTTTGGAGAAACGGCCTTGAAAGAAGCAACTTAAACGAGGTCCTTAGTCTGGGCTCTGATCCAACGTGACTGTGTCCTTAGAAGAGGCAGTCAGGACACAGACAGGCACAGAGGCAGGGCCCCCCTGAGGACGCAGGGAGGCAGTGGCTGTCTGCCAGCCCAGGAGAGAGCCCTCAGGAGGAACCACCCTGCCCACGCCTCGATCTTGAACTTCTAGCCTCCATCACTGTGAGAAAATAAGTTACTGGGGTTGAAGCCACTCAGTCTGTGGTGCTTTGTTACAGCAACCCCACCAAATAGCTGGCGTCCTGAAGCATCAGAAGCAGGGAAGGAAGTGCCTGGTGGCTGAACTCTGTGCTTTAGCAGGGTGGTTTCCGTCGGCTGGTTTAGAGTTCAGTGCCCTCAGTGCCCCTTTTCCACCCAGACACCAGGAAGTCCGTGATCTGTGTGAAAGCTCCTCCCTGCGTGTGTTCATACACTCTCTCCCTGACAGACAGAGCTCCCGGGGCCACAGACCGCCCCTTATAGATCAGTGTCGGGCTTGTACGTGACACAGCGTGGGTGCTCAGTAAATACGTTTATTTAGTAACTGGTGCTTTTATGTTATGATGCATTTGGTATGAAAGCACTGTAAACACACAGGGGTAGCACTGTATGGCCACACATTATTTCTGCCTGGTTCTCTCTACAATTCTTTCTGAGTTCAAGTGAAATCCCTTTCCTACCAGTGGGTTGGGTGTGTAGTGTCTGCAACACCTGAGGCTGTGCAGCGGAGCAGTTGGGCCTCCCCGTGTTCAACACTAGAAGAGCTGCCAGGGGCCTTCCCTTTCCTCATCCGTGTCTCACATCCCCTCTGCAGAGGGGTGGGGTCTGGGCTCACCTGGATTTGCTGCAGAATGTTCTTCAGCTGAACCAGAAACTCCTTTGCTTCTTTTGCCTTATCGGAAACTCCATTTAAGGCCTGAGATAGCTGGGCCTAAAAGATATTACAGGTTGAAAAGGAAAATTAGGTGTTAAAGGCATTTAGTCTGCCCTTCACCCTGAAAGCTGTGTTTATAGCAGGGTATAACCAAGAGCTGTCCTCTATGGAGGAAGCCTGGTCATTGCAGCATGGGCTTGTTTTTCCAGCAATGGCTGATAAAGTGTTGATTGACCTGCTCTCTTCTGTCTGCACCCCAAAGCTGGATAGGAGTAAGGAGCATTCAGCTAACTGGTTGGGGCTGACAGGACCTAGAACAAGAAGTAAGTATAGACTTGACCGGGTCTGGCCCCCGCCCCTCCCACAGCAGCTCTACCCCCATCAGTAGGACACTCAGACGCCAATGTTTGGACACCCCAGGTGCCAGGCCATACTCTGCCCACCTCATTTGTACACACTTGCGTTTTGACCTAAGTGGGATGGGTGGGAAAGAGACCTAGAAATGAGCTTGAGCCACGCAGAGGATCCCAGGTCACCATATAGAAGGGATGGTGGTGACCTCCTTGGCAATTGAGAGTCCTAACTGCTCAGTTACTGGGACCCAAAGGCAGAGCTGCAGGCTGGTTTCAGATCTATGGCCTTTAGCCTCAGGCTTCTTTTCAATGAAACATATGCCCACACAATCGAATCTGTCTTCAAAACTTCACTATTGAATAGATGCCCTTTGTTTTTAAATTTTATTTATTTATATTTTGATCATGCCCTGTAGCCTGTGGGATCTTAGTTCCCCAACCAAGGATTGAACCCATATCCCCCACAGCGGAAGTGTGGAGTCTTAACCACTGGACCGCCAGGGAAATCTCCTGATGCCCTTGATTTTTAATGGTACTCTCATGTTTCAAACTAAAAGCTGAGGGCAGAGAAAAAAAATGGGGCCAGAAAAGCTGGGTCATACCCACTCTCCACTGTCTTTAGGTCTCTGCTCAAATATGATCTGTCTGAGAGGCCTCTTCCCTTGCCCTGCTTTATGCTTCTTCATAATGTTCATTACCACCCAACACAGGTTTGTTTGTTGTGTGTCTTTCCTCCCAAGAATGTAAGTTCTCTGGTTGCTCACATCCAGAAAGAGCACCAGGAACACGGCAGCATTAAACAATGTGGATATTTGTGGAATGAACGGGTTAATTAATGTGGTTCTTTGGACCGTATCCATGGTGTTCCAAATGTGGTTCCTGGACCCTCAAGATCAGCATCACCCAGGAATTTGCTAGAAATCCAAATTCTCTGGCCTCACCCCAGTCTTACTGCTCAAAATGTAGGGGTGAAGCCTGGGAATCTTTCTTTTAACAAGCTATCCAGGGATGTCTGATGCACTTTGATATCCACTGGAAGGTACAAACATAGCCAAGGAGTGGAGGAGAAGACATGGGATGATGGAAGGTGGCCAAGGTCACCAACACCAATGTTCAAGATGAGGTCTGGGCTGTGTCCTGCTCTGAGAGATGGCTGGGAGCCTCAGGTATGGCTCAGCTGAGAGGTGGCTCCTGGAGAAGCTCTCCCTGCCTCCAGTGGCTTCCCAATTGCACTCCCCCCACCACACACACACTTCAGTTGGTGTAAGCCCTTCCCTCCACGCGTACCACTATGGACAATTCTGTTGCAATTATCTATGCAGGAAGACTAGCCAATAGAAATTGCAAGAATAGCAGAGTGTTCTGCATCTGCTGTGTCTCATACAGCGGCCACCAGTATGGGTGGTTCTGAGTGCTTGAAATTTTACTTAGTTTTCAGCTGCCATGTGTGGCCAGTGGCTGCTGTCCTGGGCAGCACAGATCTTTGCACTCATCCTTAGCAGCTCAGCCTGTGTCTGATAACTTCAATCAGGAGGAGCTGGAGAGGTCAGCGTCACACAGACTCATCATCTGTGCCAGAAAAAGGGTGCCTCCCTCCCTACCACACTCACTGCAAGAAAAGGGCCCTCGGAGGCTGCACCCCTTCTCTCTTCAAGGAGAGGCCCATTCCTGGGAACCTATGCACTCTTTCATGGTGGGGACTTTGTCTTTCGCGCAGGCACAAAATAGGGGCTCAAAAACTACTCACTGGCTGAATAGAAAGCAAAGCAATTGCTCCAGTAGAAACGGATGCTAACCAAGACAGATCCCTGTGGATCCACGGGCAGCACACTTGTCCACAAGAAGCCGCATTAGTGAGTGTCCCCCTCCGTCCACCTGGGAAACTGGAGCCAGCATGGCTCTGCCCCACCAGCCCCGGTCTCCCCGCAGCCCAGCCCTGCTCTCGACCTACTTCCTACTGGGCAAATAGATCCTGGAGCTTGGCAAGGATCCCAGAACAAGTGATTTTTGAAAGGTTCCAGTGGCCTTAGGCAGACACCCAGCTGAAAGGGGAATGAACTCACAGCTCACTAGACACTGCTCCAGGCTTATCAGACTTGCCTGTGACCCCGGCCCAGCAGGGTGCAGCAAAGTCCTGACGGAAGAGCCCTGGCTCCCATGTGAGAGCTGGTCAACAAGCACACACTTGTATTAATACCTTTCTTGACCCCAGTTCCTTCCCATGTGGTGGGGCCGCAAGTCAGCTCTCCTTGCCCAAGTGGCAGCACTGTGGAAACTGGCCCTGGTTGTTCTACTGGAAAAGGAGCCAGGGATCAGGTGGCAAAGGTGGAAACCATTGTTCAAGGGACAAATTACTTATTGGCAACATGTTACAGGCTCACAGCATATTGTATTTGGCTGCAGTTTTTTGAGACATGCTCTTCCTCTTTTCCACAAGGACTGTCTAGGGAGCCAGCAGGGGACACGGAAAACTGTGTTCTTCTGGTCCTAGAGAAGGGCTTCCCTGGTGGCTCAGATGGTGAAGAATCTGTCTGCAATGCAGGAGACCCAGATTTGATCCCTGAGTCAGGAAGATTCCCTGGAGAACAGAAGGGCATCCACTCCAGTATCCTGGAGAACTCCATGGTCAGAGGAAGACCCTGCCATCTGCGAAATGAGAATGTGTTGTTCAGTCTCTGTGACCATACTATACTCTTGGAAAGAAAGGAAATATCCAGACAGAAGATAAATATTTTAAAATGACTGAATAGATTTTGAACTTGAATCAAATACACAATCATTGTATTTTATGCCTTCCTATTTCTTAAAGGTTAGAATTACCTTGCTATAGAGTCTCTGAGTTTAGACAGCTTAAAAATGTCAGTATTTTCAACAGGGCCAAACCACCTGGCCTAGCATCACGTCTTTGCCTGTAGCCTGAAGGAGTAGCTTCTAAGCACATGGGGTAGTTTTCAGCCTCCACCCCGCCTCCTTCTAGATGGAGTTATAGGGCCTCATAATGCATTAAGCTGGTTTCCCTGGTGGCTAAGATGGTAAAGAATCTGCCCAGGAGACCTATGAGACCTAGGAGACCTAGGTTCAATCCTTGGGTTGGAAAGGTCCCCTGGAGAAGGAAATGTCTACTCACTCCAGGATTCTTGCCTGGAGAATTCCATGGTTAGAAAAGCCTGGTGGGCTACAGTCCATGGGGGCACAAAGAGTCAGACACGACTGAGGGACTACCACAGTGCATTAAGCAAGAGGACTCTGGGGCATATAGCCAAATCTTGGCTCTGCCATTTGTTAGCTGTGTGTCTCAGAAAGATTCGTCATCTCTTTGTCATAGAGGGTCCTCTTCTCATATGAGTTTGCACTATTATACTTGGAAATATAGCTTGAGCTTTCCCCAAATCCTCTTTTGATACTTTTTAAACCTGATCACACTCAAACAGGACGTTTTAAATGTTCTTCTTTAGTGAATGTTTGGGAGATATTAATGCAGTGATTACCTAACTTTCAGTTTGCTTTCAGTTTGATTTCTGGGTTGTAAGAAGTGCTGAACCGATTTAAACAGTCTAATTTTTTGTGTAAATTCTTCTAATTTGTTAAACTTACATCAATTCTTTTAAAATAATAACACTGTTTGTATTTCTTTGAAAGTGTAAATTATAAAACAATTTAACTTGTTTTCATGGTAACTTTATTAATAATATCACCATTTTAAATATTTAATCATCCTAATTAATAACGATAACTATCCTTTTAGATTACTCATGCTATTACTTTCTTAAACAAAAGAAACCTGTAAATTAAAAATAATTTATTTATTTATCTGTTTTTGGCTGTGCTGGATCTTCATTGATGCACAGGCTTTCTCTAGTTGTGGAAGGGGGCCTCCTCTCTGGTTGTGGTAAGCAGGCTGCTCACTGCGGTGGCTTCTCTTGTTGTGGAGCATGGACTCCAGCTGCTCAGGCTTCAGTACATGCAACACGGTGGGTTCAGTGGTAGTGGCACATGGGTTTAGTTGCCCCACAGCATGTGGGATCTTCCCGGACCAGGGATTGAACCCATGTCCCCTGCATTGGCAGGTGGATTCTTAACCGCTGGACCACCAAGGAAGTCCCCCAAAGCCCTCTTCATTGTTTGATCTGGGTCTATCATATATGGGTTGTTATGGACTGAATGTTTGTGTCTTCCAAAAATCCATATATGGAGGCCTTAACCTCTGGTATGGAGGTATTAGGATGGGAACTTTGGAATGTGATTAGGTTTTGAGGGTAGAGCCCCCATGAGGGAATTAGTGTCCCTAAAAGACCTTACTCTCTCCTCCCACAGGCACTGAGGAAAGGCCATGTAAAGACGCAAAAAGGTCCAGGCTTCAGAACTGTGAGAGATAAATCTCTGTTGTTTAAGCCACCTAGTCTGTGGTATGGTTCAGTTCAGTTCAGTTCAGTTGCTCCATCGTGTCAGACTCTTTGAGACCCCATGGACTGCAGCATGCCAGGCCTCCCTGTCCATCACCAACTCCTGGAGTTTACTCAAACTCATGCCCATTGAGTTGGTGATGCCATCCAACCGTCTCATCCTCTGTCGTCCCCTTCTCCTCCTGCCTTCAATCTTTCCCAGCATCAGGGTCTTTTCAAATGAGTCAGGTCTTTGCACAGGTGGCTGAAGTACTGGAGTTTCAGCTTCAACATCAGTCCTTCCAGTGAACACCCAGGACTGATCTCCTTTAGGATGGACTGGTTGGATCTCCTTGCAGTCCAAGGGACTCTCAAGAGTCTTCTCCAACACCACAGTTCAAAAGCATCAATTCTTCAGCACTCAGCTTTCTTTATAGTTCAACTCTCACATCCATACATGACCACTGGAAAAATTATAGCCTTAACTAGACAGGCCTTTGTTGACAAATGAATGTCTTTGCTTTTGAATATGCTGTCTAGGTTGGTCATAACTTTCCTTTCAAGGAGTAAGCTTCTTTTAATTTCATGGGACATGCATCGGCTCCCCATGGCATCCCCGGGCCCACCTCCCGCTGCCCCGCAGGCCTGTCCTTTGCTCCTCTGTGCGGGCAGCACAGGGCCACCCACCTAGAAAGTGCCCCACAGAGGAGAGTCAGTGAGTAGATTCTGTCATGGATTCCGTCTGACAAGCTGCCCCCAGCTACTCCTTGTATCTCAGTCCTCTCCCACTGGGCTTAATTAAAACAGCCATGTGGCCACTCTGAACCTGCTGTTTCTAGGGCTCAAAGCCCCATCTGGTCCTGGGCACTGGCAGTCAAACCCTGCCCTCTTCTTGTGATGTTTTGTGCCACCCCTTCCCCACTTCACTCTCAGACTCTCCTTTCTTTTCCTCCCTAAGTCCCTCCCTAATGGGTGGGTGGGATGCAGGTGGTCCCAGGAATGGAAGGCTCCTTCTTCACAGAGGTTTCAGATTTTGAACATGTGAGTCCTGACAACGGGGGAGATGGGTCAGGATAGGATGTGGTGAGACTACTCTATGGCTGGTTTGACGTTTCCCCACCCCACCCGGAGCCTGCCACTGGGGCCTTGGCGGACCAGAGGCAGTGATGCGGGCTCTGCTCCCAGAAGCTCAACTCACAGCTCAGCCCCCACTAACCAGGCTGGAGAGTGGACTAAGCTCCTGGATCTGCCAGCCATGTAGCTGGAAGCCCTGCTGTATCACTCAGGGACCCCAGAAGTGGACTTTGGGGTCAGGGTCTGAACTCAAACCCTCATTTTATGTGACCAGGTTTCTTTGTGAGCCTTTGGGTCCTCACTTTGCAATGGGGGTAATGATATGCTCTCCAAGAGCTATCTCAAGATTTAAGAGAGAGCCTGGATGGAGAGCCCTGGGCTCAGAGGCTGGCAGTCTAGTGACGGTGGTTCTGCTCATAATGGGACCGTTGCAGGCACTGCTGCTTCCTGCTGTTGGCCGTCTGCTATCCTTCCTAATGGCACTTGTATTTTGCTTTGAGAATTGCCTCTTTCCCTGCCAGTTCCCACATGGTAGGACTGGAGTCATGACCCCATTACTACTGCCATCACCCGACGAGAGGCAGGCATATGCCCTGTTCTAGTGGGGAATGTGCCAGCTCCTTGGCGTTCAAAACTGAGCAAAATGACCAAGAAACGTAGAAATACAGACATTTGCTCTGTAGCATGGGTCCCAACTTCCAGGATCTAATGCCTGATGATCTGAGGTGGCATCACTGACTCGAAGAGTTTGAGCAGGCTCCAGGAGTTGGTGATGGACAGGGAAGCCTGGCATGCTGCAGTCCATGGGGTCGCCAAGAGTGGGACACAACTGAGCCACTGAACTGGACTGACCGATCTGAGGTGGAGCTGAAGTAATGATAGAAATAAAGTGCACAGGCCCTGCCTGGATAACAGCCTTGTGGTGGTCCAGGGGTCTCTGTAACTCAGTGAAGCTATGAGCCATGCTGTGTAAGCCCCCCCCAAGAGGGACGAGTCGTAGCAAAGAGTTCTGACGAAACACAGTCCACGGGAGGAGGAGACGGCAATCCACCTCAGGATTCTTCCCCCGAGAACCCCATGAATAGTATGAAAAAGCAAAATATGCCACCAGAAGATGAGCCCCCTCGCCAAGTCAGAAGGTGTCCAATATGCTACTGCGGAAGAACAGAGGGCAATTACTAATAGCTCCAGAAAGAATGAAGTGAGAAAGCCAAAGAGGAAACTGTGCCAGTGGTGGATGTGTCTGGTGGTGAATGCAAAGTCCAGTGCTGTAAAGAACAGGATTGCAGAGGACCTGGAATGCTAGGTTCTTGAAGTTGGAAGTGGTCAAACAGGAGATGGCAAGAGTAAACATCAACACCTTAGGACTCAGTGAAGTAAAATGGACTGGAATGGGACAATTTAATCCAGATGAATATTATCTACTACTGTGGGCAAGAATCCCATAGACGAAATGGAGTAGCCTTTATGGTCAACTAAAGAGTCTTAGGTGCAATCTCAAAAACGACAGAACAATCACAGTTCATTTCCAAGGCAAACCATTTAACTCCACAGTAATCCAACTACTGTGCCAAACTATGCCCCAACTACTGATGCCAAAGAAGCTGAAGTTAACTGGTTCTATGAAGACCTACAAGGCCCTCTAGAACTAATACACATAAAAGGATATCCTTTCATCTTAGGGGATTGGGATACAAAAGTAAGAAGTCAAGAAATACCTGGAACAACAGGTAAATTTGGCCTTGGAGTAAAAAATGAAGCAGGGCAAAGGCTAGCAGAGCTTTGTCAAGAGAACACACTGGTCATAGCAAACACCCTCTTCCAACGACACAAGAGATGACTCTACACCTGGACATCACCAGATGGTCAATACTGAAATCAGATTGATTATATTCTTTGTACCCAAAGATGGAAAGGCTCTGTACAGTCAGCAAAAGCAAGACGTGGAGCTGACTGTGGCTCAGATCATGAACTCCTTATTGCAAAATTTAGACTTAAATTGAAGAAAGTAGGAAAAACCAGTAGGCCATTCAGGTATGATCTAAATCAAATCCCTTATAATTATATAGTGGAGGTGATGAATAGATTCAAGGGATTAGATCTGGTAGACAGAGTGCCTGAAGAACTATACACAAAGGTTCAAACACTTGAGCAGGAGGCAGTGACCAAAACCATCCCCAAGAAAATGAAATGCAAGAAGGCAAAGTAGTTGTCTGAGGAGGCTTTACAAATACCTGAAGAAAGAAGAGAGTGAGAGGCAAGGGATATAGGAAAAGATATACCCAACTGAATGCAGAGCTCCAGAGCACAGCAAGGAGAGATAAGAAGGCCTTCTTAAATGAACAATGCAAAAATAACCAAACAAACAAAAAACAAAAAACCAACCAGAAAAACAATATGAATGTGAAAGACTACAGATCTCTTCAAGAAAATTGGAGATATCAAGGGAACATTTCATGGAAGCATGGGCACAATAAAGATAGAAATGGTATGGACCTAACAGAAGCAGAAGATATTAAGAAGAGGTGACAAGAATACACAGATGAGCTATACAAGAAAAGGTCTTAATGACTCAAATAACCACAATGGTGTGGTCACTCACCTAGAGAGGGACATCCTGGAATATGAAGTCAAATGGGTCTTAGGAAGCATTACTATGAACAAAGCTAGTGGAGGTGATGGAATTTCTGCTGAGCTATTTCACATCCTAGATGATGATGCTGCTGTGAAAGTGCTGCACTCAGTATGTCAGCAAATTTGGAAAACTCAGCAGTGGCCACAGGACTGGAAAAGGTGTTTTCATTCCAAGACCAAAGAAGGGCAATGCCAAAGAATATTCAAACTGCCGCACAATTGCACTCATTTCACATTCGAGTCATTAAGATCTTTTCTTGTATAGTTCATCTGTGTATTCTTGTCGCCTCTTCTTAATATCTTCTGCTTCTGTTAGGTCCATACTATTCCTATCCTTTATTGTGCCCATCCTCCCATGAAATATTCCCTTGATATCTCCAATTTTCTTGAAGAGATCTGCAGTCTTTCCCATTCCTATTGCTTTTCTGTTGTTGTTTTTTTCATTGTTCATTTAAGAAGGCCTTCTTATTTCTCCTTGCTGTTCTCTGGAGCTCTGCATTCAGTTGGGTATATCTTTTCCTTTATCCCTTGCCTCTCACATCTCTTCTTTCTTCAGGTATTTGTAAAGCCTCCTCAGACAACCACTTTGCCTTCTTGCATTTCTTTTTCTTGGGGATGGTTTTGGTCACTGCCTCCTGTCAAGTTTATGAACCTTTGTGCATAGTTCTTTAGGCACTCTGTCCCAGGTCTAATCCCTTGAATCTATTCATTATCTCCACTGTATAATCACCTAGCAATCAAGCTAACCTTAAGCTAGCAATGTTATGCTCAAAATCCTTCAAGCTAGGCTTCAGCAGTATGTGAACTATAAACTTCCAGTGAAAGGCAGAGGAACCAGAGATCAAATTGCCAGCATTTGTTGGATATAGAGAAAGCAAGGAATTCCAAAAAAATGTCTACTTCTGCTTCATTAGGTACTAAAGCCTTTGGCTGTGTAGATCACTACAAACTGTAGAAAATTTCTAAGGAGATGAGAATACCAGACCATCTTGCCTGCCTCCTGAGAAACCTGTATGATGGTGAAGAAGCAACAATTATAACTTATATAACAATTATAATAGTTGTGCATGGACAACTGACTGGTTCAAAATTGGGAAAGGAGTACATCAAGACTGTATATTGTCACCCTGCTTATTTAACTTATATGCAGAGTACATCATGCGAAATGCTGGGCTGTATGAATCACAAGCTGGAATCAAGATTGCCAGGAGAAATATTAGCAACCTCAAATATGCAGATGATACCAGATGGCAGAAAGTGAAGAGAAACTAAAGAGTCTCTTGATGAAAGTGATAGAGCAAAGTGAAAAAGCTGGTTTGACACTCAAGATTAAAAACACTACAATCATGGTATCTGGTCCCATCACGTCATGGTAAACAGAAGGGGTAAAAGTGGAAACAGTGACCGATTTTCTTTTCTTGAGCTCCAAAATCACTGCAGCTGGTGACGGAAGCCACGAAATTAAAAGATGTTTGCTCCTTGGAAGAAAATCTATGACAAACCTAGACCGCATATTAAAAAGCAGAGACAACACTTTGCCACCAAAGGTCCCTATAGTCAGAGGTATGGTTTTTCCAGTAATGTAAGGATGTGAGAGTTAGCCCATAAAGAAGGCTGAGCACCAAAGAATGGAAGCTTTTGAATTGTGGTACTGTAGAAGCTCTTGAGAGTCCCTTAGACAGCAAGGAGATCCAACCAGTTAGTCCTAAAGGAAATCAAGATGCTGCAGCTGCAATATTTTGGCCACCTGATGCGAAGAGCTGACTCATTGAAACAGACCCTGATGCTGGAAAAGACTGAAGGCAAAAGGAGAAGGTGGCAGCAGAGGATGAGATGGTTAGGCAGCATCACCAGTTCAATGGCCATGAATTTGTGCAAACTCTGGGAGACGGTGAAGGACAGAGAAGCCTGGCATGCTGCAGTCCATGGGGCCACTAGGAGTTGGGCACAGCTCAGAGACTGAACAACGAAGTGCATGAGAAACATAATGTGCTGGAATCATCCAGAAATTATCCCTCCTGACCCCGATTCATGGGAAACTTGTCTTCCTCAAAACCAGTCCCCGGTGCCAAAAAGACTGGGAACTGCGGTTCTACTTGCAGAAGTCCCCTGACCAGACTCTTGCAAGTAGACCATTCTTGTAGCTCCTGTGCCTTAGGTTTTGAGGAAGACTTTGGAATCAAAATGCCAGGTATGGATTCCAACTCACAACCTCTGTGTCCTTGGGTGAATTGTTTAATCTCTTCCTGCCCCTGTTTTCCTCCACTGTATAAAGGGGGATAGTGGCAGGAGGAACCTTGGAATGCTGTTGTGGGCTTAAGTGAACTGCTGCTTGTCAGTGCTGCGAGCACAGGCGGGCACACGTGCAGTGCTGTGTGTAGTCCCTGTCGTGACTTTGAACCTGGCTCTCAAAGCTCCCTTGAATTTTGTGAGTGCTTAGGAAAAAGTGTAATTTTTCCAATAAATCTTCTTCAGTTCAACTGAGCCATAGTTGGTTTCTTTTGCTCACAACAAGTAGGTCTAACTGGCTGGGAGGTCAAACAAACACAAAGATAGCTATGCTGTAATCAGCAATTCATGCTATACTTGGGTAAGTTCAGTCCCTCTGGAGATGGGGATGGTGGGAACTGTTTCTCCTTCCCAACCACAGCTCAGCTTCAGAGTCCAACTCCCCAAAATGCTACAGCTTAGGAGTTCTTGATGAGCTCCTGCCCCAGGTGTGCGGGGGGAGCAGTTCAACTTGTCAACAGATATCTTCAAGCTGCCAACATTGATTTGTCAGAGACAACAACCAAACTTTCTTGGCTAGGCCTTAATGCTGGTGAGGTCAAAAATAAGAAAAGGGAGACCTGATGGGAACTTGCTACATCACTACATGTACCCATGGGCACACACAATCACTTCCTATTCTGATAAGAAGGTCGGTTAGTGCCAAACAGCCTTCAAGAGCTCACGTGTGCAGAAACCAGACCCAGATTAATTGGGAAATTCTATGTCCCCCTAGGGACATAGGCTTGTCAGTTCATGTAGGAGTTAACAGGCAAGGCCAGCAGCCAGACACAGACAACCTCAGCACACCTGCCAGGCTGCTCTGTCTTGCTCCATCATGCATCCTTGTATGCCTGCCTGATGTGGTTTCCTCCTTGCTTTGCCAGTGCCCACCTTCATCATCCAAAACTCAGCTCAGGGCTTCCCTGGTGGCTCAGTGGTTAAGAAACCCCTGCCAAGACAGGGGCAGGGGTTCGATCCCTGGTCTGGGAAGATCCCACACGCCTCAGGGCCACTAAACCCTTGTGCCGCAACTGCTGAGCCCACGCACTGCAGCTATTGAAGTTTGAGCGCACGATCTCATCCCCTGGCAAATGTAGAGTTTAGGATAGTTGTTTCTGAAACAAACTTTCAGGGCTTCCCTGGTGGTCCAGCGGTTAAGAACCCACCTGCCAATGCAGGGGACACAGGTTCAATCCTTGATCGGAGAAGATCCCATGTGCTTTGGGGCAACTAAGCCCACGTGCCACAGCTACTGAGCCTGAGCTCCAGAGCCTGTGAGCTGCAGCTGCTGAAGCCCTCACTCCCTAGAGCCTGAGCTCCACAAAAAGAGAAGCCACTGCAGTGAGGAAGCCCGGCGCAGCAATGAAGACCCGGTGCAGCCAAAAGATAAATAAAAAATAATACAAATAAATAAATCTTAAAAAAAAAAGCTCGCTCAAATGTCCCTCCCTCTTGCTGTCTCCTCTCTCCACCACCCCTTCGTGGCTGGTGGAAATGCTACTTTTCTGGGCTCCTGTACTGGCCCACGTCTCATTATACTGTACTGTCAGCAAGCCTTTACCTTTTCTTCTGCTCAACTGTGTGGTCTTAGAGGATGGAAACTGTCTGCTTCATCTCTGTATGACTTACCAATGTATAGTCAATAAGTATTTGCTGAACAGATGAATTGAATAGGTTTTTTTTTTTTTGGACAATATGGCAGAGAAGTTTATAAAATGAACCAAAGATCAGAAGCAAGGACCAGGACTTCCCTGGTGGTCCAGTGGTTAAGAATCTGCCTGCCAATGCGGGGGACATGAGTTCGATCCCTGGTCTGGGAAGATCCCACATGCTGTGGAGAAACTAAGCCCTGCGCCAGCGCCACAATTACTGATCCTGTGTGAACTACTGGAGCCTGCAAGCCCTAGAGCCCATGCTCTGCAACAAGAGAAGCCACAGCAAGGAGAAATTTGCACAGCACAGGGAAGAGTAGCTCCCACTTGCCACAACTAGAGAAAACCCTAGCACAGCAATGAAGACCCAGCACAAGCAAAAATAAACAAAATTTCAAAATAGTAAAAATTCATACACAACCTTAAATATCCAGGAGTAATGATTAAATCAATGTGGCATACATATGTATGTAATTATGTATGTGGTCACTATTAAGGTAAGGTAATTATATATGTGTGTGTGTGGCACACATGTAAGAATTTTAAGAGTACAAATGAATCTTCACATTTTTCTTTGCATCTTGTCTGTATTGCCTAAATATTTAAAAATGACTATAATCTTATGTAATTGAAAAAACAATAGGGTTATTTTCACTAAAAAATTCTTCTTACTAAGGTCTCATTTGAAATTTCTACCCTGGGCAGTTAAGCAATTTTACAACTGAAAACAGTCACATGCTCTTTCCCTAGATGTCCTCTGATTCAGGACATTTAGACTTCAGAACAGTGTCTTGATGCAACAAACCATTGCTTATGATAACGCTGGATGGGTAATATTTTCAATATAATCAATTTGGGTGATCATCACGAGGGCTCAGAGGAAAGCCGAAGGATGACACGGCTCCACTTGAAAGCCCTTCTCTCCTGCACCCCCCTGCTGAGAGTCTACAGGGTCCTTGCTGCCACCCAACACCCACAGCCCCTCTCCCACCTCAAAGCCTTCATTCTCCCTGGCCCACCACAAGGATCTGAACTCCCACTTGCCTTAATGTGCCTAGTCTCTGCTAGAAAACAATTCAAATCCATCCTGCCCAAAAATTTTATAGGGTATGAGGAGACAACTTCCCTGGTGGCTCAGATGGTAAAGAATTTGCCTGCAATGCAAAGTTTGATCCCTGGGTCAGGAAGACACCCTGGAGAAGGGAAAGTCTACCCACTCCAGTTTTCTTGCCTGGAGAATTCCATGGATGGAGGAGCCTGGTGGGGCTACAGTCCATGGGGTTGCAAAGAGTAGGACATGACTTAGTGGCTAACACTTCCACTTTTTTTTCATGAGGAGGCAACTGGCTCCCTCTGCCTGGTTAGTAACTTAAAATAGTTTTTCACTGTCCTGATCCTCAGTGCCACCAAATGTGATAGAGAGGGTCACTGCAGGTGTACTCAGTTAAGATGAGGTCATAGTGGGGTAGAGTGGCCCCTTATCCTGTAGGACTGAAGTCTTTAGAAAAGACAAGATTTCCCTGGTGGTCCAGTGGTTAAGAATCTGCCTGCCAATGCAGAGGACACAGGTTCGGTCCCTGGTATGGGAAGATTTCACATGTTCCAGACCACTAAGCCCGTGTGCCACAACTACTGATCCCTTGCTCTAAAGCCCATGCTCCCCAACAAGAGAAGCACCATGGCGAGACACCCAAGCACTGCAACAAAGAGCAACCCCCCACCACAACTAGAGAAAGCCCACGCACGGCAACGAAGACCCAGTGCAGTCAAAAATTAATTAATCAATTCATTAGAAAAAGGGGAATCTGGAGCAGACACACACAGCGGAAGATTGGAGTTATGCAGCCACAAGCCAAGGAGCTGCCTGAAGTCAGGAGAGAGGCCTGGATCAATTCTTCCCAGAGCCTTCAGAGGGAGCCTGGTCCCGTGACACCCTGATCTCTGACTTCCAGCCTTCTGAGCTGTGAGACAAGAAATTTTGGTTGTGTTAAGCCACCCGGTTTGTGATAATTTGTTATGGTAGCCGTAGCAAACTAGTATACTTTCCCCTATTCTAACATGCATGCTAAGTAGCTTCAGTCATGTCTGATCTTTTGCAACCCTATGGACTATTGGTAGCCCGCCAGGCTCCTTTGTCAGTGGGATCCTCGAGGCAAGAATACTGGAGTGGGCTGCCATTTCTTCCTCCAGGGGATCTAAAAAATGTTTTTTCATATATATTCATTGAAAGTGAAAGTGTTAATCGCTTAGCTGTGTCTGACTCTTTGCAACGTCATGGACTGTAGCCCACCAGGCTCCTCTGTCCATGGGATTCTCCAGGCAAGAATACTGGAGTGAGTTGCCATTCCCTTCTCCAGGGGATCTTCCTGAGCCAAGGATCAAACCTGGGTCTCCTGCATTGCAGGTGGATTCTTTACTGTCTGAGTCACCAGGGAAGCCCATATAATCCCTGAATGGAATCGTATGACACATACTCTTTCTCTAGACAATTACGTGGGCTTTAAGTTCTTTAGCAAAGCGGGGACATGGCCAAGTTGCTTGCACCTTCAGGAAAGAAGCAGGGGCTACAATGGACTGAATGCCTTGCAGTTACTTTTGGTACCTTTCTTTACTTCATCTCACTTCATCCTTACACCTTTCAAGTGTGAAGCTGAGAGACATTAAGAAACTTATCTCAAGACGCAGCTCTAAACTGAACCCAGAGCTTTTGATTTCAACCCAAATCCTTCCCATTATATCAGTCAGTGAGGGCCAGAAGGTTGGTCCAGGTGATATTAGCATAGATCATCTCTATTATTTATTCATGTCGTGTGGTGAAAAGCCCCACCAAGGAGACAACTGCATCATAGGGTGTGGGCTAATCTCCTGCAAGATCTCGGGCCCTGAAACAGTTCCCCCTTCTTTCCCACTGTGTTTGGCCTTGACACTCACAATGACCACGATCATGATGGTGACCCTGGCTCTTCCTTTCCTAGCACTTTCTGTGAGGTGTGCACTGCTTAAAATGCATGAAAAGCGGTCGAGTTTTAGGATAGTTATCTCTAAAACAAAACTTCTGGGCTTCCCTGGTGGTTTAGAGATTAAGAATCTGCTTGCCAATGCAGGGGACTTGTGTTCGATCCCTGGTCTGGGAAGAAACCACATGCTTTGGGGCAACTAAGCCTGTGGGCTACAATTACTGAGCCTGAGCTCTAGAGCCTGTGAGCTGCAACTGCTGAAGCCCTCATGCTCTAGAGCCCGTGCTCCACAACAAGAAAAGCCTCTGCAATGAGAAGCATGTACACTGCAACTAGAGAGCAGTCCCCACCCTCTGCAGCTAGAGAAAACCCACGTGCAGCAGTGAAGACCCAGTGCAGCCAAAAATAAATAAATAAACAAAATTTTAAAAAGAAAAAAATATATTAAAAAAACACAATGAACTTTATTTATTCTGTTTCTGCTACTTCTGGAGCACTAAAGAGTTCAGGAATGACAGTCTAGTAAACAGACTCAATCTGTTCTCTGGACAAGATGTAAGAACTAACATTTGGGAAAAGTCAACCACATTTCTAGCTAGCTTCTGTCATCCCACGAGATCAATGGATTGTTTCCAAAACCACTAGTGAATATAATGGGGGAGGGGTGTGCCATGCTAATGAATGCAAATGGCTCTCTCCATCAGGGGCCAAGAAAAACGCATAATTCTTCCTGCCCTCATTTCCACACTTTCCCTGGACTGCCCCTCCTGCATGAGTCACACTGTTCCAAGAGTCACCATGAAGCTAAAAGGGACCCCACTGAAACAGTCATTTGCTACTACTGCTAAGTCACTTCAGTCGTGTCCAACTCTATGCGACCCCATAGACAGCAGCCCACCAGGCTCTCCCGTCCTGGGATTCTCCAGGCAAGAACACTGGAGTGGGTTGCCATCTCCTTCTCCAATGCATGAAAGTGAAAGGTGAAAGTGAAGTCGCTCCGTCGTGTCCGACTTCGCGACCCCACGGACTATGTCATCCCACGAGATCAATGGATTGTTTCCAAAACCACTAGTGAATATAATGGGGGAGGGGTGTGCCATGCTAATGAATGCAAATGGCTCTCTCCATCAGGGGCCAAGAAAAACGCATAATTCTTCCTGCCCTCATTTCCACACTTTCCCTGGACTGCCCCTCCTGCATGAGTCACACTGTTCCAAGAGTCACCATGAAGCTAAAAGGGACCCCACTGAAACAGTCATTTGCTACTACTGCTAAGTCACTTCAGTCGTGTCCAACTCTATGCGACCCCATAGACAGCAGCCCACCAGGCTCTCCCGTCCCTGGGATTCTCCAGGCAAGAACACTGGAGTGGGTTGCCATCTCCTTCTCCAATGCATGAAAGTGAAAGGTGAAAGTGAAGTCGCTCAGTCGTGTCCGACTTCGCGACCCCACGGACTGCAGCCTACCAGCCTCCGCCCATGGGATTTTCCAGGCAAGAGTACTGGAGTGGGGTGCCATTGCCTTCTCTGAAACAGTCATTTACTGTGTTGATATTAGAACACATTTTGGTGTTGAGTCACCATTCACATATTAAATAGATGTTTCTCTGGCCTCCTGGGTGCCAATTTCTCTTCTGGGTACTGGGAGTACAAAAGGAGCAAGACACAGCCCTTGCTGCCAAGATGTCCCAAATACAGCATTGTTTATGCATGTGATGTATTGTTGTAGTTTAGAGTAGAGACATTACTTTGCCAACAAAGGTCCATCCAGTCAAGGCTGTGGTTTTTCCGGTAGTCATGTATGGATGTGAGAGTTGAATTATAAAGAAAGCTGAGCACCAAAGAATTGATGCTTTTGAACTGTGGTATTGGAGAAGACTCTTGAGAGTCCCTTGGACTGCAAGGAAATCCAACCAGGAAATTTCCTAAAGGAAATCAGTTCTGAATATTCATTAGAAGGACTGATGCTGAAGCTGAAACTCCAATACCTTGGTCACTTGATGCAAAGAACTGACTCATTTGAAAAGACCCTGATGCTGGGAAAGACTGAGGGCAGGAGGAGAAGGGGATGACAGAGGATGAGATGGTTGGATGGCATCACTGACTCAATGGACATGAGTTTGAGTAAACTCCAGGAGTTGGTGATGGACAGGGAGGCCTGGCGTGCTGCAGTCCATGGGATTGAAAGAGTTGGACACAACTGAGCGACTGAACTGAACTGAGTCACTAAGTTGTTTCCGCCTCTTTGTGACCCCATGGACTGTAGCCCGCCGGGCTCCGCTGTCCTTGGAATACTGGAGTGTGGTCTTGTTTCCTTCTCCAGGGGAATCTTCCTGACCCAGCAATCAAACCCGCCTCTTCTGTATCTCCTGCACTGTGGGTGGAATCTTTACCACTGAGCCACCTGGGAAGCCCATGCATGTGATGTACAAAGTTGATAAATAAAGGGAACTGGTAAGTCTCTGGTAAGTCCACAAAACAGCACTGACAGGTGTAAATAAGAAAAGTCCAGTTAGGTGGGATTTTACATTTAAAGCTGTTTAGCACATGAGAATAAGTGTCATGGAGACTCTGAGAAAACCCAGTTGGTAGAAAAGTAGAGCAGGGCACAGCAAGATTGTGCCTGCCTGAAGAAAGGGCAGAGCCCAGAGGCCCCCGTGGCAGCGCATCAGCCTGGGACAGGATGCGGGTACACAGACCCCCGGGCCAGAATTCTGACTTTGTCTTTGTTCAAAGGCCATTCGCAGGGCAAAGCCAGGTGATTTTTTTTTAAATCACCTATGACCCAAACTACCTCTTTATTGGAATCAGGCCAGCCCCAATCACTGGCAACCATAACAGAATGGTTTTGGGGACAATCATGTCTGATGAGGGCTTATCTTAGAGTTTTCTATTCATGGTTGGGCTTCCGTGGTGGCTCAGACAGTCAAGAATCTGCCTACAAGCAGGAGACCCACTCCAGTATTTTTGCCTGGAAAATTCCACGGACAAAAGAGCCTGGCTGGCTATAGTCCCTAGGGTCACAAAGAGTTGGACACGACTGAGAGACTTTCACTATCCATAGTCAAATTATTAAAATAAAAAAGAGAGACCGCACTTTCTTTTCATTTGGATACCTCCTTCCTTTCAGCTCTCCAAATCCTCCCAACACTTTGAAACCAACTCAGCTCCAATCCCTTCTGTGCAGCCTACCCTGCCATCTGCTGTTGATCCGACTCTGCTCTGCACTCTTTTACACTTAGGGTTTAGTGCCAATTATCTGCACTCTGGGCTTCCCAGGTGGCGCTAGTGGTAAAGAGCCTGCCCGCCAATGCAGGAGACACAAGAAACTCGGGTTTGATCCCTGGGTTGGGAAGATCCCCTGTAGTAGGAAACGGAAAACTGCTCCCTACTCTTGCCTGGAAAATCCCATGGGCAGAGGAGCCTGGTGGGCCACAGTCCACGGGCTCGCAGAGTCTGATTGACTGAGTGAGCACCATGGCGCATCTGTGCTCTGGTGCTGTGCTTGATTTCTTGTGCGCCAGTGGAAAGGCGGGCCCTTCTGTCCATCTAAAAAGCCAGTGCAAAACTGGCTCCTTTATCAACCTTTTCCCATGTTCCTTTCACTGCCGCCTTGCTCCTGCAAGTCTTTTCTCTCATAGTTTCCTCACTTCTTTTTTTTGCCCCCTCTCTCCTCTTAACTCAGCAAAGCTAATTGAGATGTTCAAAAGGTTTTTGCTGCCAAGTTTGACTAGCAAACTGGATAAATATAACAACCCGGGGAAAATAATGAAAATTTACAAGAACCTTCAAAAGGATTATAGCCAGGCTATCTCTATTCTCCACTGAAATTTAAATGAAGCCAACAGCTAATCTTTCTTAGGCTCCCAAAGTAGCTGTCCCCTAAAATGCAGCTTCTGGAATCCATGTATCCCATCATTCTCTGACCACCCTCAAGATCCAGAATGTTTTCGGAGTCTCAGATGCTGTGTGGGCAATCTAAGTTCCCTCCCTTTCATCAGAAGCAGTGCCATAGTTCTCAGTGCCCCTTGTGTGTGAATATATGTTCATCCCTGGTGTTTGAAAGTGGAAACTTGACTTTCAATATCTTTGTTAACACCTCACACAATTTTGTATTTTTAAGTCTCTCCTTTCGATCCCTGAGTAGGGAACATCCCCTGGAGGAGGGCATGGTGACCCACTCCAGTATTCTTGCCTGGAGAATTCCAGGGCCTGAGGAGCCTGAAGGGCTACAGTCCATGGGGATGAAAAGAATCAGACACGACTAACACTTTCACTTTTTCTTTCCCTGCTGAGAACACTACTCATCCTTCATGACTGTAGCTCAAACACCATTTTCTCTTCAATCTCCCACTTGCTACCCTTCCCTTTCCCAATCTGCAAGCAAAATTAACTGCCCCCCCCCAACCCCACTTCTCTCATCAGTTTATTCACTTGACATATAAGGCACTTATTCCACTTTTGAATATCAGTTGTACAAATATACAGGGGAGTAAAGTTATCCTCTCCTCTGGTTGACTGTGAGCTCCCTGTAGCCTGTTTCAAATGTGCCCACAGCCCTCAGCACAGCCTGTGGGTTACGTAGGTGCCCAGTGAATGCCTATCCAATGGAATGTTTCAGTTGCACAACACGAAGCCGTGAGATGGTGTTTGTCCTTCCCGTGCTGGAGGAGACACAGATGCATCCAGGAATGAGTCACCCTAACTGTTCTCATACGTCCTGTGGACCGCACCACAGACATTCCGCCACCATCGCCGCCACCATCACTATCACGGCACCCAGAAAAACGCTGAAGTCTGTGTACCGCAAGTGAAACAAGAAGTTCTGAGAACCAGAGGAGCTTGGAGAAGTTACCCACAATGCACACAAGCAGAAATCACTTGAGGAACTGCTTGAATTTTGATTTAATCTTCCTGCTGGAAGGTAATTTTGCTCTCTTGTGTCTCTCCGACTGTTGTTAGTGAGGCACTGATTGCTCTTTGTCCTGGGCGGTCCTTCCAAGGATCTTTGCATAGACAACAACCTCGGAAACTGGACTTACTGTCTCTCTCTGGAGCAAAGAGGCCTGTGCTTAATTAATGCCTTTTACCAAAGATTCAGCTTCCCTAAGCTCATATTTCTCTTCTGTAAGGCAATTTACTGTGTGTGTTGATGTCATCTGGCTATCTTCACATCTTGGGGGAACTGGGCTCACAGAAATGGCACAAACATGCTGATACTACGACTGTTGCTACTGCTGTGAGTAATAAACTGTCTTCAGTTCTCACCCAGGAGTTCCACGTCTCCTGTTCACATCCATGAACTGTGGCAAATGCATGTGTAAGCTTGTACACGGGCTAAAATCTCAAATATCTCATGGTTCCTGACAGCCCCTCAGCGAGGTCTTCTGACCCTAATGGGCCCTGACTTCCTCTCTAAGCATCTTCCCCTCCAAACAAGCTACAGAAGTGGAACCCTGCTGAGCTATGTGGAAGACAAATATTCATCAGGAATAAACTGCAAATCTTGTACAAGAAGCCAGTTTGAGAGGTGATAATCACACCCTCCAAACAAGCTGAGATATGTGGTGATATTCACAGGAAAGCTGTAAAAAAGGACAAATGATCCCGCAGTCAAGACCAGGCATAGTCATTCTGGAGTTTCTTTATTGTAAGGGATTAAAAGGGAGAAGGGAGCAGTCATGCATCCCACTGACTGGGAGGGTCCCTGTTTCTTGTTCCGAACATTTTCAAACAGTATTTTGCTTTTGTAACAGTGACTAGGCACTGTTCAAAAGTAGAGGATGTTCTTAACAAGATTTTCCAGAAGTTTCCTTTTCTTTTTTGCTTTATTCAAGCAAGATACTTGCTTGATTATTCATTAATCTATTTAGTTCAAAGGGAATTTAAGACAGCTTTCAAGGGTTTATAGAATTCAAGATTGCATTACTTAAAAACAAAGTATGCAGCATAAAATGGAGCTGGAAATGAGGTTCAAAATTTATAACATAAATTTCACACCAAATTGTATCCATTGGGTACACACTAAATATTTGGCTCTAAGTATTTTGGCAACCAAAGGGAAAAGTGAAATCTGACTATTTGCATAGTCTAAAGGATCTATTACATTTTAAAAGGGAGACATCTGCACCTCAGAGCTGGCTTGAAGGAGAATACAAAGCCCTACCAGGACCCTTATCTCCCTCCAAATAAAAACCTTAAGCCACTGGGGGCAAACAGCAAAACCTGTCCCTTTCCCCTACCACCCCAAGCAAAGTGAAGACCCCACAGGGCTGGAGACAGGGAAAAGAAAAATACCAATCTTCCTGGAGAAGATGCAGGAGACAGCCATGGGTCCAGATCATTCAAGGCTTCCTACTGCTGGGGAAAGGCAGGACAACTGAGAAGATGCAGAGAAAAGAGAAAAGATAAAAAGGGACTAATTTGTTGACTTGACACAGCCTAGAAAAGAATCAGTGAACTTAAAGAGAGATCAATAGAAACTAATGAAACTGTAACACAGAGACAAAAAGAATGATTAAAGGGAAAGAACAGAGCCTTCAAGAACTGTGGAACAAAATCAACAGTGTAACATACATGTAATTGGAACACCGGCAGTAAAAGAGAGAGATGGAGAGCAGAGCAAAAGAATCATTTGAAGATACCAGATGAGAATTTGCCAAAAATAGCAAGACATCAAACCATGAATCAAAGAAGCTCCGAGAATGCTAAGCAGCATTCAGTTCGGTCGCTCAGTCGCGTCTGACTCTTTGCAACCCCATGGACTACAGCACTTCAGGCTTCCCTGTCCTTCACCATCTCCCAGAGTTTGCTCAAACTCATGTCCAGTGAGTCGATGATGCCATTCAACCATCTCATCCTCTGTCATCCCCTTCTCTTCCTGCCTTCATCTTTCCCAGCAACAGGGTCTTTTCCAATGAGCTAAGCAGCATATGAATGCATAAACTTCTGTCCATTTTTGGACTTTCCTTGTGGTCCAGTGGTTAAGAATCCACCTGCTAATGCAGGGGACATGGGTTCGATCCCTGGTCAGGGAAGATTCCACCTGCTGTGGGGCAACTAACCCATGCACCACAGCTGCTAAGCCCATTGCATCACACCTACTGACGCCCACGCCCCCAGAGCTTGTGCTCCACAACAAGAGAAGCCCCCACAGTGAGGAGCCTGCGTGCCACAACTAGAGAGTAACCCCCACTCTCCACAGCTAGAGACAGCCCATGCACAGCAATGAATATCACGTACAAGCAACAACAAAAAATAACTTCTCCCCATTTCTGCTTCTTTCTGCCTAGTTCAAGTCCATATTTATAGTCCAAGTGACTCCCATTGCCTCTAAGTGGTCTTCCTTCCTCTACTCTTATCCCCCTACCACATATTTTCCAACTGCAGTAAAACAAATATTAAAAAAATAAACATCACTCCCCAGCTTAAAGTCCCCCAGTCATCTCCCTTTGCATTTAACGTAAAATCGAATATGCTCCCCGCACCCTCTGGATCCTGTCTGTATCTGCTCCTGCCACTTATCCACTTTTTTTCATGTACTCTAAAGTTCTTGGGTCTTGCTCTCCTTCTGAAGTGAGCTGTCCTCAGAACTGTGCTGGGCTGGTTACTTCTCAGCCAATCTTCAAACCTTGCTTTTTCCAACTTTCCCCATGAACAAGTCTGCCTAACTGCTTTTTATCACATTTTTTACTTCCATTGTAGTACTTATTATTATCAGGAATTATCCAGTGTATTTACTTGTTTATGCACATGTTGATTTTCTCTCTCCTGTGACTAGATCTCTGCTCTTAGGAGGGAAAAACATGCCCTTCCGTGGCCTTGGTGCTTGCAGTGGTCCCTGGCATGACACTGGCAGTGAGGATTTCAGTGTTGATTGAATAAGCAATTAGGTCATTTGAAGAATAAATACACATTAGTGGCTTAGGTTCAGAGGAAGGAATTACAGGTCAAGAGGTGTCATCAACTTTTAAGTTATCCTCAGTGAGTGCTAGAGATGAATTTTAGTCATGTGGGTACACAGCTCAACTGAGAGGTAGCCAGACATTTGATAACACATGATTTATGGAGTGATGTTAGCCACAATTCTCTGCTTCAAAGAGGACTGTCATTTCTGATTATTCATATTTTATTGGTTTTCTGGTTTTATAGGTATCACCCAGAATATATAGATATCAAATTATAAGGAAGAATTTGGAGACTGGACCAGTACAAGTATTTGCCTAAATGTCCTAACACAACCTTGACCTATTTTTTAAAACGATGCACTGTCTGGACAGGTTTTTCAGATGCCATGTGACCAAGGCCCAGATTCTCCTGCTGAATGAGTGCAGAGGGGTCCAGATTCCAGTCTCTTACAGCTGGCATCTAGACTCTGCCACCTCACCGGTTCCTGTCTCTTGTGGATCCTTCCCTATTCTCTCTTTCCTGCAAACCACTTCTTCCTTCCGTAGCCACATGAGAAATGAGGAGACAGAGCGATTTGATGTTCTAGATTTCCTCCAGCACTCAAATTCTTTTATGCTATTTGTTCTAAAGAGGACGCACTGTCTCCTTGTACCCTTTCATCTCCTTTTCTGTAGCCCATTGCAGTCAAATGAGGGAGGGGTTGTGTCCCACGTGCTGCTCCACTTTCTAGACTAGGTGTCCGCCAACCTTTTATTTTTTCCCATTTCTAATGACTCTTTGGGGGATGCCGAATGCCACCTGTTTTTGTTCAGATACAAAGAGTATTCTGTTACATTTTTGTAGTCAATTGAAAGGTACAAAGGAGGAAACTTGATCATCATTTTACAGATTCATTTCACAAATTGCTGTGCAACTGTGACAATCCCCTCAACCTCACTGTTCCTCATCTGCAAAGGAGGAGGCTGGAGTTATGATCTCTGCTAGGAAACAGCCTACCCTAGAAAACGGGAATTCTAAGCAGGGAGGTGTGAATTCATGACAGCCCCACAATATCTGCCTGGATTTTCTCCTGCTCCTTTGGGTTTCACGGTTCCGAGAATTCCAACCTCCCTCATTCTCTGGGCAGGCCCTTCAAAACTGCCTAAAGAGTGGATAAAGCACCCTCTTTGCTTCTTTATAGCAGGACTAAGACACAAACCCAAAGGAAACACAGATACACAAACAGCAGAGAACATGTTTCTGTTCAGACCGGGGAAGCAGCGAAGAGCATCTGTCTGAAGTTGCCTTCCCACGAGATACCTATGCTCTGGCCAGGAGGGCTCAGACACCACCACCGCCCCTCAGAGCTTCCTGCCTATCTCTGGGTCAGGGGTTTTTGAGCACCACACTGCCTCCCTCCTAGCACCCAGAATCTGGTGAGCTTGAAGATTCCCAGGGCAATTAGGACTGTGGTTCAAACCTCTCAGCCCCCCTAGAGTTCGCTTCACACTGTTTCTCAGATAACATGCACAGAGTGTTGGGCCCAGTGCCCTTGAGCCCCCAAGTATTCCCATCAGGGCTTCTCAAACTTTAACATCTGGATCAACTAGGGATGTTGCTGAATTCAAATCACGAGTCAGTGGCTGTGGCGGGTCTCTAGATTCCACATTTCCAAAAAGCTCCCAGTGCTGCTGCAGCTCTGCAGACACTCTTTGAGTCACGAGGTCCTAGTCTAGAAGTTGGCACTTTTCCTCCCATAAAGAGCCAGACAGTAAATATTTTTGCCTTTGCAGGCTATAGATCTCTGGTCACAGCTACCTAATTCTACCAAAAACAACCATCGCCCAAAGGAGCCATGGGCAGAATGTAAGCAAACGAGGATGGCTGTGTCCCAGGAAAACTTTATTTACAGAAACAGGCGATATGCCAGCATGTCAGCCCCTCTAATCCATCTCAGAGATTAGGAGATCTCTCCTTTTTAAAACAATCTATCTCACTGGCATCTACAAGCAAGGTCCCGTCTCCACCAGTGTAGACTCAGACATAGGACATCCCACTGCAGGCTAAAAATAGAACACCTTAGCCACGGAGTGTCCGCCAGTACCATACTAGGAAATACATTCTTCTGTAATAATCTGGGGTTTTCCTTTCACAGTCTCTAAGGTCCTTCTCAATTCTCCTGAACTCCTATCCTCCAAAAATAGTCTTCAAAGAGAAGAGAAAGCAATTCAAGTTTATGGATTCTTGCTTTCTCTCAAACACACTTTTTGTTTTTCAGATGTATGGAATGATGAGGAAAGAAGGTACTTCAAAGCTTGTAACACAGGAGTTCTTTCTAATAGTTGTTCCTGAATTACTGACCTGCCTGGAATTAAATCCAAACATGAGGCAGGTTACAGCCCTGGTGGCTTTAAAGACAGTGGTGATGTTAACACAGAGGGTGGTTTCAGAAGACAATGCAGCCTCTGCTTATCAGAGTCAGCTCTTGTTCCCAGGTGTCTAAGCAGTTTCGCCACTGGTTCTTAGCCAGTCTGGGACTGATGGAACAGAAGCCAGCCTATGCAATTCATTTCCCAGAGCTCCAGAGTTGGTGAAAGAGTCAACATTTCAAACAATCCACGTTTCCACTCAGATTGTGTATATTTCCATGCTACATGCTCTGACAGCTCTGAGAGATTTCTGTTAAGTAACTCTCAGCTTGCAGTAATTAGCCAGAAAGTTGGAAACTCAGACATCCAAGATTTTTGTCAAACACTTCTTTTTACCTAAATCTCTTTCCCCCCTTTCAATCCCACTCAAAAATGCCTTAGATGAGCCCTGAAGCATTGGTCTTTTCATGGGCCTTAATTCAAGAGGGGATAGGTGGTGCTACTGGTAAAGAACCCTCCTGCTGATGCAAGAGATCTAAGAGGCTCAGGTTCGATCCCTGGGTTGGGAAGATCCTCTGGAGGAGGGCATGGCAATCCAGTCCAGTATTCTTGCCTGGAAAACTCCATGGACAGAGGAGCCTGGCGGGCTATGGTCCGTAGGGTTACAAAGAGTTGGGCACTACTGAAGTGACTTAGCACACACACACACATATTTAAGCAATAGTTATACATATTAAACCAGTTTTTGAGGGCAGACAGGTCACAGGCAGGTAGTCATAAAAATCCAGATACTGTGATCCTCTTTAAAAATAGTTCTAATAATAATGTAATAAAAATAGCAAACAATGGTTACTAGAAAGAAGACAATCCATCTATTTGTTTTCCTCCATGGTCCTTGTCAACAGGAATTAAAAAATTTTAATATAATTTTGCTATTGGGAGAAAAGATAGGTATGAACTTTATGGAAAGCAATTTGGCAACATTAATCAGATGTCTGAAAGCCAGATCTCCTTTTATATAGCAGCTCCATATTTAGAAATTTAACTTAAGGTGATTATTAAGGATATAGGCATAGATTTAACTTGAAAAAATGTTCCTATCAGCAAAAGACTGAAAACACCTAGATAAAGTCCAGCATTAGGATGTGGATAAATCCTTACAATGGAATAACATGCAGCCATCCAAAATGATGTACATTAATTGACAGGAAAGATACTCATATTGTATTGTTAAAGAAAAAAAAGACAATTATAAAATAAATATATAATAGAATTCTAGAAGGAAAAAACTCCAAAATGTTAGAATTTGTTTTTCTCAGCAAATTGAAATTTGGGAATGATATTTAATTTCTACATCTTTACACCTGTAATTTTAATGCTTACAAAGAGCATTTATTCCCTGAGTTATAATGTACCACAAATATTCTAATAAATATATTTATGATCATATACAATTATGATTACATGTTCTGCTTTTGTCATTTATGTGTTATCTTTTAATGGAGAAAGTCTTTCCTCTGAGACTTTAGTTTAAATCCCATTCTTTATCTCTTCTGTAAAAATAAGGTAGGACCAGGCTGCTGAGAAGCCTGGCAGATCCTTGGGACATGGCAGTAACCTGAAGTCTTGTCTTTCCTGTGATTTTTAGACCTTACTGTCTCCTTTGCTCTTGTGAAATGCTGATTCATTGGGAACAGTATTCCTGGGGTACAATGAGATTTTGTTTTGATTCTCTTCTATTGTTCATGGTTCTCAAAAGACTTCTGAAGAAGGGCTTATCCAGCAGTCCCTACCTCAGTTTGAGAATCAACTTCTAACCATTTTAATTCAGAGTCCTGCACTCAGCAGGAATTACAGTGGTTGCTGACATTCTGTGACATGACACACTAGGAAGGAGTCCATCCCACAATGACCCTCTTCTAGTTTCGGGAAAATTAGAATTCCACCCAATAGTAAAAAGACAGAAGCTCTCATGGAAAGCCTCCCTTCTTTGTCTTATCTTTTGCACTGTATTGCTTCCTCACGCCAGTTCTTTGAAATGATTAAGCCTCTTCCAGGAGAATCACTTAAAAATGTGTTTGGCCAAGACCTGAAGTGTTTACACTGTTTTTGAGAGGTGATAATCAACCTTGTTTCAAAATAGATTTCAGTGTCACTTGCACGTCTCTTTGCCTAAGAATCACCAATTAGATGGCAAGCTCCAGTCGCACTAGAGAGGAATTAAAGCTTTGCTTAAAGCTTCTCCAGTCATAGGGATATTAGAGAAATATTTCTGTCCTGGTTCTAGTTCTGGTAGTATACCAAGATTGTCATGGCTCCTGGGATTTTCAGACTATGACAGTGATGATGATGACAACAAAATCCAGAGACTTTAATAAGTTTTACTAAAGAACTCAAACAGCCCAGTGGGGGTGTGAAATCAAGTTTATCTTTCAAAAGTAGTCATCTAGGGACTTCCCTGGCAGTCCAGTGGTTAAGACTTTGCCTTCCAGAGCATGGGGTTCTCTCCCTGGTCAGGGATCCCACATGCCTCAGGGCCAAAAAACCAGAACATAAAACAGAAGCAATATCATAACAAATAATGACTTTAAAAATGCTCCATAAAAACAAATCTTAAAAACAAACAAACAAAAGTAGCCACCTTCACAGCTCAAAATGGTGGTCTAGATGCCTGCTCACAAAGCAAGACCAAACTTTCCATCAAGTCTCCCTCTGTTATCTTTTCTTTAGATTTCCAACCCCTACTTGAGATGATAAGCAGCACTTAATGATTTCCCGTTCTGTAGAAAAACAGCACTTGGTGAAAGAGAATAGCAGAACTTCCTCTCATCCTTGAAAAGAAGTTTTCACAAAAGTATTTCATAGAATTTCTTCTTTACTTAGGAGTATGTCTTAGTTCCCTGATGATGTGATATTAAACTGAGACACTTAGATTCTGCATAGCTATGTTTTCCTCAGATAACTGTCCCACTCTACTGAGCAAATATTATGCTTTCTTTTCATATTTCCTCAGATAGAAATGTTATAAAACTGCTGTGACACCAAATCAAGATGACCAGTGTTTTCCCTGCATGATCTTGGTTATTGAAACCATTGCTCATTATCCAACTCACTTTTCCAGGTAAGAGACTTAGTTTTTTAAAATTGCAGATTCACCTCAACTCATTTTGGTTTCCACTCTACACTAAGCCTAAAAATTTGGGTGGCAACGTCTGAAATTAGTTCTAGCTATCGAAGCTGTGAAAATTTACCAGTTTGTAAATCTGAATGTGAACCTTGTCTTGATAATTGATCACAACCTCTTTGCAGAAGATTTCTTTATTTGTAAAATAATGTCTCTTCACTTGAAAGATAAAGTAAACAAGGCAGCTACAGTTATGAAGTGATATGCAACAAAATGTCATATGAACGACAGCTCACTGGAGGGACATTCTCATTTAGCTCAAAGCTATTTTAGGGCTCAGCATGCTACCAGCTCCTGTTTCTCCAGATTGCCAAGTCACTGCGGTCAAACAAGAACTCTTTGCTGTTGCCCTATAGCTTTCTGCAAGTTTAGTGCTTTGAGGATTAAGACTATAATTTGCCCAGCCGTGTCTGACTCTTTGCGACCCCATGGATTGTACCCTGCCAGACTTCTCCATGGAATTCTCCAGACAAGAACACTGGAGTGGGTAGCCTTTGCCTTCTCCAGGGGATCTTCACAAGCCAGGGATCAAACCTGGATCTCCTGCATCACAAGCAGATTCTTTACCATGTGAGCCACCAGGGAAGGCAATAATAACAACAATAATAATAATAATAAATATATATTGGTTACTGTGAGTCAGGTACTGTGCTGGAGGGTAAACATACCGTATTATACTTACCCCAACAACAACTGTCTGAATTAGACACTATTCAGTGGGCTTAAAATTGTTCCTAAATGTTTATAGCAAGTGAATTACAAACCCTGAGAGTTGGATCTAGGTCTGTGTAACTTACAACATGGTTTCTCTCTGAGATATGAGAAATAGCATATCTCAACACACAAAGATGTCACGGTCATCCGCAACTGCAGCCACCGTGGATGGTGAGCTG
This sequence comes from Aepyceros melampus, assembly GCA_006408695.1. NCBI lineage: Eukaryota > Metazoa > Chordata > Mammalia > Artiodactyla > Bovidae > Aepyceros > Aepyceros melampus. The sequence goes on from SJXQ01000193.1 coordinate 213,595, forward strand.
GTGAACTCCGCTCCGAGGGAACTTAGGAAGGGAAGAATACCAGCCATCTAGTAGCCATCGCTGCAGCCACTCCCTATGGTGAGCCCTGAGGAAACTAAGGATGTGAAGAAAATGCAGGATATTGGCTCCCAATAGCTGAGGTGCATATCAAAGGAATGATTTCAGTGAGCCCAGACTCTTACATCTTCCCATACACAGAAAAGTGCTAAACTACTTAACCTGGAATATCTGGATTTTGTTAATTAATGATAATCTTTCGATGTTCAAACTTGCTCTTATTTGCAAAATTTCTGAATAACCTGGTTCCTCCCATCACCTCCTTGGAGCAGTTCTCTCAAGATTTCTTGAGCTGCTGCCTCCTGAGCATGAATTCTAAAAATTTCCACTAAATAAAACAAAACTCTCAACTTTTAGGTTGTGAATATTTTCAAGTCCACAGACAGTATTGATCTTTTTATGGGTTATTGTTTTGATGGAGGTTGTCTGCATACTGTAGGCTGTTTCACAGCTTCTTGGCCTCTAACCCAGATGCCAGGGGCAACTTCCTAAGTGTGACAACTAAAACTGTCTCCAGACATTGGCAATGTCCTATAAGGAGAGTGAGATTGTTCCCAAATGAGAATCACTGCTCTAGAATTAGATTTGACTCCAGATTTCTCTTTTCTGGCCTATAATGAAGATTTCTCTCTCCAAGGCGGATTTCTGAAGTGTTCCTCATTTTTTTCTTTGAAAATGTTGAGTTACAGAAATAACTGGCACACTGTAGCAGAAACTGTATAACAACTGTATGCAATAAATCTATAGTATAAATGGTTGGCCCCTTCTTTCCCTCTTGTGCTCTCCTTTTTGTCCATTTCCAGTTGGATGATATGAAGAGATAACCTTGGCAAGTTGCCTTATTTTCCTGTGTCTTTCCTCCTCAATCAGAATACATACTTCTTGTTGGGCTCTTTGGAGACCTCCTGCTTCTCTGTGGGGCAAGAGTTTACTGGAAAGAGGACGCTGAATGATAAACATACAAATCTGCCATTGGACTCTTTGAACAAGGAACCTGGATCACTGACCTTAGCAGTGAGTCCAGTTGCTCAGCCTGGCCTTTGATTAGGAAATTAAGGTGAATGTTTGTTAGAAGAACTGACCTCACTCATGCCTTGGGGTCTGATCAAGGGCCGCACCTGATTTTGAAGGCTTTTCTCCTTCTGTGTCACATATGAAGATACATTGGCAGCCACAAGTGTATGCGAATTGCCTATTAGAGGCCGTTCCTTCCCACTCGGGAGGTGGCATTCCCAGGCAAGTCCCTGGGGAGATGGCTTAAAGCAGCCGGAGGATAAGTGTGGCTTTCTGTCTTCCTAAGAGCCTACTCTGCAACCCTGCCACGTTTCCATCACTAGAGTCCCAGTAAGAGAAAGTCTCTCTATAAATCCAGGTGTCATAAATCCAAAGGGGTCATCAAGGTAACTTATTAGTCAACTTTGGGAGAGAAAGAGTCCTGCGACCTGCTTCTGCATTCTGGACGACTTTTGGGTAGAATCAAAACAGCCTCAAGGGGGAGGGGACCTAGTATGTCATCTTTCCACTCCCTTCCCATTTCCAACGCCAACTCAGAGTACTTGGAGTTCATTTAACCAACGGGAGGGGGCACCCTTTTCTTTGCACCCGTGTCCGCATGCCCCGCCCAGCGGGCGCTCACCTTGTGCTGTTTCCACATGGCCCCCAGCGGCTTCACCTCGTGCTTGCCATGCCGGCCTTCCTCCAGGCACAGATAGCACACTGGGGTTCGGCAGCTTAAGCAGTACATGCTGTAATTCTCCATTTCGTGTTCGGGGCACGTGGGGTACTTGCGGGCGGTGTTGCCCCCCGCCGCTCCGGCCCCGGTGGCTCCCGGGCTCTTGCAG
>SJXQ01000193.1:218180-242292 GCA_006408695.1 Aepyceros melampus
TGTTGTTTTTCCGCCGCCGGGAAGGATGGGTGGGGAGGCCCCCAGGGAACGCGGGGGCTGGGGGCTGGCAGGAGCAAGTGCTCCCGGCGCAGCCGGCTCTGCCTACCAACGCTTCACGCTGGCCTGAAACAGACACAGATTAGGAGACCGTTTGTTTAAAAACGACAAGAATATTGAAGTCGCGCCTCCTCCTGTTCTCTGGTTCTCCCGCGCTCCAAACAAAGGCAGGAGAGGAGCCGCAGCGCCGGGCGGGGAGCCTCGGTGTCTGCCAGTCACCAGGCGGGGAGCGCGCCCACCGGGGCGGGGCGGCCGCGGGAGAAAGCCGCCAGCCTGGGGAGACCCGTGCCTGGAGTAAGGGGTTGGGGGCGGCGCAGGTAGATCCCCGAGGGATAGGCGTGCTGACGTTCTCCTGACCGAACTCTGCGAGTCAGGATTCCAGGTGGGAATCTCGGTTCCTTGACCAGTCACTTCCACCCTGAGTAGCCTACTTATGCTTTCCTAGTCTCTGAGCCTGCACAGAATGGCAACAATACTTCTGTGTGAGAACTAAACGAAGTTGTCCTAAATACAGATTGCATATCTTACTTCCTGCTCTAAAATCCTGTGACTCTTCAGTTCAGCTTTGGCTACTGTTGAACAGCCAGCTTGCAGTTTGTCTTAAAGTTGAAGAGCAGGTCCACAGCCTGGAGTACACAGAGCAACACAGAGTTAAAAGGCCTGGCCGGAATTCTCAGCAGCAGGGAGCTTAGAGGGAGGATTCAGCCAGGCACAGTGTCCCCAGATGGAGCACGGTGACCACCCTGTTTTAATCTCCCTTCTATAATAAAGCCACCATGTGCTGCATCTTGCCTGCAATGCTTTGATAAGCCTTCAAGAAAGTTTCTATAGTGTTCTGTGGGGTGGGGTGGGCTGAGGGATTCGAGTGGGGGTGTATAGGTTTAGGTAGGTTATGTGATTGAATCATTCAAAGATGCATTTGTTGTGATGCTAGCAGTATAATCACCCACCCCAGCCCATCTCAGCACCTGGTGACTGCAACGGAAACAAAGATGGAGCACGGTGACCACCCTGTTTTAATCTCCCTTCTATAATAAAGCCACCATGTGCTGCATCTTGCCTGCAATGCTTTGATAAGCCTTCAAGAAAGTTTCTATAGTGTTCTGTGGGGTGGGGTGGGCTGAGGGATTCGAGTGGGGGTGTATAGGTTTAGGTAGGTTATGTGATTGAATCATTCAAAGATGCATTTGTTGTGATGCTAGCAGTATAATCACCCACCCCAGCCCATCTCAGCCACCTGGTGACTGCAACGGAAACAATAATCTCTTATGATTCTACTGTGAACAAGCCTGCCTGCCAACCGCCCCGCTCCATCTTCAACCAGTGCATATATCTGAAAGATACACTCTGCTTTGTCATTTTCAGACCAAGGTAAACTGCTTGAGGGGCAGGCTGAGGACTGGAAGCTCTTGAAGGGGAATGGAAATATGCCTGATCAGGACTAAATTCCAATAACTGTCACTCAAACTAAGCATTTTGTTTTCCATGGGAAGGAAGCTCAGAATTCAGAATTTTCCACCTGTGCCTTTCCCACCTGCCCCTTTCCATTCCCTCAATCCCACGATCTAAATCAGCTTAACCTGATTTAGATCAGGTTGTACAGCTGTTGCTAAGGCATTGCTCACTGTGGGGATTGGCATCCTTCAGCTGCTATGTAGGAGCTGGAGTTACACAGTGGTTCCAATAGCTTAGTGTACATAACCGTAATCACTAATACTTGTCAACATCACTATAAAAAGTCCTCTTTCTATCCTGAGTCCTGTGCCATACATATATAGAAAAATAATCTTACTTCTCTGATCCTCAGTTTTTTTCTATTATAAAATTTCAGGATAGAATTCATTGGTTCTAAAAGTGTCTGTATATTCTTGATAATTGTTAAAAATGGAATCCCAGAGTCAGACACAACTTAGCCACCAAACAACAAGAATGATAGCGCTTACCTGGTGGGTCAATGGTTAAGAATCTGCCTGCCAATGCAGGGGCCAGGGGATCAATCCCTGGTACAGGAAGATCGCACATGCCTCAGGGCAACGAAGCACATGTGCCACACCTACTGAGCCAGCAAGCGCAACTACTGAAGCCCCCTTGCCTAAAGCCTGTGCTCTGCAACATGGAAAGCCACCTCAGTGAGAAGCCTGAATAGCTCCCACTCGCCTCAGCTAGAGAATGCCCGTGCTTAGCATTGAAGGCTCAGCATGGCCAGAAAAATAAACTGAGCGGTGCTCAGTCATTCCGACTCTTTGCCACCCCATGGTATTTCTTTCAGGAAGAACACTGGAGTGGGTTGCCATTTCCTCCTCCAGGGATCTTCTTGACCCAGGGGTTGAACCTGTGTCTCCTGCACTGGCGGATGGATTCTTTACTACTAGCATCACCTGGGAAGCCCCAATAAATAAATAAGTAAAAATGTAAAAAAAGAATGATACATCTTCCTTGATAAAAATGACTCTAATGAAGACATTTGATCCCAAAGCGCAACTACTGAAGCCCCCTTGCCTAGAGCCTGTGCTCTGCAACATGGAAAGCCACCTCAGTGAGAAGCCTGAGTAGCTCCCACTTGCCTCGGCTAGAGAATGCCTGTGCTTAGCACTGAAGGCTCAGTGTGGCCAGAATAATAAACTGAGCGGTGCTCAGTCATGTCCGACTCTTTGCCACCCCGTGGGATTTCTTTCAAGAAGAACACTGGAGTGGGTTGCCATTTCCTCCTCCAGGGATCTTCTTGACCCAGGGGTTGAACCTGTGTCTCCTGTACTGGCGGATGGATTCTTTACTACTAGCATCACCTGGGAAGCCCCAATAAATAAATAAGTAAAAATGTAAAAAAATAATGATATATCTTCCTTGATAAAAATGACTCTCATGAAGACATTTGATCCCAAGATTGAATGGCATATCCATTTTTTCAAGTCAAAATCTGGGCCTCATTTAGATAGTAAGGAAAATAATAATATTTCCATTGTAGCACTTGACAGTATGTCCTCGACTGTTAAGCCTGCTATAAAAAAATGTCATAGACGGAGTGGTTTAAACTACTAAATTTACCACTCACAGCTCCAGAGGCTGAGAAGTCAATGATCAAAGCACTGGCAGATCTGATGTCTGGTGAAGATACCCCCCCTCGATGCCAGACTTGCCTTCTTTATGGATCTTTACATAGAGAAGGGGAGAGCACAGCAAGCTCTCATATCTCTTCTTACAAAGGCACTAATAAGGAAAATAATAATATTTCCATTGTAGCACTTGACAGTATGTCCTCGACTGTTAAGCCTGCTATAAAAAAATGTCATAGACGGAGTGGTTTAAACTACTAAATTTACCACTCACAGCTCCAGAGGCTGAGAAGTCAATGATCAAAGCACTGGCAGATCTGATGTCTGGTGAAGATACCCCCCCTCGATGCCAGACTTGCCTTCTTTATGGATCTTTACATAGAGAAGGGGAGAGCACAGCAAGCTCTCATATCTCTTCTTACAAAGGCACTAATTCCATTCACAAGGGAGCCACCCTCATGACCCAATTACCTCTGAAAGGCCCCTCTTCCAAATATATGATGATGACAGTTAGGATTTCAACATATGAGTTTTGAGTGATGTACACATTTAGTTCATAGTACAGTGTGAAATTATATAATTAAAAAAAGGAAATTATATAATTAAAATTTTTGTTGTTTTTTAATTTATTTTTGGCTGTGCTGGGTGGATCATAGCTTTGCCTAACTCAGTGAAACTATAAATCATGCAGTGTAGGGCCACTGAAGATGGACGGGTCATGGTGGAGAGGTCTGACAGAATGTGGTCCACTGGAGGCCCGAATGGCAAACCACGTCTGCATTCTTGCCTTGAGAACCCCATGAAGAGTATGAAAAGGCAAAAAAATCTGACAGTGAAAGTTGAACTCCCCAGGTTGGTAGGTGCTCAATATGCTACTGGAGAAGAGCAGAGAAAAAGCTCCAGAAGGAATGAAGAGGCTGAGCCAAAGCAGAAACAGCCCTCAGTTGTGGATATGTCTGGTGGTGAAAGTAAAGTCTGATGCTGTAAAGAAAAATATTGCATAGGAACCTGGAATGTCAGGTCCATGAATCGAGGCAAATTGGAAGTGGTCAAACAGCAGATGGCAAGAGTGAACATCAACATGTTAGGAATCAGTGAACTAAAATGGACTGGAATGGGAGAATTTAATTCAGATGACCATTATATCTCCTATTGTGGGCAAAAATTCCTTAGAAGAAATGGAATAGCCCTCACAGTCAACAAAAGAGTCTGAAGTGCTGTACTTGGGTGCAGTCTAAAAAATGACAGAATGATCTCAGTTTGCTTCCGAGGCAAACCATTCAATATCACAGCAATCCAGGTCTATGTCCCAACCACTGGGCTTCCCAGGTGGCGCTAGTGGTAAAGAACCTGCCTGCCAACACAGAAGATATAAGAGATGTGGGTTTGATCCCTGGGTCAGAAAGATCCCCTGGAGGAAGGCAGGGCACTCTAATATTCTTGCCTGGAGAATCCCATGGACAGGGGAGCCTGGCAAGTCCATGGGGTTGCAAAGAGTCGGATAGGACTGAAGCGACTTAAAGCGCACTCGCGGGCACACACACACACACACACACACACACACACACATATGCTGCTGCTGCTGCTAAGTCGCTTCAGTCGTGTCCGACTCTGTGTGACACCATAGACGGCAGCCCACCAGGCTCCCTCGTCCCTGGGATTCTCCAGGCAAGAACACTGGAGTGGGTTGCCATTTCCTTCTCCAATGCATGAAAGTGAAAGGTGAAAGTGAAGTCGCTCAGTCGTGTCCAACTCTTCACGACCCCATGGACTGCAGCCCACCAGGCTCCTCCATCCATGGGATTTTTCAAGCAAGAGTGCTGGAGTGGGGTGCCATTGCCTTCTCCGCACACACACATGATCCAACCACTATTTCTGAAGATGCTGACATTGAACGGCTCTATGAAGACCTACAAGACCTCATAGAATTGCTGCTGCTGCTGCTAAATCACTTCAGTCGTGTCCGACTCTGTGTGACCCCATAGACAGCAGCCCACCAGGCTCCCCCGTCCCTGGGATTCTCCAGGCAAGAACAATGGAATGGGTTGCCATTTCCTTCTCCAGTGCATGAAAGGGAATAGGGAAAGTGAAGTCGCTCAGTCGTGTCCGACTCTTAGTGACCCCAGGGACTGCAGCCTACCAGACTCCTCCATCAGAACTAACATCAAAAAAAGATGTCCTTTTCATCATAGGGGACTGGAATGCAAAGGTAGGAAGAGCTACCTAGAGTAACAGGCAAATTTGACCTTGGAGTACAAAATGAAACTGAGCGAAGGCTAACAGAGTTTTTCCAAGAAAAGAAACTGGTCATAATGAACACCCCTTTCTAGAAACACAGGAGATGACTCTACACGTGAACATCTCCAGATGGCCAATACCAAAATCAGATTGATTATATTCTTTGCAGCCGAAGATGGAGAAGCTTTATACAGTTAGCAAAAACAAGACCTGGTGCTGACTGTGGCTCAGATCATGATCATTTGAATATTTGAGCATTTGAATATGGCAAAATTCAGACAAACTGGAGAAAGTAGGGAAAACCACTAGGCCATTCAGGTATGACCTAAATCAAATCCCTTACAATTATACAGTGGAGGTGGTGAATAGATTCAAGGAATAAGGTCTTATAGACAGAGTGCCTGAAGAACTATGGACGGAGGTTTGGTACAGGAGACAGTGATCAAAACCATTCCCAAGAAAAGAAATACAAAAAGGCAAAATGGTTGTCTGAGGAGGCCTTACAAATAGTTGTGAAAGACGAGAAGTGAAAAGCAAAGGAGAACAGGAAAGATATACCCATCTGAATGCAGAGTTCTAAAGAATAGCAGGGAGAGATGAGGAAGCCTTCCTAAGTGAACAATGCAAAGAGATAGAGGAAAAAAATAGAATGGGAAAGACTAGAGATCTCTTCAAGAAAATTAGAGATACCAAGGGAATATTTCATGCAAAGATGGGCACAATAAAAGAAATGGTATGGACCTAACAGAAGCAGACGATATTAAGAAAAGGTGGCAAGAATACACAGAACTATACAAAAAAGATCTTAATGACTGTGATAATCACAATGGTGTGATCACTCACCTAGAGCCAGACATCCTGGAGTATGAAGTAGAGTGGGCCTTAGGAAACATAAGTACAAACAAAGCTAGTGGAGGTGATGGAATTCTAGCAGAACTACTTCAAATCCTAAAAGATGAAGTTGTTAAAGTGCTGCAGTCAATATGCCACCAAATTTGGAAAACTCAGCAATAGCCACAGGACTGGAAAAGGTCAATTTTCATTCCAGTCCCAAAGAAGGGCAATGCAAAAGAATGTTCAAACTACCACATAATTGAACTCATCTCACATGCTAGCAAGGTAATGCTCAAAAATCCTTCAAGGCTTCAACAGTATGTGAAACGAGAACTTCCAGATGTCCAAGCTGGATTAGAAATGGCAGAGGAACTAGAGATAAAATTGCTAACATCTGCTGGATCATAGAAAAAGCAAGAGAATTCTAGAAAACTTCTACTTCTGTTTCATTGACTATGCCAAAGCCTTTGACTGTGAGGATCACAGCAAACTGTGGAAAATTCTTCAAGAGATGGGGATACCAGACCACCTGACCTGCCTCCTGTGAAACCCATATGCAGGTCAAGAAGCAACAGTTAGAACCAGACATGGAAAATGGTTTCAAATTGGTAAAGAAGTAGGTCAAGGTTGTATATTGTCACCCTGCTTATTTAACATATATGCAAAATACATCATAAGAAATGCCAGGCTCGATGAAGCACAACTGAAATCAAGATTGCTGGGATAAATATCAATAACCTCAAATATGCAGATGGCGTTACTCTTATGTCAGAAAGTGAAGAACTAGAGAGCCTCTTGATGAAAGTGAAAGAAGAGCGTTGAAAAGCTGGTTTAAAACTCAGCATTCAAAAAATTAAGATCATGGCATCCAGTCCCATCAATTCATGGCAAATAGATGCAGGAACAATGGAAACAGTGATATACTTTATTTTCTTGGGCTCCAAACTCACTGAGGACAATGACTATAGCCATGAAATTAAAAGAAGACTGATGCTTGGATGAAAAGCTGTGACAAACCTAGATAGCATATTAAAAAGCAGAGACATCACTTTGCCCACAAAGGTCTGTGTAGCCAAAGCTATAGTTTTTCCAGTAGTCATGTATGGATGTGAGAGTTGGACCATAAAGAAAGCTGAGCACTGAAAAATGGATGCTTTTGAGCTGTGGTGTGGGAGAAGATTCTTGAGAGTCCCTTGGACTACAAGGACATCCAACCAGGAAATTTCCTAAAGGAAATCAGTTCTGAATATTCATTGGAAGGACTGATGCTGAAGCTGAAGCTCCAATACTTTGGCCACTTGATGTGAAGAACTGCGTCATTAGAAAAGACCTTGATGTTGGCATAGATTGAAGGCAGGAGGAGAGGGGTATGAGAGAGGAGGAAATGATTGGATGGTATCACCGGCTTGATGGACATGAATTTGATCAAGCTCCAGAAGTTGATGAGGAACAGGGAAGTCTGGCATTCTGCAGTCCATGGGGTTGCAAAGAGTCGGACATGACTGACTGACAGAACTGAACTGGCCTTCGTTGCTTTGCATGAGCTTCCTTTAGTTGCAATGCTCGGGCTTCTCATTATGGTGGCTTCTCTTGTTGCAGCTTGTGGGCTCCAGAAAATAGCCTCAGCAGAGGTGGAGCACAGGTTTAGTTGACCTGCTCTATGTGGAATCCTCCCAGACCAGGGACTGAATCTGTGTCCTTTGCATTGGCAGGCAGATTCTTTATCACTGGACCACCAGGGATGTCTGGAAATTACATTCTTGTATATAATCTCATTTAATCCTCACAACACGTCTGGAAAATCACCACGTTGTCTTAATTTTCTGATGAACATATTTTTACATTTTAATGTTGCTGAAATCAGTAAGCATATTACAATGGACACATACTTCTCTCTCCATGCTTACCTCGAAAATTTCTTATTAAATTGATAGTGCATCTTCCAATCACTTAGAATCATGGAAATATTTTATTATTTCCATTTTACAGGCAAGGAAACTGAGATGAGGACACTCAAGTTCTTACTGTTGCTTTTAATGGTGGATCTAAAACTGGTCTGACTTCAAGTTCAAAGCATTTTTCCTTTCAGCCACGGTTGCCAGTGAAGATTTGTGTCACAGTTACTGATGGACAGTCAAGGGGAGGTCAGGAATACTGGCATCCATGCTCCCTTTCCTCACTTGGTCCATTGAACATGCAGCTCTGTGCCTTCCCAGGCTCCCCCACCCTCCAGGTCAAGTGTTAGCCACTATCTTACTCTTTGTGATCCCCTGGATGGTAGCCAACCCGGCTCCTCTGTCCATGGGATTCTCCAGGCAAGAATACTCAAGTGGGTAGCCATTCCCTTCTCCAGGGGATCTTCCTCACCCAGGGATCAAACCCGGTCTCCTGCATTGCAGGCAGATTCTTTTCCATCTGAGCCACCAGGGAAGCAGGTTAGGTGCAGCTCTAACAAGCTCCTGGAAGTATTCTGTCTTATTCTTCGTATCTCTATCATTGCCTGTCATTTTTGTTTGTGTATCTCTCTTGTCGAGACAAGAAGCTTCTCAAGGATGGTGTCCGTATCTACATTGTTTCCCAGGTGTGTTTCCTCTGCTATTTTCTGGCTCTGACTAAGTTTTCCGTTTTTGTAGACCAGCTGACTGGCTGTCAGTTTGAGAATATCCATCCCTTAACCTTCCCTGAAAAACTTTGGTGGAAATAATTATTTTTCCCCCTGTGGAAAATATCAACAGATCCACAAGGAAATTTTCTCTGTTTAATTCTGAGGTTCGAATCGGTTACTGAGTTTTTCCTTTGGGGTGTGTGCACATATGCTCCCCTGTACATGTGGATCCTTTCTTAAAATTCTTTATTTACTCTAATCTTCTTAGTGTTTAACCTCATTATTCCTACTTGGTTCTTTCCTCCTTGGCCATCTTCTTCTCTGTGCTAAACTACTTACCCCTGGTGGGAAAGAGTCTGCCTGCCAGTGCAGAGGACACTGGGTTTGACTTCTGGTCTGAAGAGATTGCACGTGCCTCAGCACAACTAAGCCAGTGCAGCAGGACTGCTGAGCCTGGGTGCCGAGAGCCCGTGCTCTGCAACGAGGGAGGTCACAGCCCTGCAAGGCCGGCTCAGCACAGATGGAGAGCAGCCCCAGGCTGCCAAAAGTCTGAGTGCGGCGACGAAGATCCAGTCAGCCAGAATAAACAAATACTTTTTAAAAAGATAATTATCCCTCTTGAAAAATTACTGAACTACTTACTGGTCTCAGAAAGGTGGCCCTGTATTTAATTTTTAGTGTCATCCCAGTTACTCCATTTTTCATGGCCCTTTTTATTTTAAATGGGAAGTATTTGGACACATCTGAACAGCACATTAATAATTAAAATTCCGTGATGCACTGTCTTCAAGGCAGAGAAAAAATAGTCTGCTGTGAGTTACTTTATGCTCCAGCATGACTTTTATGCTTAAAATCCCAGAAACACTCAAGACAAGACAGAGGATACTACTTCTCCTCAAAAAGCACTAATCAGTTACATAATTTACTCTGGGTAACATAGCAAGTTACAGGTAAAATAGTCAATCTGCTTTGCCCTTTGAATTTTAAGTATAAAGTAGAATGGAATTTAAGGCTATTTCAGATAAAAATAGATGCTATAATCTCAAGTATAACAATCCCTGAAATATATCCTTAATGAAAACTTATGATATATTTTACTTTAAAAGGTAACTTTTAAGTTACCTTTTGTTTGTTTGTTTTTGACAGTATAAGAGAAGTCAGGAAATTTAATAAAAATCTACAGCTCAAGAACCATCTGGTCTACAATCATTAGCATTTAACTAGAAGAAAGCAGCTACATCCACCTCTATGCCACGCACACCAAAGCTTCTTTATGGCGAAGTTAATGAGGAACAATTATCTCTAGCAACACAAAGCATCCTCTCCAGGGTTTACAATTTGTTTCTTTTCCTGAAGGTAGACTCTATAGAGGAAACTTAAAACCCACCCACTTTCCCCTTCAAACATCCTTGACTGGTGCTTAACAGTTTCCTGTGTTACCTATTTGGATGCCAAATATTGACTGTCTCTCCCCCCCGCCCCTACAATCCTGAGCATCTTCGCTATAGATCAGAAGACCTATTCTTGGAAAGTCTTCCCTTCTCTCATGGCATCCTTTGCAAGCAAAGTGTTTAGAATAAAATCTCAGATGAAGCAAATTCACTCCAATCTACAAGACTCTATATACCCAGTATATCTTTATAATGCATGGAAACTAATATTATTACCACAAAAGCAATTTGAGCTTCAAATACTTATGGCTACACATTTCAGCCACGAAAACTGGAATGTTTTTCATTTTCATGGGACCTTTCCATATATTTTCTCTAATCTGATCCTTACATCAACATAGACGGGCCTATGAGATGGTAAAACTGAAGGAGGGGCCCCCAACCCCTTGGTAGGTTCTCACCAGCCATGCTACTACAACTTGACCCAAACTTAGGCACAAGTGTTTAGTCCAAGGGTGGTACCAGACCAGACTAGGCTGATCAGAATCTTTTTGCCCTAAAATTGAAATCCAGAGAAAGAATCTAAATGGGCCTCTAATACCCAAGTTAAGGAGCTGTCCTAGAAAAAGCCTAGAAACAGAGAGTGGAGAATAAAGCAGAAATACAGAGACAGCAAAGAGAGAGGGGGCCTCTGAGGGTCCCACAACCTGGCACGTGTCTGAGACCCAGCTATATTCCTGTCCTTGGGTTCCATAAAACATCCTTCTAATCTAACGATATTATGACACTCTTTTCCTTTCAGAAAGGATAGGGTTTCAAAAAGGAGTTCAGAAAGACAAAATTGGGCTCACCCATGTGCCTATTCAAAGGACTGAGGTAATAGTCTTGTTCATTTGGATACTTTATTTTTATTTATTTTATATTTATTATTATTGTTTTAGGTTTTAAATTTTATTCACATTTATTTTTGGCTGCCCTGGGTTTTGACTGCTGAGCCGGGCTTTGTCTAGCTGCAGCACATGGAGGCTCCTGGACTCCACACTGTGTCGGCCTCTCTCACAGCAGTGTACCAGCCCTTGTGCACATGGGCTTCAGTAACTGTGGGGCAAAGGCTCAGCTGCCCCGTAGCATCCGGGGTCTTAGTTCCTGAACTAGGGATTGAACCTGGGTCCTCTGCATTGGCGGGTGGAGTCTTAACACTGGACCACTAAGGAATTTCTTTATTTTTCTTCATTCGATATTTTAGTTGCCTCTTTCGGGGTGTTGAGATTGCTCTGCTCTCATTCTACTGGATTCTGGCTTTGACTATTCATTGATTTGGGCTTCCCTGGTAGCTAAGACGGTAAACAATCTGCTGCAATGCAGGAGTAAAAGTGAAAATGAAAGTCATTCGGTCATGTCCAACTCTTTGCGACCCCATGGACTATACAGTCCATGGAATTTTCCAGGCCAGAATACTGGAGTGGGTAGCCTTTCTCTTCTCCAGGGGAATCTTCCCACCCCCGGGATGGAACCCAGGTCTCCCACATTGCAGGCAGATTCTTTACCAGCTGAATCACAAGGGAAGCCCATGAAGGAAGCAATGCAGGAGACCTGGGTTCAATCCCTGGGTCAGGAAGATCCCCTGGAAAAGGGAAGGCTACCCACTTCAGTATTCTTACCTGGAGAAGTCCATGATTTTGCTCATTTCATCCCTAGATGCTATTTTCTTCCAAAAGCTTGACCTTTCTAGTCTGCTAAGCTTTGGCTCCCTCTTTTCTCTCAATCTGACCACAATTGTTTTGGGCATTTCCTTCCCTTTGGGGAGCTCCCTGCTTGCTCTTCCTGACCACAGAGTCATGGCGCCATGGCGGTGTTATTCTCTCCAGTTGATATTCTCTTAGACAGGGAATCAGTGGGATGTTAGAAGGTACTTGTGGTCACTGTGAATCCAATAGCCTCCCATATTAAGACAGGGAACAAACACCTAAGGTTTGTAAACTGCTCAGTGTCTATATGGAATAGTGAGTTTGTTACTTGGTAGGAATAAGATCAGAAGAAGCTATGGAATGTTGTGTGGAAGTTATTTCAAATCCTAACAGCTTTATTTACCTAATGCCCCTGCAAGGACATACCATCAAGGACAAGAAACTCGTAGCCCCCAGGCAGGGCAGCTTCCATGTGGAGAGAGCTGAAGACCAACCAAAACAATATCATGGTCCAATTCACTCACCAAAAGCATTGCTTTTATCAGGGAAGTCACTAGGCAACTTAAGTAGCTTTGTAACATCAGTCGTGTTTGAGTTAGTTCTGTGAAAGAATCCCTCGAATTTTGGTAGAAATTTGACAAAACTCCTGGAGTCTGAGTGGTATGGAGGTGAGGAATGTGGGCTTTGGAGCTGAACTGGATGGGCTTGGAATCACGTCTCTAGCCAAGGGAACTCTGGCAAGATGCCTAACTTCTCAGAGACTCATATTCCTCAGCTGTAAAATAGAGATAATAACAGTGTGTGCATGCTCAATTGCTAAGTCATGTCTGACTCTTTGTGACCCGATGGGCAGTAGCCCGCCAGTCTCCTCTGTCCACAGGATTTCCCAGGCAAGAATACTGGAGTGGGCTGCCATTTCCTTCTCCAGGGGATCTTCCTTACTGAGGGATCAAACCTGTGTCTCCTGCATTGTAGGAGGATTCTTTACCACTGAGCCACTTGGGTAGTCCACAGAGAGTTGGGACGACTTAGTGAAATTACACACACAAAGCATCAAGAGAAGTGGGCAATACGGAGCGCTTAACACACGTGATGTAGTATTACGCTACTACTTTTCTGCCCTCCAACAAGGTCATATGGTTGAGTCTCAATAGAAATTTGTGAATGAATGAACTACAAGTAGCCTATTTTGGCTAGAGTCAACAGACTGGTTCCAAATAGGAAAAGGAGTACGTCAAGGCTGTATATTGTCACCCTGCTTATTTAACTTATATGCAGAGTACATCATGAGAAATGCTGGGCTGGAAGAAGCACAAGCTGGAATCAAGATTGCCAGGAGAAATATCAATAACCTCAGATATGCAGATGACACTGCCCTTATTGCAGAAAGTGAAGAGGAACTAAAAAGCCTCTTGATGAAAGTGAAAGAGGACAGTGAAAAAGTTGGCTTAAAGCTTCACATTCAGAAAACAAAGATCATGGCATCCAGTCCCATCACTTCATGGGAAATAGATGGAGAAACAGTGGAAACAGTGTCAGACTTTATTTTTTTGGGCTCCAAAATCACTGCAGATGGTGACAGCAGCCATGAAATTAAAAGACGCTTACTCCTTGGAAGAAAGGTTATGACCAACCTAGATAGTATATTCAAAAGCAGAGACATTACTTTGCCAACAAAGGTCCGTCTAGTCAAGGCTATGGTTTTTCCTGTGGTCATGTATGGATGTGAGAGTGGGACTGTGAAGAAGGCTGAGCACCGAAGAATTGATGCTTTTGAACTGTGGTGTTGGAGAAGACTCTTGAGAGTCCCTTGGACTGCAAGGAGATCCAACCAGTCCATTCTAAAGGAGATCAGCCCTGGGATTTCTTGGAAGGAATGATGCTAAAGCTGAAACTCCAGTACTTTGGCCACCTCATGCAAAGAGTTGACTCACTGGAAAAGACTCTGATGCTCGGAGGGATTGGGGGCAGGAGGAGAAGGGGATGACAGAGGTGAGATGGCTGGATGGCATCACTGACTCGATGGACATGAGTTTGAGTGTACTCCAGGAGTTGGTGATGGACCGGGAGGCCTGGAGTGCTGCGATTCATGGGGTCGCAAAGAGTCGGACACGACTGAGCAACGGAGCTGAACTGATAGGGCTATAGTTGGGGATAGTGAGAAAAATGAGCGCATATCTTGCAGGAGCCACAAGAGGAGATAGGAGAGCTGTCAGATCTAATCTATCAGGAAATGAGTGTAGTTCCTTGGAAAATACAGTCTGTGCTCCTGAGGCGCTTAATGTCTAAGGCAGATGTCACTGTCATAGAAAACACAGCACTAATAAACTTGCTAAAAATAGACAACAAGGGTTTTAAAGTACAAAGGAAACAAGGGGAGATTTTAAATATTTACACTATTCATAGGTTAAGGGCTGAGCATTGAGTTTTAAACTTTTAGTGAGGGAATTCCCTGGTAGTCAGTCCAATGGCTGAGACCCCAAAGTAGGGGTCCTGGGTTTGATCCCTGGTAAAGGAACAAGATCCCCCATGCCACAACTAAGAGTTCATGTGCTGCAACTAAAATATTGAAGATTCTGCATATCACAACTAAGACCCGGCATAGCCAAACAAATCAGCAAATAAAAATGAATATTAAAAAATCTTTTAGTGAAACAAATGCTAAATAAAGAAATTATGACCAGCTTTTATACTTGCCCATCTTTTGGATACATGTGACTGGATAGTATTTCAACATAGTAATCAAGACAGTCAACAATTTTTTATTCACTCATTTCTCTACTCTATGCCCACTGCAAAGTAATGATTGTCATAGTAGAATCAGAGAGTAAGAAAAGAGATAGTTCTTAGCATGTGATTCTCAAATAAAGTTTTTGAACTCAGGGCAAATACAATGTTCTAAGAGAAAAAAATTAATTTTCAGATATTGAATATAAAAATAATTCTGAGTTCTAAATAACTCGGGACACATACTCTATGTAATAAATAATGGTTTTAGAAACTGTAAGATTGGTTGAATCAGTTTTTCCTGTGTCAGGAAAAAATAAAAACCAACTGAAAAAGCACTCCTTAGAAGAAGGGATGTGTTAGAAGGAGAGCTGAGATGCTGGTTTGTCACCAGGAAGATGTCACAGTCCCAGTTCTCATACTGGCCGTGTGGGAAGGGATAAGGGATCACAGATGCTTTGTGCGGGTCAGGGGGCCTGAGAGCAGAGAGAGTCAGTGCGCTGAATCCTGAGAGTGGACAGAACGCTGCAAGCATCACACAGAGGGCTGGTGGGTGAAAAGGCAGTGGAGCTGAAATGTGTCCAGACAGACAGGCTAAGGCAGCCCAGCTGGGTCCTGTACTCCCTGCAAGCACTCCAGAAGCACAAAATGTTTTTTTGTGCAGCTTATTACCACTCATGTTCACCCTGGAACACTGGCAAAGCTAAAGTCGCCTTGTAGCCAGACTCTACAAGAGCCATATGACCAGAAGCCAAGCTGGAAATCTGCTTGACATCCCAACAGATGTCAATGTGTGTGAGAATGACAGTTATGTGAGACTAGAGGCTTATGCCCCTGTGCAGACACATGCTATCACAATGGAAAGTGCTCCAGAACTCAAGCACACCTCAGGGATGAGAGGAGGTGGGGAGGGGTGTTTGCCTAGAAATAACTGCCAGAACATCTAATAGACAGAAAACCAATTTCCATCATTAGAAGAATCATAGCTGAAATAAAAACTGAATTCACTCAGAGAGACAACAAAACATTACATTTCTTGTTCCCCTAAGTTTTTGGCGTGAGACTCATGGTTGTGGTGGTTTAGTCGCTAAGTCGTGTTTGACTCTTGCGATCCCATGGACTGTGCCCACCAGGCTCCTCTGTCCACGGGATTCTCCAGGCAGGAATATGCAGTGGGTTGTCATTTCCTTCTTCAGGGGATCTTCCCCACCCAGGAACTGAACCTGGGTCTCCTGCATTGCAGGCAGATGATTTACCAACTAAGCTATGAAGGAAGCCCATGAGATTCATACCTGATTCCTGTATTCCCCGTTTAACCATCACAACAACTTGGTGAAGTGGGATTATGACCAATTTCTAGATAAGAACATAAAGAGTGGAAAACACTAAGTATCAGTAACTGCTCCAGAGTGGTGGGACTGGAATTTAACCCACATTGTCTCATTTCATCATTCCTTTGAAAATGTTTGCATACTTGCTGTATATCAAGCACACCTGATGAAGATGTTATTCCTATTTTCATTATGAAAATATGGCCACAGCACATACATAGGCCATGTAGAAGAGATGGTAAATTAAAATGTGTAACAGATATAATCTGGGGCATTCTTGTTCCTTGAAATCTAGATATTTTGGTTCAAATTGGTGATTCCACACCTCTTCATAGAGCTTTTAAGAACTTGCAGGGTGCCAACAATCTCAATGTCATCTCTGCCTGTGACCATCTGCCATAACACAAGGCGTTCTTATTTACCATGTCAAATTGGAAAGGATATCCAGCTCTTTTTGAATTTCCTAAATGCTCACCCTCTTCTGTCTCCAACTCTGTCCTAAGAGTTTGATCCAAGGCTTGAATTCTTTGGATACGAGCTTTGCAGTCTGGCTAAACATCTACTCTGAGCTTCTGACCTGCCCCCAATGGTCAAATGCTGGAGTTACCATGGCTGGACTGATCCTTTCATCTGCGTTCCCTGCATGTAAACAAGCTTGCCGAAGAGCGGGGTAAAGTCAAGTGATCTCACCTACAGGTGTTTAGAGGTGCAGGAGGAGGACCACGCGTGCGTGAGAGAGAATGGGACAGAGGGTCATAACTTGGTAGCTCAGCTGGTAAAGAGTCCGCCTGGGATGCAGGAGACCCCAGTTCAGTCCCTGGGTAGGGAAGATCCCCTGGAGAAGGGACAATCTATCCACTCCAGTTTTCTTGAGCTACCCTCGTGGCTCAGCTGGTAAAGAATCTGCCTGCAATGTGGGAGACTTGGGTTTAACCCCTGGGTTGGGAAGGTCCCCTGGAGAAAGGAAAGGCTGCCCACTCCAGTATTCGGGCCTAGAGAATGCATGGACTATCCATTGGGTCACAAAGAGTCGGACACGACTGAGAGACTTTCACCTCACTTCACCTAGAGCAATCATTAAAAGTAGAATGAAGTGGAATACCTAAGTCACTAGTGGAGGTGAATGGAATTATTTTTTAAATTCTCAATTCAAAAGAAGACAATGATAGAGAAAAAAGGATTAAAGAGCAGATTTGATAAATTGGAAACAAATAGGAAGATTGTAGCTCTAACCCCAATGATATTAACAATTACATTAAATGTCAATGATCTAATCACTTCAGTTAAAAAGCAAAGATTGAATTTTAAAAAGCAAGAAATCTACTTTAAATGTAAAGACACAAATAAGTGAAAATGTAAAATTATGTAAAAAGATATTCTGTGTTAATATTTATAAAACAAAGCTAGAGGGACTATACATCCAAAGTACATTAAAAATGAGACATGTTGGCAGAAATAAAGAGGACTCTTATATAATTAAGAAGGGGCAAATTTTTGGAGGCGGCAGCACTTTGCTGTGTGCGGGATCTTTGTTCCCCAGAGACTGAACCTCTGTGCCCTGTATTGAGAGCACAGAGTCTTAGTCATGGACTGCCAGGGAAGTCCCAGAAAGAGGTAAACTTAAGAAAATAGCAATCCTAAATGTGTTTGCTGTGTGTGTTAATAACAGCTCCAAAATATATAAAGAAAAAAATGGAAAGAAATGAAAATAGTCAAGTTGGAAGCTTTATCACTTCCCTCCAATGACAAATAGACCAAAAAAAAAAAAAAATCAGACACTATATAAGACATGAACAATACCATTAATCAACTTGATCTAATTGAGATTTACAGAATATTCCATCCAACAACAGCAGAATACACAGTTTTATTCAATTGCACATAAAACATTTAGTGAAGTAATCCATACTCTGGGCTACAGAAAATAAAAAAACAAATTAAAAAAAAACCTTTAATAAATTTAAAAGTTTTATGAAAAAACTCATAAAAACTATGTCTTCTGACAACCAAAGTAGCATAAGAAGGAAATAATTATGGCCAGAGCAGAAATCAGTGAAACAGAATACAGAAAAATAACATAGGAAATTAATAAATCAAAAAGCTGGTTATTTACAGCTCAATAAAGTTAATAAAGTCATAGCGAGACTAACCAGAAAAAAAGACAAAAAATGAGTTACCTATATCAAGAATTAAGAGGGAACATCATTATAGAGCCCTAGTCACTAAAAAAAAAAAAAAGAAAGAAAGAAAGAAAGAAAAAAGAGCAATTTTATGACAATAAATTTTATAACTTTAGAAATAATGGTAAATTCTTTAAAAGGCTCAAGAGGAAACAGATAAGCTGATTAGTCTTAAATAAAATTGAAAAAATGAAAAAAAAAAAAAGAACTCTTAGTTAAAAACCTTCTCATAAAGGCTACTCCAAACCCCTGTGGCTTCACTGGTAAATTCTACCAAAAAATTAAGAAATTTTACCAAAAACTGAAAAAATGATAGCAATTTTGGGTAATTCCCTTGTGATCCAGTGAATAGGACTCTGCACTTTCATTGCCATGTCCCAAGTTCAGTTTCTGGTCAGGGAGCTAAGATCCCACAAGCCACATGGTACAACCAATACAATAGAAAGAGTTCAAATAGGGACACTGACTTTTAAAAATAGCAACTTTATATAAGCTTTTCCAGAAAACATGAGAAGGCAACACTTTCCTACTCAAATCACCAGCATTACCCTGATGTAAAAACAAGGCAAGGATCTTACAAGAAAAGAAATATGCAATCCCATATCCCTTATAAACACAATAGCTAAAATCTCTAGCAAAATTTTAACTTGAATCTTTCAGTATGTAAAAAGGACAGTACTTCACGACCAATTGCTGTGCGTGCATGCTTAGTCGCTCAGTTGTGAACAACTCTTTGTGACCCCATGGACTGTAGCCCCCCAGGGTCTTCTGCCCATGGAATTCTCCAGGCAATAATCCTGGGCATTGTTAAGGCATCATTTCTTCCCAAATTAGTCTATAGTTTCAGTGCAAACTCAAAGAAACTCAGCTTGTCATAGAAATTGACAAGCTGAGTGGTGCAACTGTCTGGAGAGTAGTCTAACAGTACTTAGTAAAATTAAGAATGCACACTCCCAATACCGCCCTAGTGGGCCAGTGGTTAAGACGGCTGTGCTTCTGCTGCAGGGGGAGTGGGTTCAATCCCTGCTTGGGGAACTAAGAGCTCACATGTTGCATGGCATGGTAAAAAAAAAAAAGGATGAAAGAAAAAAGGAACACACACTTTTGGGGGAAGAGATAGTTAAGGAGTTTGGGATCGACATCGTACATTCAATATGTATGCTGTTTTAAAAATGGATGACCAACAAGAACCTACTGTATAGCACAGGGAACTCTGCTCAATATTATGTAACAACTTAAATGGGAAAAGAATTGAAAAGAGAATAGACATATATATGTACAACTGAATCACTTTGCTGTACACTAGAAACTATCATAATAGTGTTAATCAACTATACTCCAGTATAAAATAAAAAGGTTTAAAAAAAAAGAAATTGACAAGCTGAGTCTAAAGTTTACATACAAATGCAAAGGATCTCAGTCAGTTCAGTTCAGTCACTCAGTCATGTCCAACTCTTTGTGACCAGCCAAAAGGATTTTAGGGGAAAAACAAAAACAGTTGAAAGACTCAAACTACATAATTTCAAGACTGACTATAATACTATAGTAACCAAGATAATAGGCATAGCTTTAAAAATATGTTTGTAGGCAAATAGAATAGAATAGATTCACATATACATGGTCAGTTGATTTTTTTTTTACAAAGCTACAAAAGCAATTCAATGGAGAAAGGACACTTTTACTAAGTGCGGTTCTGGAACAATTGGCTATTCATTTGCAAAAACCAAGCCATTACTTTGTTTCATATATAATATATTAATTTCAAATTGATCATATAAGAGCTACTGTGATAAAACTATAAGAAGAAAAGCTTTGTGACATTTATTTAGGCAAAACTTTGTTTTAGATATGACAGAAGAAAAAACCATCAAAAAGTTGATAAATTGGCTTCTTTGAAATTAAAAATTTCTGCCCTTCAAATGACATTGTTAAGGAAATGAAAAGACAAACCACAGACCGGAAGAAAATATTTGCAAAATGCATAGCTGAAAGAAGATTGATATCTAGAACATCCCCCCCCCAAAAAGAAAAATATGGGCAAATGATTTGCATAGACCCTTTACCAATGAAGATACACAGATGGCAAATAAGCACATAAAACAGAAGCTTCATATTGATCATTAGGAAAATACAAATTAAAATCTCATGAGATACTACCGCATACTCACACGAATGGTTGACATTTAAAAGTCTGACAATATGAAACACTGATGAGGATGTGAGACAGCGGAAACCTGCATGTGTTTCTGATGAGAATGAAATGGAACAGCCACTTAGGAAAAAAGATTTCTGCAGTTTCTCAAAGGTTAAACACAAATATAGCACACAGTCCATTCTTAGACATTTATTAAGAGAAATAAAAATATATTGTCTAGGACTTCCCCGGTGGTACAGTAGATAAGAATCTGCTTACTAATTCAGGGGACACAAGTTTGATCCCTGGCCCAGGAAGATTCTACATGCGGCAGAGCAACTAAGCCCGTGTGCCACAACTACGGAGTCCAAGCTCTAGAGTCCATGCTCTGCAACAGGAGAAGACACAGGAGTGAGAAGCTCATGCTCTGCAACCAAGCATAGCCCCTACTTGCCACAACTAGAGAACACTTTGCATAGCAGCAAAGACCCAGAACAGCCAAATAAACAATACATGGTTCACACAGAGACATATTTCAAGCAAATATTCAGAGAATCTTTATTCACAATGGCCAAAACCTGAAAACAATCCAAACCTACGTTAACAGGTGAAGAGATAAACAATGATACACACCTACATGGAGTATTACTCAGCAATAAAAGAATGACTTAATACATGCAACAACACAGCATTGCATCAAGTGAAATAAATACAAAAGCTATCTACTTTACCATTCCATTTGTATGGCGTTCCAGAAAAGGCCAAAACAAAACAAACAAAACACCACATAGTTCAGGAACTGGGGACCGAGGAAGAGAATTGAATGCAGAGGAAGCTCTGGGAAAAGCTCTATATGGAAATGTTCTATATGTTGCTTATGATAGTCATTGCATGACTTAAAATTTGTCAAAACTCACTCAGCTGACCACTTAAAAATTAATTTATTTATGCAAGTTATATTTGTTAGTTTTATATTGCTGACCAATTAGCAGAAACTCACCCTCTGAAGACACAGTTGTGTGTGTTGAACTAGGGTGTGCTGTGGCTGATTTCCCAGCTCAGGGTGTCACAAGGCTAAAACCAGGGAGGCAGTCACTGAGTTCCTGTCTGGATGCTCTGGAAAAAAATCTGTTTCCAAGCTTGTTCTTGGCATTGACACAATTTAATTCCTTGAAGCTACAGGAATGAGGTCTTTATTTCCTTGCTGGCAGTCAGGAGGGTCATCTCTTGGGTCCGAGAGGTCACCTGTTCCCTTCACAGTATGACGTCTTCATCTTCAAGCCAGCAGGGGCATGCCAAACCTCTGGGTTCTTCTTCTGCCACCAGCCAGAGAAAACTTTCCCCTTTAAAAGGCTTATGTGCAAAGGGCAAGTCCACTTGCATAATGTGGACTTTTAAGATCTCTATTTTAAGAAATTCCTGGGGACCATCATGGAATTCTGCCTGACATCACACCTAAATAAATCTTTCTTTAAAAATTAAATTTCATGTAACTATACATTCAATGTTACCTTTTGGAAAATAATAAAATGATTTAAGTTCGAGACTGTCCCCAAAAATATGGTATATGTTGCTGCCATATGATAAAGTTATTTTCCTGCCACATATGTTCAGTTCAGTACAGTTCAGTCTCTCAGTCGTGTCTGACTCTTTGTGACCCCATGAGTCACAGCACACCAGGCCTCACTGTCCATGACCAACTCCCAGAGTTCACCCAAACTCATGTCCATCGAGTCAGTGATGCCATCCAGCCATCTCATCCTTGGTCGTCCCCTTCTCCTCCTGTCCCCAATCCCTCTCACCATCAGGGTCTTTTCCAGTGAGTCAACTCTTCGCATGAGGTGGCCAAAGTACTGGAGTTTCAGCTTTAGCATCAGTCCTTCCAATGAACACCCAGGACTGATATACTTTAGAATGGACTGGTTGGATCTCCTTGCAGTCCAAGGGACTCTCAAGAGTCTTCTCCAACACCACAGTTCAAAAGCATCAATTCTTCAGCACTCAGCTTTCTTCACAGTCCAACTCTCACATCCATACATGACCACAGGAAAAACCATAGCCTTGACTAGACGGACCTTTGTTGGCAAAGGAATGTCACTGCTTTTGAATATGCTATCTAGGTTGGTCGTAACTTTGCTTTCAAGGAATAAGCGTCTTTCAATTTCATGGCTGCAACCACCATCTGTAGTGATTTTGGAGCCCCCCCCAAAATAAAGTCTGACACTGTTTCCACCGTTTCCCCATCTATTTGCCATGAAGTGATGGGACCAGATGCCATGATCTTTGTTTCCTGAATGTTGAGCTTTAAGCCAACCTTTTCACTCTCCTCTTTCACTTTCATCAAGAGGCTTTTTAGTTCCTCTTCACTTTCTGCCATAAGGGTGGTGTCATCTACATATCTGAGGTTATTGATATTTCTCCCGGCAATCTTGATTCCAGCTTGTGCTTCTTCCAGTCCAGCGTTTCTCATGATGTACTCTGCATAGAAGTTAAATAAGCAGAGTGACAATATACAGCCTTGACATACTCCTTTTCCTCTTTGGAACCAGTCTGTTGTTCCATGTCCAGTTCTAACTGTTGCTTCCTGACCTGCATATAGGTTTCTCAAGAGGCAGGTCAGGTGGTCTAGTATTCCCATCTCTTTCAGAATTTTCCACAATGTGAATTTTATACATAGTAGTGTGTTATGTGTTAACCTCAAACTCTTAATCTACCCCTCCCCATCTTTCCCCTTAAACTCATTTTTAACTTCAGAGCCTGAGCTCCTAACCAGTGTCCTGTCATAGGAGCAAACTCTCAAAAACCCATTCCATCCAGTCTCTGGATGGGCATTTTCTGTTCCCGGGAAGTGTCCATTAAGCAGGTCCGGTAAAGCTCACACCTCACCTCTCTGGACAGCAACTAGGTTCCCTCAGATGTCTTCAATGATGCCCTCAGTGTCTGGTGGAATCAAAGGAACACTGTCTAGTGGAATCTTCCTCTCTCATCAGGCTTTTGAAACCTTTAACCTAGATTTTTAAAAGCCTGTACTTTACCTGGTTCTTGCCTTCCTCCCACCAACCCTCGGAGGAGAAGAGGGCTACAATACGAGTTTATTAGATCAAAGAGATAAACTCAACTGGTACAGCAGCTGAAAGAGATCAGGCTGCTGCGGTCTTTTGTGATGGTGTAAATTTCTAAAAGGTAGAAAGCAAGTCCCACAGCCAGGTCCCTAAATGTGTTTTTCCACAACGGTATTGGACAGAAGCTCTGGAAAATACAATACAATGTTTCCACTGGCAAAAACACTAGCGGAACATACACATCTCTGCTGTGGTAACATCCAGAAGCCCTCACTGATGCCCAGAGCCAGGGGACCAAATTTGCCAACAGAACCAAATGGGAGGAGCGTGGTAATTTCCTTACTTGTGCACTTCGGGGACATTTTCATTCAGAGGCTTCTGTGTACTCTACAGGATACTTCTTACAACCTCGGTGGGAGACTGGGTCAGAAGGAGGACAGTTTCCCAAGTCAACAGCCACTTCTCAAGAAGGAAACCCAGGGAGTTTTTTCTCTTCTAGCCACAGATTCACACGTTTTCTTCAGTTGTTTGTAATGCAAATAAGGGTCATCATTTCAACTTATGTATACAGCACTATATGTTTTCACAGAAATATGTTTGCTTTACTTAACACTTTTATAAGAACACACCTCCTGCTTGCAAGAGTCAAACTATATCTTTGTTTCAGGGTTCTAAGTGGAGGACAGCACACAGACTCAGACAGAAGAGGCATTCTCAGGGAAGGGATGGGCAAGGAATGGGTTTCAGAAGCACCTGGGGATTCTTTCAAAGTGCCTTTCTCCTGCTGTTTCCACCATCCCACCCAGCCCACC
>SJXQ01000194.1:0-28651 GCA_006408695.1 Aepyceros melampus
GAAGTGAATGGCTACTCACTCCAGCATTCTTGCCTGGAGAATCCCATGGACAGAGGAGCCTGGCAGGCTGCAGTCTCTGCCCTTGAATTTCCGTTTCCTCATTAATCTTTCTAGTAAGACCCTGTTTCATGAACAAGCCCAAATGAAACTGAAACACCTCGCAAATCGCATTCAGGGAAAAGTTCTTTCATGATACTTCATCGTTTATGGTCAGTTTTAAAATCTGGATCATTTCCAAATAATACTTGAAAGAGATTGATTAATTGTAAGCCCAGTACTATTCCCAAAATGGTGGGTCCTTTGGACAATGTATCCTCCCTTGTTCTCTCAAAGGCTTGCTTGAGATCACGGAAAGAGAAAGCAGAAGATGATTTAGGGAATGAAGGGGACACAAAGAAACTATGTACCTCGCATAGCAAAGAGCCTTTAAGAGACAGGAAAACCAAAGAAACGCAGTGAGCCAGCTTTTCTACTTTTCTGTCCTCTGCATGATACCAACAATATCACTTATTCACATAAGAAAAAAAATTTTTTTAACAAAAAAGGCAGCTGCACCTTGCTGCTGCTGCTGCTAAGTCGCTTCAGTCGTGTCCAACTCTGTGCGACCCCATAGATGGCAGCCCACTAGGCTCCCCCGTCCCTGGGATTCTCCAGGCAAGAACACTGGAGCAGGTTGCCATTTCCTTCTCCAATGCATGACAGTGAGAAGTCAAAGTGAAGTCACTCAGTTGTGTCCCACCCTCAGCGACCCCATGGACTGCAGCCTACCGGGCTCCTCCGGCCTTGGGATTTTCCAGGGAACAGAGGAAGGTTAAAAACAGAAAACCTATTGCTTTTAGGGCCCTCCCACATGTCGGGAGGAAGAACAGTTAAACATGGAAAATTGTTTCCTAATTTAAACAATCTGTAACAACAATGAAGCATAGCTTCCATCCTAACCTTCCTTGTAAAAGAAACAATATTTCCTTCTCCAATGCATGACAGTGAGAAGTCAAAGTGAAGTCACTCAGTTGTGTCCCACCCTCAGCGACCCCATGGACTGCAGCCTACCGGGCTCCTCCGGCCTTGGGATTTTCCAGGGAACAGAGGAAGGTTAAAAACAGAAAACCTATTGCTTTTAGGGCCCTCCCACATGTCGGGAGGAAGAACAGTTAAACATGGAAAATTGTTTCCTAATTTAAACAATCTGTAACAACAATGAAGCATAGCTTCCATCCTAACCTTCCTTGTAAAAGAAACAAAAAGTGCAACAGTTTCAAAGCCAGGATCCTCTGAGGTGTAAAGAAATTCCAAAATTAGGTCTTGTTTCCTGGCTGTGACAAATCTGTGCGTTCTTTTAGCACTAGGTATCCAAGGCAGAGAATCTCAAAGTGCTTTCTGCACCGCTGAAAACCTACCAAGCAACAGTAAGTAAAAATAAATCTTCACAGCCCAAGTGCAGAGCATTCAATTTCCATCATCCTTTTACACTAAGCCATTGAACAGCAGGCCTTTAGTCAGAAATTCTAACAGAAATCAGATTTTGTTACCTTTTTTCAGATCAGCTATTAAGCACCCTGTCGGTGGTGTTGCTTAGTTGCTCAGTTGTTTAAGTCGATCAGTTGTGTCTGACTCTGCAACCCTTGGGCTGTAGCCTGCCAGGTTCCTCTGTCCATGGGATTTCCCAGGCAAGATTACTGAACTGAGTTGCCATTTCCTTCTCCAGGGTATCTTCCCAACCTAGAGATCGAACCCAAGTCTCTTGCAGTGGCAGGCAGATTCTTTACCACTGAGCCACCAGGGAAACCCAAGTACCCTGTACATTTTTTTTTTTAATTCAGATAGTATTTATATTTAAACATCATAGTACAGTTCAACCTCTCAGAAAATCGTCCAGGGTTACATAATTTATGAAGGTTCATATAGAATTCATAAGAAAAACGTCAATTAGAATAAGTCTTACCTTTCGTTCTCATTCTTAGACACATTGTAATTTGTGTTAATTACATTTTCTAGGTTCTGGTCTCTACAGGAAAAAAAAATAAGGAAATATTTAAATATATATGTATGTATATGTGATTTAGTTACA
Source organism: Aepyceros melampus (assembly GCA_006408695.1). Taxonomy (NCBI): domain Eukaryota; kingdom Metazoa; phylum Chordata; class Mammalia; order Artiodactyla; family Bovidae; genus Aepyceros; species Aepyceros melampus. The sequence goes on from SJXQ01000194.1 coordinate 2,069, forward strand.
TATAATCTTAAGAAATAAAGCATTAGAATAAAACAATTTAAACCAGTGCATCATTTTAAACATAGGCATTTGTGGTTGTAAAGAATATCTGACATTGAATAATTAGATCTATACAACTCAAGTAGAGCACAAATTACATTATGAGAGAGAAGTGAACTAAGTTTTTGGAAGGTTTGAGAAATTCAGTCTGAAAAGAAACAACTGATTGATACCTATCAGTTGAGTGAATACTTACTTCACATCACAAAGGACTAACTCGTGTATTTCCATGTGGATTATCTCATTTAGACCTCACGGAACCTTGCAGGACAGCACACGAGGCTCAGCAACTCTAAGTGAATTTTCCAAGGTCAATTAATTTGTAAAAGAGTCAAGGCTTGAAGCTGAGCCACCTGCTCATCTGAAATCAATTCTCAATATTTAATTAGAGTCTTCATTCCAGATTTTTCATAATAGAGAACATGAGAAGTCAACCCAAAATTTGAATCAACAGTCCACAATGTGGAGGATGAATGGGACAATTAGATTCTTAAATCTTGGGCTACAATGATTTGTCACACTTTCATGAGATACAGTGTTCTCTGGTGTGTTATGTACAGATTAGCTGCTTATATATTTTTTCTATAATACTGGTAGTTCTTAATTTTTTTCCATGAGTTTGGAAAAGCTTTGTCACCAACTGGTTTGCAGGATAGTTTAGGAGTAAGAGTGAGGCCATTTCTTTTCATGCATTGGAGAAGGAAATGGCAACCCACTCCAGTGTTCTTGCCTGCAGAATCCCAGGGACAGGGGAGCCTGGTGGGCTGCCGTCTATGGGGTCTCACAGAGTTGGACACAACTGAAGTGACTTAGCAGCAGCAGCAGCAGCATTTCTTCCCCCACTTTTATGGGCCAGTTAGTCAACCTTTCGAAGCTTCCTTTTGTAAACTAGGATAATATCTAAGTTCTTAAGGTTTCAGTGAGAGTAAATGAGTTAGTGTAAATAAAATTTATAGGCACGATGTCTATAGTTGTGCCTGAACTGAGTAAGAATAGATAAGTGATAATTAATAGAAGTATAGTGACACAGCAGTGGGCACCATGAATTCCAAAACGTTGAGGGACTGTATTTTCATTTCTGCTGTAACTTTTCACATCTTTAGCATTAACTCCAGTTTTCATAAATCTCCCTTCTCTGGTCCTGAATGGTACATTTCAAGTAAGGTTCTTTTACATGGAATCAGTGTATAGACTCAAATTGATATTTATAAGGATAAAAAATAATATAAAAGTCTTTGTATTTATGTGGAGTGAGACTTACTACTCTTTTTATATAACATCCAAGCCATCAATAATTGATAAAAATGCTAATTAGGCAGCATTCCATAGCTATACTTAAAGCTCACATTTAAAATACTAGCTACATATCTTTGAAAATGTAGAAATTAAATAAATTATTTTTAATGTGAGTTATAGTAGAAAATATGCCAATTTAATATATGTAAAAAGTAAAGGATTTCAGAAGCAGCTTGGAAGTATCAAAATCATTTGATGCTACAGTCTGCATAATGTAAAATTCAAAACTGACTTCTCCAGCATAGCTGCTAGAACTGTGTGAGGAGACCTCCCAGATCTCATCTTTTGAGTTTAGAAATAGAGACAGCAGACTTTTCCTTTGTAACCCTTGATCAGTTCAATTCAGTCACTCAGTCATGTCCATCTGCGACCCCATGGACTCCCCTGTCCATCACCAACTCCCAGAAACTCATGTCCATCAAGTCATTGACACCATCCAACCATCTCATCCTCTGTCGTCCCCTTCTCCTTCCACCTTCAATCTTTCCCAGCATCAGGGTCTTTTCCAATGAGTTGGTTCTTCGCATCAGGTGGCCACAGTATTGGAGTTTCAGCTTCATCATCAGTCCTTCCAATGAATATGCAGGACTGACTTCCCTTAGGATTCATAGGTTGGATCTCCTTGCTGTCCAAGGGACTCTCAAGAGTCTTCTCTAACACCACAGTTCAAAAGCATCAATTCTTTGGCACTCAGCTTTCTTTATAGTCCTTGATGGTCCTTCCTTAATTACTAGAAGCACCTCTTGACCTCAGGACTCACCATACTATTTTAACAGCCAGGGTATTAAATTATCTTCCCCCTTAACATTTAAAAATAATACTTCACTCAACACTTGTGAATAAGGGATTAAAAATTAAGTATTTAACTTAACTTTAAAGGATCATGGTCTTCCATAGTCTGGTTTCCCAGCAATGTCAAACTGGGATGGTTGGCAGAGACAAACACTGAGAGAGAATTATGAATCTTGGGGAAGGAGAATTCTATCCCAGGAAGTGATTCTCCCTCCAAAGCTAACCTTGGATGAACTGAGTGGCATTTTTAAAGGAAGCTTGTGTTTTTCATTATGACTTAAGAATAAAATCACATTACTGTGACTTAACACGGCCTTGCACGCAGTAGCTGTCCAAAAATACTTATGGCCTTAAATGTATTTAAATTCTCTTTCCTTCTCTGGTGGAAATTTATTGCTACCTTACCCAGCTCTGGGAAAAGACCTGAAAAGGACCCCAGGGGAAAGATGTTAGACCCTGAACCTTTAAGGTAGCCAGCTCCGCACACATCTAGGCACAGAGTATGCACCAGAACTACAGAGAAAAAGTTCACAAGAGACGGTGATGGACATTTCACCTCCATTTGCATCAGTCACCCAGAACCTGCTTTATTGCACATATTTCTTCCCTTTTTTTCACTCAGCTCCCAACCCTGGCTTTGTTTCCTTATTTTGGAACACTTCCTTACGGGGTCAAATATTGCCCTTCCACCAAATTTATATGCTGAAGTCCTAACACCAGCATGTCAGAATGTGCCTTTATTTGGAGACGGGGGTCTTTACAGAGATCCTCAAGTTCAAATGAGGTCATCAGTGTGGGTCCTAATCCAATATGAATGGCATCTTTATTAGAAGAAGGAATTTAGGCTTGGATATACGGAGATGAAAGACAACGTGAAGACAAATGGTGAAGACAGCCCTCTACCAGCCAAGAAGGGAGGCCTGGAATAGGTCCTTCCATCTAGGCCTTCAGAAGGAACCAACCCTACTGACTTCTTGATCTTAGACTTCTAGACTCCAGAATGATGAGAAAACAAATTTCTGTTTTAACCCACTCAGACTATGGTTCTAGTTATGGCAGTCCTGGCGAACAAATACAGATTCACTTCTGCCCTCGCGACAGATACTATTATGTATAGTTCCTCGGCCTGATGCTGGCTACCCTTACCTGCGTGGCACTTTTCACTCCCAGTTGCTACACATACTGCATCTTTGATCTGTCTAACTTCCATTCCCCACCCCCACCCCCAGGACCCAATCTTTTGGATCCTAGCTATCGTGAAGGAGGGCAGAATTGGATTTAGACGTAAGCAAGGAGAAGACACCAGAAGCTCACAAATCCAACTACTCCAGGTAGATAATTCAAAACTGGAACTGTACTTGCCTTCAAAGAAGCACACTCCCAAAGGGATATAATTGTAAATCATCAAATAAACCATGTTATTAGGGTTACAGAAATTTTGTTGTTTTTATTAAATAGTGCCACATATCAAGTTTGCTAGAGTGGGCTATAAGATTTTATTCTGAATCCTCTATACTAATATTGAAAGCAAAATTAAAAGTTCCAGGTATAAAATCTTATAGTATAAAATGTGGATTTGCTCTGGCTGTTCACCCTGATTGGTGTCATCAGCTAGGTTTGGAGATACAATAAAAAGAAGTTCAGAATGCCCATAAACTTCCCAAGCTGAAGAATGTGAAAATAAATTTTCATTTTTTAATTAAGACCACATCTATCACGTCATGTCTTTTACACCATGGTAGAAGATGAAAAGCTGTGAGTCAAAGTGTGAAAAATAGATTTTTATAGAAGCCCAGCCAAATGCTGCAGGGTCGAACAAACGCTTGATTCCAAATGCTTTCTGTAGCAGTTCGATGGAAGGATGACCTGGTAATTTTGTAATTTTATGAGCAGTCGGAATCAACTTTAAGAAAGACCACCTATTCTCTGTGGATCCAGCGAGAAGTGCTATAAAGAAATTTTGTTAACCATAGTAACTAAAAATGTTTTTCTTTATGTAGACTTCAAAATGTTTAGGAAGAAATATGAGTTATCTGTTATGTAGAGTCATAGCATACATTTTCAATGTAGGTATTAATCTGTTAGGTGTAGGTGAAGTCGCTCAGTCATGTCCGACTCTTTGCGACCCCATGGACTGTAACGTACTAGACTTCTCCGTCCATGGGATTCTCCAGGCAAGAATACTGGAGTAGTTTGCCATTTCCTTCTCCAGGGGATCTTCCCGACCCAGGGATCGAACCCGGGTCTCCCGCATTCCAGGTAGACGCTTTAACCACTGAACCATCAGGGAAGCCTTAATCTGTTATAATCATGTAATTTATTTTCTACAGCCCCATTAAGGAATATAACACTTCTTAACAGAGCAGATTAAGCCAAAAAAAAGAAAGAAAGAAAGAAAGATTTCAGGGACCAAGCTATCATTATGCCTCATATAATACAGGTTTTCATAAGATATGCTCTACATGGAAGTTAACAGATCACTCCCAACTGCTCTTCCTCTCTTATGAGGGTGTGGGAGGTGTTTATTAAAAGCAGCAATATGTTTCTCTCTCTACAGCTTACTTAAATTGTTTTGCAGAGTATCAAACACATTTGCAAAATTAAAAGCCTCCATATAAAAAATTCACTATGGTCCTTCTTTTATGCCAAGAACTAAATCTTAGGCTTTAAGCTTTAGTTCAAAAGGAATATTTATCTCTCTGAAAGAAGTATAGGACACAGTGAGATAACTGCTATAATTCTTCAACTCTATTGACCACAAAATGGGCCCAGCATTACATATTTTTATAATTAGCTTTAATGAGGGAATCTTAAAGATTTTATATTAAAGAAATTAACAGGTCCATAGAGAAAATGATCAACTTAGATATTTTAAATATAAGATATGATCAAGAAGTTCAGTGGCTCTAATTCACTCTGGTTCATTGAGATTGTGGTTTAAAATAGAGTCATTGGTTTAAGCAAGGAAGCCAGTCATAGGATATCAGATCCCTCCAGTCTGGTTTTACTCCTGAGGGCTCAGAGTGTTAGAGTTATGAGGCACTATAAGTTTTATCTAGCTAGGTGATCACAGGCTTTCATTTATTTTGAGATTTAGCATGTAACTCAGAGAATATTTATTAAGTACCTAATATGTGCCACATATTTTGCTATGCACTGTAGATAAAGAAGTGAACAAGACAGACCCAATATTTGCTCTTAAAAACCCAATAGTTGAAGACAGATTATTAAATAATAATTCCCTGTAAGAGGCAAACATTCTGCAGAACAGAATAACAGCTTGAGAACATCTAGAAGGACCTGATGCAGAAGTGATGGGTCAGGGTGGGCTTCTCAGAGCCTGAGTAAAATACATCTAAGCTCACATTTGAAGTATAAATAGCAGTTATCCATGCAAAATGATGGCAGAGGAGCAAGGTATGAGCAGGTCAGAGAGTGAGTGGCTGGACTTTGCTTGTGGGTAGAGCCTAGCATGGAATGGGGGTGGAAAACCTGTGGAGGCAACATCATGCTAGGCTTTGGAAACCAGGGTAAGGGGTACACGTTATCCAGTGGCAATGAGAAGACACTGAAAGATTTCATCAGAGGAAAGACAGGATCAGATTTACATTTTAGGAAGATCACTTGACAGTGTGGCAGATAGAGTGAAGGGCGGAAGGTATCACTGAGAGCAGATGACTAGTCAGGAGACCTCACAGTAAGCTGGGCTATAGTAGCAAGTGGGGATGATGAAGTGTCTCAGGAACTGAGATAATCAGGAGAAGCATTCAAAGTGACCTATTGATTTCAGGGAATGAAGCAACAGAAAGGGTCAAGGTGGCCTCCCACCTCCAGCTTTCTGTCTTGAGCATAAATGTGAGAAAGACACAATAGAGAGATAGGAAAGAATTTTATATTAAAGAAATTAACAGGTCCATAGAGAAATTCTTGATTAAAATACTAGCAAGACATGTCTCTGCAAATAGGAAACCCTTTATAAAGAAGGAAGTATACTACTACAAGAGCTTCCCAGGTGGTGATAGCAGTAAAGAACTTGCCTACCAATGCAGGAGACGTGGGTTCAATCCCTGGGTGGGGAAGATCCCCTGGAGAAGGACATGGCAACCCACTCCAGTATTCTTGCCTGAAAACTCCCATGGACAGAGGAGCCTGGCAGGCTACCTTCATAGGGTCAAAAAGAGTCAGAAATGACTGAAGCCACTTAGCAGGCACATAGTGCATAATTCTACAAATAGTTCAGAATACTTTTTCTACTTTAGATGAATGGTGCCCTTCTAACAGTAAAGACCTGTATCACTGGATGTGTTTCAACCTTCATATGGGAGCAGCTGCTTATAGGCTACAGAAAATGGAGAAATATTTATCTTTCTTTAATGTTGGTTCATGAAAATGTGAAACTCACTGCTAAAAGTCACATGGTTTACCCTGAGTAAATGAAAATTCTATGCACATCTGCATTTGTTCACATTGTTGGGTTCCTAGAAGAGCTCAGGGACACCTGCTCACATTCTGATTGATGACTGAAGTTTATTCCGCCCCTAACTATGAATTAAATATACAGCTGCTGGAAATGTCAGCAAAGTCACACAAAAGCAACTCTGATTCACTGCTGTTATACTATTAAATAATCAGTGCTCCTGTCACACTGAATTGGATGTAAAAGTGCTTTGTGGCTATTATTTCTACAGGGAGGCATGTTAAAAATGCCCCCTCTCTTTACCCATTAAAATCAATGGGCCACAGAGATATACTGTAGATACAGGTGACTGAACACAGTGAATGAACTCCCTTTTTTTTCAAATAGGCAGCTCAGTCTTCCCTGTTTATTCTGCGATGATTCTTGAATATCCTGGCTGATTATCATCAAATCAGCCCCCAACCCCGCCCATCTCCTTGTAGCTCAGCTGGTAAAGAATCCATCTGCAATGTGGGAGACCTGGGTTTGGTCCCTGGGTTGGGAAGATCCCCTGGAGAAGGGAAAGGCTACCCACTCCAGTATTCTGGCCTGGAGAATTCCAGGGCTTCCCTGGTGGCTCGGGCAGTATAGAATCCACTTGCAGTGGGGAGACCTGGGTTCAATCCCTAGGTTGGAAATATCCTCTGGAGGAGGGCATGGCAACCCACTCAAGTACTCTTGCCTGGAGAATCCCTAAGGACAGAGGTGCCTGGCAGGCTATAGTCCATGGGGTCGTGAAGAGTCAGACATGACTGAGTGATGAAGCACAGCATCAATATATATATACTATCATTTAAAGTGGGTAGCTATGAGAAGTTGCGGTATAACACAAGGAGCTAGTCTGGCGCTCCGTGATGTCCTAGAGGGGTGGAATAGGAGGAGGGAAGGGAGGCTGGAGGTAGAGGTGGAGAGGAGGACTAGGGGTGGGTGTGGGGAGGCAATATACATGTAATTATGGTTGATTTGCATTGTTGTATGGCAGAAACAACACAACATTGTAAAAATTTTAAAAAGAAAAAGAGAAAAAAAAAACCCACACAAATAGAAAGGGCAAATGAAAGCACTAACGTAGAAAACAAACTAAAAGGCATAAGAACCAGGCTGATAAGCATGTCACACTGTCTTCTTGCTGCCAGTGGCTTCAAAAGCACTTTTCTGTAAGTTATTTGCTTTCTTCATCCCAGAATAGCGAGACTATAATTCCCAGCTATATGTTTATTACAGTGAAATTTCAGGTCAGCAGAACAATGTAGACTTCTGATACAATGCACTCTGGTCATTATCGATGAATAAGCTCTTTTGGTGAAAGATATGACATAAAGACAAGACATAAAGACTCCCTGGAGAAAGAAATAGCAACCCATTCCAGTATTCTCACCTGGGAAACCCCATGGACAGAGGAGTCTGTGGGCTATGGTTCATGGGGTTGCAAAGAGTTGGACACAACTTAGCAACTAAACATGTATGACATAAAGATAGTGAACTGTAAGATATTTACAAAACTCAAAATGGAAGTTCAAGGTTAAAATCTGCTTGATTTGCTGTGGAGCTGTAATTCTGAAGACTCAATATCCTTTCCAATACTCCAATCCTCTGTAAGCATCTATGTAAATCACTGGTTTGATCCAGCTTTCCCAAAATGTGTTTTACTCTTAATTTATTTCACACATTTTTCATTTCAGTCCTGATATTCTACTTCCTATAGACAACAAACAAATATTTGCTTTGTGCAAGTAAGAAATACACAACTGTGTGTGAAAGAGTGCAATTGATTCCAGAAGAGTACAGCATGTTCTTTGCTGACAGGAAACACATGGGTTATAAATGTGTGCTCATTTGAACACAAGAAAAACAAAAGGCTTCTTTTTTAAAAAGAGAAGAAAGAAAGAACGTTAGGTACACGTCAAGATAGATAGGCAAAGTCATTTACCGCTTAGTATTTCTGAGTGCTGAAGGTTTCACTTGAACGAGATTGTCTAAAGCTTGGCTGTTAAAAAGAGAAAAAACCACACTCTGATTAGTAATAGGGGTTTTTTTTTTTTGCTTGTGCTAGGTCTATAAACCAATATTATAAATCTGCTCCATTCAGGAGCAACAGACAGGAGAGCTATGAAATGACTACTTTTATTTGATTACCTTTGATTGCTTCTGATTACAGCAGGATTCACTTTGATGAGGTTATCGAGATCCTGGTTTCTTTAAATAGAAAAATAAAAAGGTTAATTATAAATTCTTTTGGTAAACTCACTAAGGTTATAAATCTGCTTGAACTAATAGTAAAAGAGAACATCCTTCCTACCCAAAGTACAAAAATTAATACAGTTCTATTACCTTTGATTGTTGAGGAGAATTTCAGGATTCACTTTGATGAGCTTATCAAGATCTTGATTTCTTTAAGGGCAAAAAAATTAAAGCCGTTTTGTTAGAGATAATCCAGGTTTAAGTTGGTTGGAATTGGAAGAAGGGATTAGCTATTTTATCATTGGTGGTTGTTGTTTTCAGACTCTTTTGCTACCCCATGGACTGTAGCCTGCTAGGCTTCTCTGTCGATGGGATTTCCCAGACAGGGATACTGGAGCAGGTTGCCATTCCCTTCTCCAGATGATCTTCCCAACCCCAGGACTGAGCACTGGCAGGAGGATTCTTTACCTCTGAGCCAACAGGGAAATTCACCTATGACACCTATTGGTTTGGCATAGAACAGCCTTGAGATACATTTCAACCAATCCAGGGGAGGATACGTTATGTAGGATCAAGAGAATACTCTAACTTCACACAGTTTTCAGAACCCATCTACCAGCGCACGCTGACTCAGAGTCCACAGCAAGCATCTTGTGATTTATCACTTTTACTCTGGAATGCTTTAACAATACGAAGATACAAATGATTACAAGGTCCTTGATATTTTAAAAATCATATTCATCAACTAATGATATCATTTTGTAAAAAATGAATAAGCTCCCAAACTGGGATTATACTTAACGTAAGGCTTGGCAAAGAGAGTTACAGAAATCCATCAAAATTGTGACTCTCTTTCCTCTATGATGACTTAAAAAGCAGAAATCATGGTCAGATTAGGGACATGCTCTGATAACTGTCCACTTCCCACTTGAAACGCTATCACTTTCCTTCCTCAGTTAGAGAACATGGTTTGCTATCACTCATTGCATCCATATAATACTTTGTTTCTAAGGGCTGGAAATCAGTGATTTTTCAAAGTGTTCCTCTAAACCACTTTATAATATTTATCCAAAGAAATAGAATAGCCCACAGTAGCAAGAAATCTTGGGATTGATAACACCTGCTTCCAGTAAATTTTAGACAGTTACCTGCCTGTATCTCTTTCCCCCTCCAAAGTCCTCTTCCCTTAAATAAAAATATAGTTTACTCTTCAAAAGTCTGATGGGAGATTAAGAGCTAAAGGAGAACCACATGGAGGTTAATCATCAAAAAGTCTGAGAAAACCTACGTGCGAAAAGAATCTAGAAAAGAGTGGTATACGTATAACCTGAAACTAACACAGCATTGTAAACCAACTATATTCCAATAATTTTTTTTTTAATCTGAGGAAATGATGTGCATTTCCCTGCCCAGCCCCTAAGCCTTTCATTGAATTTGCTTCCCAGCTTATGGCTTCACTGAGTTTCAGCTCTTATCCTTGTCCTCAGATCTCCACGGCAGACAAAAAGCCCTTAAACAAATTTTCACTGTTTTGAATTATCTTCAGTAATAATATTCTCAAAGATAATCGACTGGTGTCTACAAACAGCATCAAAGAAATGACAAACATATGAGAATTATCCAAAATATAATGTTCTTGTATAAACTGGTTACAAAATCTGTGTAAAATTAAATTGTGCCTGAAAGACAATCTTGAAAATGTTGATGATTATTCATACATTAAAAGAAAAAAAAGTACAAGGAATAAAATTTTGTAGAGGAAATAATATGTTCAAAGGCCTCAGCCTGTTACTACATACGATCAAGCTCAATATTTTTGTGTAACTACATATAATTTTCACCTACCAGCATAATTAAGAGTAAATTGTATAAAAAGCAAACATGAACATGAGAACTTCCTTTTTTACTGTTCTGCTCAGGACAGAAAACGTGGTTCGTTGCAAAAGTTAGAACTGTGCTATATCATAGAACGGTATTATAGTTATATAGTTCTACTCATAGTTCTAGGAGTACTATATCATAGAAGTCATTAAAAAATACATTTTACATCATAGCTCAATACTTCACCTTTTCGTCAGTCAGACACACATACACACATAATAAAATATAAACTTCACAAAGTAAGACTTCCCAACGTAGGAAGAACTCTCATTTTCTACTCTGTTTCACTTTAGTTAATTGGGAGGGAAATGCTGACTGCCAGTCACTAAATTAATTACAAGACCACTTAATGGATTTTGGTCTACAATTTGAGAATCACTAGCTTAGAAAACATAAACACGTGCTATGATTTACCACTTTTCCTAAAATGACAACACCTGTGTTAATAAAGCAAGTCCTGAATTGCCTTGACTGATAGTATCATGCAACTTATTTCGATAAATTGAAAATTTATAGACACTTTTTTCAGGCCCTGGATTTTTAAATAAACACAGGAATCTGATATCTGAATTTTATCCAGGAAACAATGTTATGTTTTTCCTATTCAAGTTACTGCTTTCATTTATTTTGCTTTAAGGATATCGGGGGATACATTGGCACATTTAGCTATCATTACTTTCAGGTAGGTCTCCCAGGTGGTGCTAGTGGTGAAGAACCCACCTGCCAACGCAGGAGATATAAGAGATGTGGGTTTAATCCCTGGGTGGGGAGGATCCCCAGGAGGAGGCCAGGGCAACACACTCTAGTATTCTTGCCTGGAGAATCCCATGGACAGAGGAGCCTGGTGGGCTACAGTCCATAGGGTAGCAAAGAGTCGGACATGACTAAAGTGATTTAGCATTCACCCACTTTCATGCAGTTCAAAAGTTATAAGGTGTCTTGTGGTCACTGGCATAAATTTGTGCCATAGTCACTTCAAAGACAAAAATAACGTTTCACGTGACCCTGTGAAGCAGTGGAGAACATCCCCTAGCTGTCCCATGACAAGAGCAATAGGCCTAGCTTTATAATTTCCACTCTTTCCTGAGATGCTAGATCAACTTTCATTTATTTTAAGATCAAAGTCTGTGAACTGTGACTTAAAGACTAGGAGTTGGGCTGGGGGTTGGAAGAACTCACGGAAGGCTATGAGATATTTGCCCCTGGCCTCTGTCTTCTCATCTGTAAAATGAGAAGACTGGATTGGGTCTAATCCTCTGCCCATCTTTAACATCTTCTACTCCTAGGAATTTATGAATATGAATTTTACGGGTTGTCTTATTTATTGAATTAGCTATTTCATTTCCTCCTTTTCTTTTTAAATGCAACTCACTGACAATACATTCTATATTCAGCAAGCAGTACATGTAATATATTAAATTGACAACCTATTATTGTCTTGGAGTCCCATCTCTGTGCCCCCAGTACATAATTAGCTTTAATCTATGATAATTGCCTGCTGTTAATAAGATTGAGTATGTCTACTGAATTCTCTTTTCTGGCACCCACAGCCTATAATTATACCTAATGTGCACCTAATGATACCTAGTTGTAAGCTTCAAACACAGTAGGTGTTCAGTAATTATTCACTGCCTAACAGATCACAGGACCACTGTTCATCTTCCACTAGTTTTCTCCATGACCCTGGCCAAATCACTTAACCTTTCTGAGTCTTAATTTCCTCTTCTGTAAATTGAATAGGTTTGACTGGAATGTGAAAAGTGAAAGTTACTCCATCGCGTCCGACTCTTTGCAGACTCCATGGACTGTAGCCCGCCAGGTTCCTTTGTCCATGGGGATTCTCCAGGCAAGAATACTGGAGTGGGTAGCCATTCCCTTCTTCAGGGGGAAATCTTTCCAACCCAGGGATTGAACCCAGGTCTCCCACACTGCAGGCAGATTCTTTACCATCTAAGCCACCAGGCCCTGCTTTAACTGGAATAGTGGTTTGCAAAATTGTTCAGACTAACTGGGCTATGAATTCTCTGAGGTTCTTCTTTCCATCTCCAAAATTTGTGATTTTTCTATGTACCAGATAAACTCAAAAGAGTGAAATCATAAAAACATTTTAAAATATATACAAATATATATATCTATAATAGTGGTGTATAATGATATAAAAATCTAAATATATACAATATTACATATAAATATATAATCTAAATATATACATATGTCTATAATAGTAGTGTATAATAATATAAAAATCTCCATAAACCAGAGGCAAAAATTGAATTTCATTTTCATCATCACAGATACTACTTAAAGAATTATCATTTTAGGTTCATTACTTTGCTAGGAGCAGCAAATCATCTAAAAAATAATGAACCTCATAAAATTTCCACCAACTATCCAACACTTTCCAAAAATGAGATGAATAAATTTGCTTATAATGAATCTAATGAGGTGTCCAGCTCTTTTTCAAAAATTAACAACCATTAACAAATTTTAATCAAACCCAGAAACAAAGGTATTGCTATCAATACTACAAATCATAAACAGGGCATAGACTAATTATGTTTCTAGCCCAATCACTCCCTTCAATTGCTTTATCTGAGTTGTCTTTCTTTCTGTTAGCAAATACATATCTTATTTTTCAGGAATATATAAAATTCATGATGACTTTTCAAGATTCACATTCAGTTTGCCCATGGAATGATTACAAGTCATTTATATTAATATTATGCTTAGTTAAGGAGAAACAAACCAAAGCAAATAAATAACATCTTTGTCTTACCTAGCCGTGTTTTTGACAGCTTTGGGGCTTACGTTAATAAGTTCATCAAGACCTTGTTCACTGCTAAAACAAAATAAATGGTCAAATGCAGTTGGACATTAGCAAATTTTATGACTGGTGTTTTTTTCTTTTGACACTTGTAAATCATTTGATGGGATCCTAGACAAAAAGTGATAAATGTACTGAGTTTCTACTTTGTATAAAATAGTTATCTTTTTTAAATCGTCAAAGCAACTGAGTTAAATATCACCATTCTCTTTTTATAAGTGAATAGAGTTGATGAAAGTTAAGGCCTTCTTTAGGCCAAGTATAAGAAATAACTGACAGTGAATTAGGTGGCCACATGTTGCCTCCTGTCCACATCCTTCCTCTCTCTGTTCACAATAATTCCTTACAACTGCACAAGGCTTTTCACCAACATTATTATCATAATAATTTCGAGAGGTAGTTTGGAGTTATTCTGTCATGCTTTTCTTAACTTTTGCTCCAGTGGACAATGAGTCTTAACTTTTTAAGAAGACCAGAGCATATTCAAAGTCTTGCAGAAATATTTCTAATCAAGTATTGGAATGTTATGTCACCAAATTTCTGAAGAGTCATTTAAAAATTAATCCTCAGGTTTATGAAAGAGAATAAAGCCAGTGTTCTTTGGTTTATTCAGTTTTATGAACTTATAATTTATTAACTAAATTTGCAGTAATAATCTAGTTAAGCTTTAATTGCATTAAATGAATTTCTCAAGTAGTCATTATACAGAATTAGCTTCAATATTACAACTTGAACAATATTATAATGTAACAAATTGAAGCAATATTAAAACCTATCCTGCATTATTACATGTCAGCAAATCAATTTCTCTCTCTCTTTTTTTTTTCATATCCCCTTTCAAACATCCTTAGCCAAATAATTAACTTTATTCTGGGGCATAAATTGAAGACTTGCTCATGAGTCTTCAACAATACTAATAACTTACCTTTTCTTTGCTGAGGGAGTCACTTTAATAAGACTGTCCAGGTCTTGGCTCCTAAAAAATGTAAATTTTAATAGCTGGTAAAATCAAATCAAAGCAGTTATAATTTGGATATTTCCTCAATCTTAATATTGAATAAAATGATTGTTGCTAATTCAAAACTTCATTTTACTTGAATATTCTTTTTAGTTCTCTGTGAAAGCAGATAGCTACTATAAATTCATTTCTTATACAACTACATATATATGAAAATTTATTTTTATTCTTATTCCTTTCAAGACAACCTCAAATTTAAGTTACTCTTAAATTTCTTATTTCCTGTGTTATATTTGTACCAGAATCAGCATTTAGAATTTGTTTCAAGGTTGTAACAAACAAGAGAAAAATTTGAATTGTACATTGTTTCCATGTATTCCTTGCTTCCCTCCCCTCAGAATAAAACAAAACAAAAACCTGTAACTTTTTAAAAAAGAATGTATTTCCTGATTGGAGGAATATGGAGATAATATAAATGGATATAAATATGGAGATAATATAAATAATATGAATATGTAACATTGAGGATACTCCAAGATATTAAACAACTCAGAATCATGCTTCATGCAATGCTCTATCAGAACAAAGAAGACTTCTGACAATAAAATTTGCTTTTGTACTCAAATAGGCAATAATATTTATTTTCTTTATAATAAATATTTTTATATTTATTTTTTATAGAAAGAAATAGAGGAAAATAATAGAATGGGAAAGACTAGAGATCTCTTCAAGAAAATTAGAGATACCAAGGGAACATTTCATGCAAAAATGGGCTCAATAAAGAACAGAAATGGTAGGGACCTAACAGAAGCAGAAGATATTAAGAAGAAGTGGCAAGAATACACAGAAGAACTGTACAAAAAAGATCTTCATGACCCAGATAATCATGATGGTGTGATCACTCATCTAGAGCCAGACATCCTGGAAAGTGAAGTCAAGTAGGCCTTAGGAAGCATCACTACGAACAAAGCTAGTGGAGGTGATGGAATTCCAGTTGAGCTATTTCAAATCCTGAAAGATGATGCTGTGAAAGTGCTGCACTCAGTAGGCCAGCAAATTTGGAAAACTCAGCAGTGGCCACAGGACTGGAAAAGGTCAGTTTTATTCCAATCTCACAGAAAGACAATGCCAAAGAATGCTTAAACTACTACACAATTGCACTCATCTCACATGCTAGTAAAGTAATGCTCAAAATTCTCCAAGCCAAGTTTCAGCAATACGTGCACCGTGAACTTCCTGATGCTCAAGCTGGTTTTAGAAAAGGCAGAGGAACCAGAGATCAAATTGCCAACATCTGCTGAATCATGGAAAAAGCAAGAGAGTTCCAGAAAAACATCTATTTCTGCTTTATTGACTATGCCAAAGCCTTTGACTGTGTGGATCACAAGAAACTAACTGTGAACTTCCAGATGTTCAAGTTGGATTTAGAAAAGGCAGAGGAACCAGATATCGTTGCCAACATCCGCTGGATCATCGAAAATGCAAGAAAACACCAGAAAACATCTACTTCTGCCTTACTGACTACGTCAAAGCCTTTTACTGTGTGGATCACAATAAACTGTGGAAAATTCTGAAAGAGATGGAAATACCAGGCCACCTGACCTGCCTCTTGAGAAATCTGTATGCAGGTCAGGAAGCAACAGTTAGAACTGGACATGGAACAACAGACTGGTTCCAAATAGGAAAAGGAGTACGTCAAGGCTATATATTGTCACCCTGCTTATTTAACTTGTATGCAGAGTACATCATGAGAAACGCTGGGCTGAAAGAAGCACAAGCTGGAATCAAGATTGCCAGGAGAAATATCAATAACCTCAGATATGCAGATGACACAACCTTACAGCATAAAGTGAAGAACTAAAGAGCCTCTTGATGAAAGTGAAAGAGGAGAGTGAAAAAGTTGGCTTAAAGCTCAACATTCAGAAACCTAAGATCATGGCATCTGGCCCCATCACTTCATGGCAAATAGATGGGGAAACTGGAAACAGTGATAGACTATTTTTGGGGGCTCCAAAATCACTGCAGATAGTAACTGCAACCATGAAGTAAAAGACGCTTGTTCCCTGGAAGAAAAGTTATGACCGACCTAGACAGCATATTAAATAGCAGAGACATTACTTTGCCAACAAAGGTCCATCTCGTCAAAGTTATGATTTTTCCAGTAGTCATGTATGGATGTGAGAGTTGGACTATAAAGAAAGCAGAGCACTGAAGAATTGATGCTTTTGAACTACGGTGTTGGAGAAGACTCTTGAGAGTCCCTTGGACTGCGAGGGCATCCAACCAGTCAATCCTGAAGGAAATCAGTCCTGAATATTCATTGGGAGGACTTACGTTGAAGCTGCAACCCTAATACTTTGGCCACTTGATGCAAAGAACTGACCCATTGCAACAGACCCTGATGCTGGGAGGGATTGGGGGCAGGAGGAGAAGGGGACGACAGATGAGATGGCTGGATGGCATCAATGACTCAATGGACATGAGTCTGAGTGAACTCTGGGAGTTGGTGATGGACAGGGAAGCCTGGCATGCTGCGGACATGGGGTCGCAAAGAGTCGGACACGACTGAGAGACTGAAGTCAATTGAACTGAACATTAAAATAGTGGGAAATTCAGTTCAGTTCAATTCAGTCTCAAAGGAGTAAGCATCTTTTAATTTAAGCATCTTTTTAATTTCATGGCTGTAATATTTTAATGTACCCTATACTATATATTCAAAATTTAGCCAATCCCTCACTGTTGCAATTATATGACTTTCACTTTTTCTTTTCATTTCAAACAACACTGGGGTAAATATTCTTCTACCTATGTCTACATCTCTCATTCTTGCTTTAGACTGAAATCTGGAATGGAAATGTTGGATTAAGGATCTGAACATTTTCAAGGCTTATGATAGACAATGTTCTTTAGTGGGATTGTTTTTAAAAATTCATATTTCTAAAAACAGCGACTCAGTTGAATGGCCAGAGTCCTATTCTGCGTGGCACCCCAGCCCCTGTTACCTTGTAAGATGCTGGCGTGAACTGTTCCTGCTGTCAGCACCATTGCAGCAGTCAGCCTGAGCCAGGCTCATGCGGCTGCCCTTTGGGCGGCCTCTGAACCTGCTCCCCTCCCTTGCCAGCCAGCTGATTATGGCACAGGAACTAGAGACCAAACAGGTCAGCAACCCAAGGTGACTCTAGCCATTTCCACTCGCTTCGCCGCTTTTCTGCACATATGGTCTTCAACACACTTGTGAAATGTCTCAGCCTCAATGTGAAAGACTGGATGCCACTAAGGAGTAGCTAAATCCATTTCAAATGAAAAGAAAATAACAGCAAGCAACACTTTGGCTGCTGCCAGATTCCATTTTCAGAGTCTCCGCTTCATACTTCTCATCAAAACCAAGTTAGAGTGTGACAGCAAAAGAGATGGATTACCGATAATTGTGAAAGTTGATTTTTTTTAAAATTAAGAACCATATTTGATCTTGGGAGATATTCACCAAGGTCACTAACTGTGTGCTTGTGTCGTACGGTTGGTAAGAAAAAATAAGGTGATGTTGAGGCCACAGCAGCAGCACATCTTACTACCAGCTGAGGCAATGGCAGGCCCGCTCAGAGCCTTGGAACAATCTTTCCAAGGACCAGTCATCACTGGACCATAAAGAACTTTCCTGAGGAGACCACAAAATGAATGTTTCCATTGAGCCTTTAATTAAAAGGACCAAGAATATCAAACCAAAGTCAGGTTTTATTCATCTACTTGGTTGTAGAAAGATTAAAAGCAGAATGTTTATTTGTAAAATATATTTTAAATTCACTCACAGTTTTTAATTTATCATTTTTTGCATCAATATCATACTATTTTTAGTAAATTACTTACAATTTACTATTTGTAATATTTATTTACAAAACTATTATTACATATTGCAATACTATTTATAGTACTAATACTGACAATTATCTTTCTGTTCATAAGTAATAATGTGTTTTGACTACTTTGAAACACTAGGAGTTCTGGAAATTTTGTACACAAATAACATAATTGTTCAAGTGAAAGGCAAAATAGTACTTAATCTAAGACATAATCTAAATGGCCATGTTGATTTGGTTAGATAGATATATCAACTTTCACTTCATTACAAAGGAGGAAGTAATTTGCCCTAACTCTTCCTCTGAGCACAACTTTAAAAACCTGGATAAAGTAGGGGAGAAAACATTTTAAGTACATTAAAGATGACACTAAGTGAGGAATTGCTTGGCCCTGATCCCAGAGAAGATGGGACTTCAGAGAGGTGAGTCTGTCATTGAGGTTACTGTTGCCCAAGAGGAACTTACCAAGCAGGGCTGGTAACAGCCTCACTAAATGAGGGATGGACATTTAGAATCCTGGCTTAAGGGGAAACAATGAGAAGGCAGGAGACTTGTTCTTCATGGGATATTATTTGTATCTTTTGACTTTTATATTCTATACAGGCACCACATTAAAACAAAAAGACCTAAAGGACTATGAAATTCTCTGCTCCAAACCATTTAGAGAGTAAGACTAATCGTATGTTTCTTAAAGTTAACAGGCACATATCTATATTCTAGTTTTTCAAAATATAAAAATCAATGTTACTTGAGCCTTCACACAGTGATAGACTGTACACTTCTGTTATATTTCTTTACTGCATTTTTTAGGAATCTAGACATATGGCTTTAAAGCAATACTTTTTTGGTACTATAGAATATAATTCTAAAAATAATAAGTGTGTTTTTAATAATAAGTCAATGCCCCCAGATACAACACAACCAACACCTAAGTCTCTAATGGTTTTACTTTACAAATCTGTACAAGTATTTTCTTCCATTTACCATTGTACCATTATAGTACCACATTACTAAAATCTGATCATGAGTTTAAAAGGTTAGAAATTATAATTGAAATAGTATTTCTCTTCCTGTAACAGAATCACAGGTAGACTCTAGATATTCCTTATTCATTTAAAGAGATGTGTTTAAATTTAACCACACAGGCTACTAATGAAACTGATAATATAATAAACTTTGTGATAAGGCAGAAGGAGAAGGGGGCAACAGAGGATGAAGTGGTTGGACAGCATCACCGACTCAATAAAGATGAATTTGAGCAAACTCCAGGAGATCGAGAAGGGACTGGGAAGCCTGGTGTGCTGCAGTGGATGGGGCCACAAAGAGTCGGACATGACTTAGCAACTGAACAGTAACAGTAACATACTTTAGAGACTAAAGATGAAATCCCCAACTTTTTAATCCACCAAATTCTCCCAAGAAGTTAGTACTGTGAATTTCTAGTATTTTTTTTTCCATTTTTGATGCAGAAAATGAGTTCAAATAGTTTAAGAAAGTGACTGGTAGAGCAGTAAAACCATCAGTTTAACTGAAAGGATGAAGTGCTCATACTGGTTCAAAAAAGTAAGCCCCTGATTTGCACAGCATGTCCAGTCTGAGACTATATAACTTAAAAGGAATGAAAAAAAAAAAGTTACTGTGTAAACATCAGTAAAGAAATATAAGGTAGAAAAAAAAGACAAAGAGCTGAGACATCTGAGCCCTAATGAAATAAAGAATACAAAGGCAGTAATTAGAACAAACTCATAAAAAAGTTAATAAAGAATATAAATGCCATCTGTTTCCCATGTTCCTTAAAGGCAGTACTGAAGGCATCTTACTGTTTTGATGTTACACAGCCTTCCTTCACTGTTGCTGTTTAGTTGCTAAGTTGTGTCTGACTCTTTTGCAACCCCAAGGACTGTAGCCCTCCAGCAACTCTGTCTATCCAGGCAAGAATACTGGAGTGGGTTGCCATTTCCTTCTCCAGGGGATCTCCCCAATTCAGGGATTGAACCTGCATTGATAGGTGGATTCTTTACCACTGAGCCACCAGGGAAACCCATTCCTTCACTATATTGTAGTAAATATCACCTCTCTTTACCCATGTGGTTTAAGTGGGATTGACTCCAGTCCCAGCTCCAGAGGTGTTTGTCATTCAGAATAGCCCTTCCCTCTGGCCAAGGGACTGAACAGAGAAGCCTAGGTCATCAATTTAGAGATGCTTAGGTTTCCCTGGTGGCTCAGCTGGTAAAGAATCTACCTGCAAGGGAGGAGATCTGGGTTCAATCCCTGGGTTGGGAAGATCCCCTGGAGAAAGGCATGACAACACACTCCAGTGTATTTGCCTGGAGAGTCCCCATGGACAGAGGAGTCTGGCAGGCTGCAGTCCATGGGGGTCTCAAAGAGCTGGACACAACTGAGCCACTAAGCACAGCACAGCACAGGGGGATTTTATGCTCAGGGTGTCTAGAAAAGAAAAAGTATGCGAAGCTATTTTTGTAAATTTGAGAAAACTGAGATGCATTTAGGCTTCAGAGACCACCTCCCATTCCGTGAGTACCACATTGGATTATATCCCCCTTTTCTCAATACAGTTCTTCTACCTGTGTGTGCAGAGGCAGTAGAGCCCAGGAGTTTGCTTTATTTGGGGGCGGGGGGTGGTGTTGGCTGTACCATGCAGCTTGTGGGATGTTAGTTCCCTGACCAGGGGTTGAACCCAGCCCTCAGCAGTGAGAGCGGAGAACTGCCAGGGAATTCCCTAGCATAGGAGTTAAGCACATAACTATTGAGCCAAACTCTTAGTCTTAATCTCAGCTGTTTCTTGCTAGTTGTGTGACCCTGGGCAAGTCATTTGGACTCTTTATGACTCAGTTTCATTATCTGTAAAATGAGAAAAACTGTAGAGTTCAATAAGGTTGAGGTCTAAATGAATTAATACATCAGAGCACTTAGAACATTGCTTAGTACAGGGTAGTGAAAGTCGCTCAGTCGTGTCTGACTCTTTGTGATCCCATGGACTGAATTCTCCTGGCCAGAATACTGTAATGGGTAGCCTTTCCCTTCTCCAGGGGATCTTCCCAACCCAGGGATCAAACCCAGGTCTCCCACATTGCAGGCAGATTCTTTACCAGATGAGCCACAAGGGAAGATCAAGTATAGACTGGAGTGGGTAGCCTATCCCTTCTCCAGCAGATCTTCCCGACCCAGGAACAAACGAGGGTCTCCTGCATTGCAGGCAGATTCTTTACCAACTGAGCTATGAGGGAAGCCCCAGTAAGTACTGTATAAATGTTAGCTATTATTGTTGTTGTCATAAGGATTAAACTAATGAGTAAAACATGCTTAGAACAGTGCCTGACACATAGTAAATTGTGCCTAAATATTATTCATTATTAAAACCATTCATTCATTCAGCTCTTCAAAAAATATTTACTGAGTAAAGGAATATAATGTGAAACATAAATGTGAGCCAAGTATGTAATTTACAGTTTTCTAGCAGTCACATTTAAAAAGGAAAAAGAAACAGGCAAAATTACTTTAAGTAAAATATTTCAATCCAATATCCAAAATATTATTCCAACATGTAATCAATATTGGGCTTCCCATGTGGCGCTAGCAGTAAAGAACCTGCCTGCCAATGCAGGAAACTCAAGAGATATGGGTTTGATCCCTGGGTCGGGAAGATCCTCAGAGAAGGAAATGGCAACCCACTCCAGTATTCTTACTTGGAGAATCCCAGGGACAGAGGAGCCTGGCGGGCTACAGTCATGGGGTCCCAAAAAGTCAGACATGACTGAGGCAACTTAGCACATGTAATCAATATTAAAAGCTGAAGTATTTGGCATTATTTCATTTTATATCCCTCATCTATTGTGATTTTACACATACAGCACATCTCAGTTCAGACTAAAGCATATTTCCACTACTCAACTGCCACATGTGGCTGGTAACTAACATGCAATTAATTATTTACATGAAAGGTTAGGGAAAGGGGGGAAATGTTCTTTGTCCCCAGCTCATCTTGCTACTAATTATATCTATCTACCTACCTGTATGAAATACTTATTTTTTCAGTTTGCAAAGTCGTTTCACATTTGCTATTCATTATTTCATTTAATAGGAACATGCCTCACCTTAAGGATGAATTAGATTTTAAGAGGTGGGGAAGATTCCCATCAACAGGAGACAAATGAGCAGAAGCAACAAGGAGGGGAAAGGTCCATTAGGAAATTATCATGGAGATAAACCTAAGAAGATACATCTAGGAAGGCCTCAATGCCAGACCAGGGAAGCTGAGGCGTTCATTGTCAGCTGGTGGGAAGAAACCAAAGGAGTGGGCAGAAAAGAGGCAGAACTGGACTAAGCAAGCGGCTGAACAGCATGAAAGGGAGCGGGAAAGGCTGAAGGTGGTTGATAGGGAACCACAGCATTAAAGTCTGAGGAAGAAATAATCTAGACAGAGGGATGGGGGACAGAGCCATTTGTCTAGTACCTGGGAGATCCTAATATTAGTTCCCGTCCACCTTTCGGGACTGGGGAGATTTTTAGGAGCCTTTTAGATCGCTCTCTTTCTCTCCCTCCCTCTCTACCAACAAATACCCGAATACCTACTACCTGCCAAGGACTATGACAGACTTTGAAGATGTAAGAGGGAACAAGGCAGGTAAGATTCTGGACCTCTTACATCTTATGTTTTCTGGAAAGAAACAAGCCAGTTATGACATAAAATAGTTTCACACTGTGACAAGTACTATGAAGGAAATAATCATGGAGATGACAGGCCTGGAGAAGGAATTCAGAAGTGGTGACACTTAAGCCCTAAGACCTAAAAGCTGAAAGGAGCTGGCTGTGCAAGAAGTCAGGGTAAGAGTGCCCCAGGCAGAAGGACAAGCACATGCAGTCTTGCAGGCAGCAAAGAACTTGGGTGCCTGAGACTAAATGAACAATGCAGCTAGAGCAAACTTTCGGTGGGATTGTGGTAGGAGGTGTAGTGAAGGGGGAATCAAATGGATAGGTCAGGAAGGGCCTGTAGACGCTGACAAGGAACTGGATCTTAGGACCAATAGGAAATCATTAAATTTTAGTGTCTAAAAGGTTTCAGGAAATTATTTCCTCTGTAAGATCACTCTTGCTGCAGTGTGGATAACTCTTTAAGGCTTGTCTTGCTGCAGTGTGAAAAACTGCTTAAGGCTGGTAAGGGTGGAAGCTGGGATTTCAGGTAGAAGACAACTAGACAAGAGCAGGTAAGAGATGAGATGGCATGGCTTGTGTTAAGAAAGGTCCTTGGGAAATCTAATGACCCCATGTCAATATCTGTGCAGAAAGAAACCTCTATCATTGCGATGCAGAAACTTCAGATGAAGGATATTATCCTGTCCTAGTATGCACTTTGGAGGGGAAACTGCTGTTGAAGAAGTCAACATGAAAATAAATATTTGGTTATTCTAGATATTGGAACATACAATCTTAGCACACATCATTAAATGCAAATTATTATTTCCCAAATGTAATTTTCAATTTAAGATGATTAAGAACTTTCTGAGCATACAACACACATGGCTTGACAACTGGAGGGAAAAAAAAAATGGAGTCCACGCAGAAAGAACAGCCAAGGACAAAAGCAAAGGGACAAGAATGAGATTGCCATGGTAAAGGACCAGAAGGTAGCCCAGTGACTGGAGGAGTAAGTAGCCATCAGCACAAGGTATGTGGTCCATTTTTAATCAATGACCAGGAGATGGCTTCTCATTCTTCTGTCACCTCCACACTGCTGGTATATCACACAATGACGGTGTGCTGTCTCAGTCGCTTCTACCCATGGGATTTCCCAGGCAACAATACTGGAGTGGGATGCCACTTCCTTCTAAAGGGGATCTTCCCCACCCAGGGATGGAACCCGCATTTTCTGCGTTGGCAGGCGTGAGCCACCAGGGAAGCCCTATCCAGGAATAAAATAAAATCGGTTTGATGACCGTCTCTTCCCTTAAGGCCCCTCCCGGCACACCCTCAAAGATTCACAATTTTGGAAAATTCTCAGGAACTTCCTCCTGCGAACGGTTCTTCAAGCCATTCCACACGTAGCCTTGCCTCCCCAGCCTCGGGCCCTCCAAACTAGAAAGCAGCGCCTCTTCCCCAGACGGAGCAAACCAGCGCTCCTAGAAAAAGCGAATGTTCACAGACTAAATCCGCAACATCACATCCGATACCCGGCCCCAGCCGCCGCCTTACACCGGAAGTCGCCGGCATGACGTGGCCAAAACGCCCGTCGAGGGGCGTTCCCCGTAGAGCCAATGGGCTCTGTCCACCTCCCTGCTCTCTCGCCGTTTTGTCTATTCACGGCCTGTGACGTCAGAGGGAGGCGCGGAGGGAGATAAGGAATCCAAGAGGGGCCAGGCGTCGCCGTCGCCCTGAAAGCGGAGGAGAGGCAAAATGGTTTACATCTCGAATGGTGAGTTGAAGGCGCAACGTGGGCGACCTCCGTGCTGGGAAGCCGGACCCCGGGTTTCTTCCATGCTCGCCCGCCGGCCCGGCTCCGCTTTCCCGTGCACGCCCCCCGGCCAAACGGAGCTGGGGGCGAAGTCGCCCCGGCCTGCAGCTCCTCGGTCGATCGTCCCTGAGCCGGCGGCCGGGCCTGAGGTCCCTTTAACGACTGCTGTGCCGAGCGTCCGGCGATGTCGCCCTCCTGGAGCTTCTGTTTGTGGGTCTTGAAAAGTGGTCTTTCCTTTTCGGGCGTCAGTGTCCTTAAGTATTAATAGTGAAGACCACAGTGTTTACACCATCTGCGTTGCGCTATGCCTAGGACACTTTTTAAAAGAGTCGCTCGTGTGTCCACGCATTCAGTCTCTAAATCGCCTTATCCGGGTGAAAACTATTGTTTTGCGGGTGGAGACAGCCACAGCCGGATTAATTAGTTTGCCGAGGATCACAGATGTAGTTCTGATGGTTTATTTGGGTTTCTAACGCCGGTAGGCTGACGTCATCTTCCTTGCGGTTGGCTACTAGGCTGCCTCTTTCCGTAACTTGTGAGAGCCTGGACTAAAAGCTTTGGATAGACTTTTTCCCCCAGGTGAGAGAGAGCTCGTCACGCAGGTAATTTCTGCCCTAATTTCAAGAGGCGTAGGGAGAAACAGCACTCCCTGTGGGAACAAGCTGATTATTCCTGGGATGAAGAAGCTGAGAGAGACTTAAGTGGTTCCCCAAAGACAGTGAATGGAAAGAAAGACACAGTATGACTGGGGGAAAAAGTCAGAACTGCCTGCCCACTTGTTTGACTCAGGTGACACAAATGTCTTGGTGCCTCTTAACTAGTTCTTGGATCACAGGAGCCAGATCCTGGTTTCGTTTGAATCATCTGTTTATCTTAAGAGGCTATGAAGACTGTAGTCTGAAGTCTTCTGGCTGAGCACATTTTGCATTTCTTTGCTTTTCAAAATCTCTCTTCTCCGAAACTCAAAAGTTTCGTCTTGGTTTTAGGCACTTGCAGACTTTGTGTTACATCCTTTGTGGTTAAGACTGGCAGCTTCTATTATTTACTGACTACTTATATATATTTGTAGCGTGTCTTGTGTATGCCTTGTCGTTTTTCATCTGCATAAATAAAGTCTTATTAGGGCCTCTAATCTCGCTTGTGTAGTTGAGAAAAGCCAGTTGCATTCAAGCCACTTATTTCTATCTGAGGGAGGAGAAGTTTCTGCTTTCAGAAACTGGGAGAAAAAGCACAAAAAACTGAATGGTACAAATGCATTCAATAGGCTCTTTAGAACTGCATAGGAAGAAATTGACCAGTTCTAGTTAGATCTGTTTTCTTAGAAGGACTGTATCAGTATTTCATAGATGACAAAAATTTTCTCTTACTGTCAGATGACTTTTTCTTTTTCCAGCAAATCTGTGTGATGACTAGTCTTGTAATGCTTTTTCTTAGAGAAGGAAAATGTCTCAATGGTTCAGAGCTAGTAAGAGGCAGAACCAAGCCAATCACATACTGTTGTTGTTTTAGTTGCTCAGTCATGTCCGTGTCAGACTCTTCTCAGCCCCATGGACTGTAGCCCACCAGGCTCCTCTGTCCATGGCATTTGCCAGGCAAGAATCCAAGAGTGGGTTGCTGTTTCCTTCTCCAGGGGATCCTCCCAACCCCGAGATCTTCCAGACCCAGGGATCGAACCCATGTCTCCTGCATTGCAGGTGGATTCTTTACCATTGAGCCACCTGGGAAGGCCTCACACTCTGTAGTAGCCCTTTTTCTCAATAGCTGTGTAAGAGCTCAGATCCAAGTGGATAACTGAAAGTAAGCTGGTCTGTGAAAGAGGAAAAGTAAGCTGTA
>SJXQ01000194.1:28851-90001 GCA_006408695.1 Aepyceros melampus
CCAGGGGAAGGGGGGGTGGGCAGGGGGTGGCAGTGAGTATGGTGAAGCCCTTGGGAAAATGGAGAGAACAGGTAGTTGACAGATGGCTCGTCTCTCAAAATATTCTGACCTGTTGATTTACAAGACTGAAAGTATGTTCACTTTTCCTGATACAGCTTCTATTATTTAAAGTGGTTTGAAAAGTAGATGCATTTTTCTGTAAGATAAAACTGGAGTCTGTAATTAGGATCAACAGCATTCTGTTAAAGAAATAGCTGTAAGCCAAATTCTGTTTAGTACTTAGAGCACACAAATTTTTTACTTATAGGAATTTTAACATAACAACTGTTACGTGGTTATGAAGATTTTAAGAGTATGTATAAACAGTCTTTATCTAGGCAAGAGACTTTACAAGTGAAAGAGATACTCCAAACACATCTAGGAAATGGAAGTGGTGTGAGAATTCTTTATACTCATTCATCTCATTTGTTTCCTCAAAATGCTTGAATAAACAGATATTTGTCCACCCAGGTTCTTAGTAGCATGTTCACAGTAGCCAAAACGTAGAAGCAACCAAAGTGCCCATCAATAGGTGAATGGATAAACATAATGTATTATATTCGTACAGTGGAATATTCATCAGCCTAAAAAAGGAAGGATATTTTGACATATTCTACAATATGGATGAATCCTGAAGATAGTTACTAAGTGAAATAGCCAGTTGTTAAAGTACAAATAGCGCATGATTCCTCATACAAGTTTCCTAGAGCAGTCACATTTCCTAGCGTCAGTTCAAGTTCATAGTCAGATCTAACTAGAACTGGTCAATTTCTTTCTATGCAATTCTAAAGTAGAACTTGACACAAAGTAGAATGGTGGTTTTCAGGGTCTGGGGAGCGGAGAAATGGGGAGTTAGTGTTTAAGAGGTGTGGAGTTGTAGTTGGGGAAGATGAAAAAGCTCTGGAAGTAGCTGATGATAATGGTTGTATGGTAATGTACTTAATGCCATAGAATTGTACACTTAAAATGATTAAAGTGAGAAAATTTTGTGTGTATATTTTACCTCATTAAAAGAAAGAAAAACTCTTGAAATATCACCCACCAAAAATTACAAACTATAGGAGGCATTATTTGACATACGAAAGGAATGACCTCAAGATCACAGAGCTTCACTTCCCCAAACCTTTCCTTAGGACCATATACACATAACAGACTTTTCCTTGCATAGACTGGAACAGCAAACATGTTGAAAATTGAGCTTATGGTTGTTACCCAACTGATTAAGTGTAATGTGTCTTGTGTCAGGGATTTGTAGCACTAACCGAAGTTTCTTCATTCTTATTGCAGGACAAGTGTTGGACAGCAGGAGTCAGTCCCCATGGAGATTATCTTTTATAACAGATTTCTTCTGGGGAATAGCTGAGTTCGTGGTTTTGTTGTAAGTAGAGTAGTGCTGTTAATAGCTCTGATATTTAAGTTGACAGAGGTACATTAGAGACATTATGTTGGTATCTTAAACAAGCTCAGCTTTCCTGAAGCAGTTTTGAATTGTGAATTTTATTAATAGTTTTTCTAAGAGAGATAAAGACCTGTATACTGGGAAAACTCCCCTCAAACACTTTGTATGATTATAAATATCTTCTTGAGTTAGTGACCATGACTTAGCCCTCATGGTAACCATTTCAGCCTGCAGCTGTGGGGCCAGACCAACTCTTTCTGTTGCCCAATGACATACCTCACTTTCTGTTATTTCCACCTTTCATGTGTATGTGCAACTTTTATTGCATAGTATACACTGAGTAAACAAGGGGAATTAGGTCTTGAATTTTAAAAGCTCCCAAGCCATAAACTTTTTTTCTTAAATGAAGGATTAGCATCAATACACAGGATACACATAATTCACCATTATTTCGAGCAATTCTTAAATTCTTTCTTTCCTTTTTTTTTTGGTCTTTCATATTCTGTTTTATGAAAAGTTTTCATCAACTACTAAAAAGTCTTACTCATCCAAAATTTAAACATACATTTGAGTATCTCATGGGCCAAGAACTCCAGAGATGTGGGAGATAGTTTCTTCATTGAATTTAATGTCAGTAAATACTTTTATTTTACAAGGGGCCTTGGGGAGGGCATGATGGTGGGAGGTGGACATCAGAGGAGGTTACTCCAGGTGGGAGAGACACAAGAAAGATGGCAGAGAAGTTTGAAAATCAACCTATGATATTTATACTTAATTTGATGGTAGCTCTGGTATATAAAATTTACTCTGATGGCTACATGTAGCATAAATTAAAAGGGGTAAATAGAAGAGACTACCATAGAGAAATACAACAGGGGATAGAAAGGCCTAAGTTTGGTACTCACGCAAAACTTCTTTGCAATCTCTTATAAATTTCACCTCCATATTGTTTATGTAATTAATTTAGTTAAATTTTAATTTAATTTAGTTAAATCCTTTCCCCTTTACAAATAAAGAAAATTCCATTTAAATGAATTCCCAGAAAGCCCTGTGCCTCTGGCATACCACCTCAATCCCTCCTTCCCCAAGGTAACATTAGGTAAGCTTTTGGCACAGGAAATACACATGCAGTACTTGAAAAGCAGTCTCTGGGGCTTGACAATCAAGACAGAGCAGAGGAAGAAATTTGGAGATGACTCTCGTTTCAGAGTCATTCATAGACTGTCTAGAAGAGTTACAGCAAATAAGACAAGGGATGGAAGCTTCAGCACGGAACACAGCGTACTATGTTGAAACCTGTGTTTGTGATAGATGGTGTTGTCTAGCTGGCCTCAAGAAAGGGGGCTTTGGAGCTAAGTTTAGTCTTCCTCCCACAGAGATGATAGTTGAAGCCATGGAAATTTTACAGTCTTGAATGTGGATCTTCTGTTGTTTCCTGCCCCTTTCAGTTTCAGAACTCTGCTTCAACAAGATGTGAAAAAGAGAAGAGGCTACGGAAGCTCATCTGATTCCAGATATGATGACGGAAGAGGGTATAACTTTAAATTAATAAAAGATGTTTTTACCCCTCTGTGTAATTTATAAAAAATAGGCAGACAGACATAGTTAGGCTCATTTAAAGGCTTAAATTCTATTTTACAAAATTCATGCATTATTGTAAGTCAAACAAGTTGCCTCTGATTTGATAATCTGAGTTAATCTGACAAAGCTAAATACATCAAATATCCTATGGGAAAATTCTAAATTAGAGAATGAAAAGCGATGGTCAACGTTAAAATCTAGAGATTTCACTTTAGAGTCTATAGATTTCCAGCTGCGAATGGAAATCTCAAGATCCAACAGCACTGGGTGAGGCTTGTGTTTCCATATGGCTAAAATAAACTGGAGTTGGGTTTCAGGTAGGCATTTATAGGAGCTGTTGTTCAGTTATCATAATTCTTGCTTGACTCACTTTTCCTCATGTGTGTAATGTGTCTGGTCTCTTTCAGTATTTGAATTTTCAACTCAGATCTAAATGGTAGTTCCTATTTAAAATTAAGAAAAGGATCTATTTGAGTGTTTGAAAAGAACCTACTAAACAGTAGAAATTAACTTTTCTTATCTTAGGCCACCAGGAAACCCCCCCAGAAGAAGAATGGGTCGAATTAGTCATCTGCAGGGCCCTAATCCTCCTCCAATGGCTGGTGGATGAGGAAGGTAACTTACAGTCTGCAGTTATCCAGAGATTTCATTTTGAAAATGCCTCCTTAGGAAGGCTTTCTTTAGGAAAATAGAAGTCACAGCATTTTATACTCAGATGTCTTATTTGGAAAAATATTTATATCTTAACCCTTGAAAAATTATCGTTTGAATCAAAATGTCTTTTGAAGAAGGTTTTATAACATGCAACGACTGAGTTTTTCATACAGATCCGAATTACCAATGAGTTATTATTATAATGTTCTCTTTTAGGTAAATGTCTGCTCTAAGAAGCAGACAACTGGACGTGCACATTAATAGCAGAAGGAAACCATCAAGAAATGGAGTGCTGATCATGCTGGACAAGTTAGATGAACGTGTACGTCTAAACTAGGATTGCTCTGTGTCCTCGCAGACGAATGAGGTCATGCTGGGAATTCCCTCCGCAGGGATCTGGCATGACTGACACGCAGTTCTATAAATGCACATTTGTCTCATCTTTTTTGTATCGTCTGTGAAAGTGTTAATATAGTTTTAATAAGTAAATATTTTTAGGTTACAAAGCTGACTTCTCAACTTCTCATCTTTATAAAATTAAAACTCAAAAGGCTGCAAATTTGAAGGAAAATAAAAGACTGTATTGATTACTATTAGTGTCACCTTTTTCAACTTATGAAATATTGTTCATTGTTGGGTTTTTTGTTCTCATTTATAAATAAATCACTGTGCTTATTTCAGTAGTATGCATATGATATCTATTCTCTTGCATTATTTTTAATCTTAAAACCTATCCATCCCATGGATCTTTAATACAGTATGTCTTATTTGCTACCAAATGTAGTTAGCAGGGTACTTATAAAGCCATAACAGACCTGAGCTACAGAATGTTCGTTTGATAAATGGTCTTTAAAATTATGGGCTTCAGTCTATCTGCCAATTTTAGTTCTAGAGATGCTACCTGTTGGCTTTAACCCCATCTGAATGCAGGTAACTTTTCTTTCACTAGAATGAAAGCTCTATTTGGTTAGGGATTTTTCTTCTTTATCTCAATGCTTTGAACAGTGAAGTGAAGTGAAAGTCACTCAGTCGTGTCCCACTCTTTGTGACCCCATGTACTATCCAGTCCATGGAATTCTCCAGGCCAGAATACTGGAGTGGGTAGCCTTCCCCTTCTCCAGGGGATCTTCCCAACCCAGGGATTGAACACAGGTCTCCATTGTAGGCAGATTCTGTACCAGCTGACCACAAGGGAAGCCTGCTTTGAACAGTAATGTCTGTACTATTCATTTTTTCATAACTATTTCAGTGCCTATTACACGTAGCTTTGAAACAGTGGCTTCGTGTAATAGGCACTGAAGAAGTGAAGTGAAGTGAAGTTGCTCAATCGTGTCCGACTGCGACCCCATGGACTGTAGCCTACCTCAGTCCATGGGATTTTCCAGGCAAGAGTACTGGAATGGGTTGCCATTTCCTACTCCAGGGGATCTTTCCAACCGAGGGATCAAACCCAGGTCTCCCGCATTGTAGGCAGAGGCTTAACCGTCTGAGCTTCCAGGGAAGTCACAATAGGCACTAAAATAGTTATGAAAAAAATGAATAGTACAGACAATTCTGTGCTTAATAGTCTTTGGTTCCAAGGTGTTCAGGTAAAAGTTTTTGTATCCATTTGTAAGCATTTATTCAACTCTGCCTGGAAACAGGAGTGGAGGGGCATTAATACACTGGTCTGTATGAAGAGCAGATCACAGGAGGACAAGACTGGAAGCAGGGAAATGCGTTCAGAGGATGTTGTGTCCAAGTGAGGCAGTAGATTGGACTAGGTAATGGTGGTAGGAATGGAGAGGTGGTTGCATTGAAGGCATATTTGAGAGACTGGGATTTGCTGATGGATTTGGCTGTAGAAGATGTGGATGACTGAAACTTGCTGAGGATGGTTTAAGTGAGTAGATATGGGGGATCAAGAGTTCCATTTTGTATATGTTTGCAATGCCTTCTGGACATCTAAGTGGAGATACTAAAGAAGCAATTGGCTATCAGGGAGAGAGCCAAACTGGAAATACATATTTGGGAGTTATCTCCATATTTAAAGCCATGAAACTGGATCAAGTCCTCCAAGGAGTGTGTAGAGAGATGCCCTAAGAAAATACTCTCCAGAAAATACATCCGAGGCCGGACTGAGCACAGCCAGTGAAGTACGAGGAGAACTAAAATTACGTACGTTATCTGAGAAGCCAGAAGAAACACGTGTGAGCTTTAAGCGAGATGCTAGGAATCCCCGATTCAACAGCAAGTACGCACAACAAAACACAAGGAGCTGGCCGCACGCTGCAGCCCTGACCAATCGCAGCAGCATCCGCCCGATCCAGCCCCCACCCCGCCTCTCCGGGCAGCTCCGCCTCCGCCCTTCCGCCTTCCCGGAATCCTCTGGGCCGACGCCGGGCGGCCGCCTCGCCGGTAAGCAGAGGCATCGTCTGCGCTGAGGCCAGTTCTCGCATTCGCGTCGCGTCGCTGAAGCTAGAGACTGGAGGGGCGTCGGCGGCCGACATGACCCAGGCGGAGAAGGGAGAGGCGGAGAACGGGAAGGAGAAGGGCGGCGAGAAGGAGAAGGAGCAGCGCGGGGTGAAGCGCCCCATCGTGCCCGCGCTGGTGCCGGAGTCGCTGCAGGAGGTGAGGCGGCGGGGCGGGCCTCGGACGCGGCTTCCGGGCCCGGGCGGGGGCCGCGGAGCTGGGCGAGGGGAGGAGACCGGCGAGCGACCCGAGGCTTCGGGCCCTCCCCCGGGTGGGCGGTGCGAGGCGGTCGTTGCCCGTCCGCTCCAGGGCACTGGGCAGATGGCCCGGTCACTGCGTCCCCGCCGGCCGCCCCCACCAGCTGCTGTACGAGCCCCTTCCCGACCGTGAGGCCGGGACAGGGCTGTCGCTTTGCTGTCACATGGTTGAGGGAGCAGACTGGGTGTGCAGGGGCCATGACAGTTCCCACTCTCTAGGATTCTCCCACTGGAGAGGAGGAGGCGGGAGGAGAAAGCTCCGGTTGAGTTGGGGCGGTAGGTAACAAGGCCTGATGTGGGATGGCTAGTGCGGAGCAACATTGTTCAGCCGCTAAGCCGTGTCCGATTCTTTGCGACCGCATGGACTGCACCAGGCCTCCTTGTCCTTCACTGTCTCCCAGAGTTTGCTCAAAATCAGGTGCCAATATTGAGTTGGTGATGCCATCCAAACATCTCCTCCTCAGTCATCCTCTTCTCCTTTCTTCAATCTCTCCCAGCATCAGGGTCTTTTCCAGTGAGTCGGCCCTTCACATCAGGTGGCCAAAGTATTGGAACTTCAGCTTCAGTATCAGTGCCTTCAATGAATATTCAGGATTGATTTCCTTTAGGATTGACTGGTTTGATCTTGCAGTCCAAGGGACTGTCAAGAGTCTTCTCCAGCACCACAGTTCAAAAGCATAAATTCTTCAGTGCTCAGCTTTCTTTATGGTCCAGCTCTCAAATCCATGCCTAACTACTGGAAAAACCATAGCTTTGACTATATGGACCTTTGTTGTCCAACCAAAAGTGATGTCTCTGCTTTTTAACATGCTCTTTAGGTTGGTCATAGCTTTTCTTCCAAGGAGCAAGCAAGCGTCTTAATTTCATGGCTGCAGTCACCGTCTGCAGTGATGCTGAAGCCCAAGAAAATAAAGTCTGTCACCTTTTCCATTTTTTCGCCATCTATTTGTGCACCTGACACCTAGACAAAGACCTAGAGGATATTTAGGAGTTAGCCATGGGGAGTGTGAGGACAGGAGAACGTTGTGGAGGAGACCTGGGCCAAGAGAGCATAGGAAAGCGTTAGAGGTGAAATATCTGGAATTAGGGAAGAAGAGAGAGCGAGAAATGAGACTGGAGATCTTAAGAGGGGTGTTGTCATGAGAGTGGTGTAAGCAGAGCCTGGCCTCTTCTGAAGGGCTAGCCAGACTCCGAGCTGCACAATCAACTCTTTGAATGCTGATAGTGGCTCTGAGGTAGGAACTTCAGTCAGAGCCAAGAAGTGGCACAGTCTGAATTTGAAGCCGTATCTGTGAATCCAGAGCCTGGGCCCTTAACCACTGTTGGAATATTTGTTTAACATCAGTCAGTCATGTAGCACCTTTTGGTTTTTCCATATCCTCTGTGGCACCTCTACTGTTATTTGCTGAATGCCTTTTTTTTTTTTTTCCTCCTTCTGAATCTTTTCTTAAGCAATAATGTCCAGGAAATGATATGTAGGATTCACTGGCTAGTTACTCTAATATGTTAAAATAAATATGTAATTAATAAAAAAAATCTTTGTCCAGACTTTGGAAAACTGTATTTACTACTCCCAGAGCTTCCCAATCAGTGTCCTGCAGCCTATGTGCCATTGATGGAGTACAGGTGTCCCCGACGGCAGGCTTCCCAGGTAACTCATTGGTAAAGAATCCGCCTGCCAAGCAGAAGATGCTGGTTTGATCCCTGGGTCTGGAGGATCCCCTGGAGAAGGAAATGGCAACCCACTCCAGTATTCTTGCCTGGGAAACCCCATGGACAGAGGAGCCTGACAGAGGGACTACAATCCATGGGATTGTGGAAGAGTCAGGCATGACTTAGCAACTAAACCATCACCACCCTGTCCCAGATGGCAAGCAGCCTCGTCGGTTTAACCCAGTCGCCTAGATATGTGTTGTCTGCCATAACACACAAAAGCTTGAGGAGTCTGCTGAATAGCACCAGGCCTTGTGAGAATGGTGCCATCGCCATTCAACAGATGACCTCTGTGCCATGCACTGGGCATAGGGTCGTGGATGAGACAGTAACAGTCCCCTCCTGCATGAAGGTTTTGTCTTCTGGGAGAGCAGTCAGTAATCATTGTAAGAATGACAAGTGTCATGAAAAGGAGGGGTGCCATAAGATTTTATTACAGCAGGACAGACACACCTGGCCTAATGACATTTAACTTAAGACCTGAAGGGAAGAGTAAGACTTAAAAGGGAGAAAGAACATTGCAGACAAAGGGAAGTGCCTTTGTGCAGGCCTGAAGGTCAGCGCTGTAAGCTAAGAAATCAGGAGAAATCTGGATTCGGAAGGCCAAGACTGAAAAGGAAGTAGTTCTAGAGTAAAGCTAGAGAAATAAACAGGGTCCTGGTCTTGGAGGTTCTGAACTGTATCTTATCAACAAGTTACAGAAATGTTTTGAGAGGGAGCAGGCCAGGAAGACACAGCTGTAGCCAGCGAGTAGAACGGAGTAGGTGCTGGCTGCGGAGTCGTGCTGGAAAGGCCGTTCTCAGCGGAGGCATCCATTTGTCAGAAGGACTGTTGGAGACTCTCTGAGTCCCCCACTGAGTCCCTCAGTGTGTTTCCATGGTAAAGGTTCCCCAGTCTCAGGTTATATTCTTCTCCATTGAGAATTATGGCTCTAAAGGCCCACTGTCTTGATTTGTGCTCCCTTCTCAGTCCTTGTTGACTGTCTCCCAAGAACGGGTGGTGAAAGGCAGACATACGAGGATAGAATTGTGAACTCTGGCCTTTTAACTCCAAACTCTTACTAGCACAGAGTAAATAAGGGTAAAGTATTTAAAAAACAGTGACCAAAATACAGTTTATGCTCATTCTCGAAAGTGGTTCCTGTATTGAGCCTTACTTTCCAGCATTAGAAAACAGTCATTCTGTTCTAATACTACTTTTCTTCCCTCACCTACTCAACCAATGTTGTCACAGCTGAGCGATGATACTGGTTACCTCAGGAGCTTTTGTAAATTGCAGATTCCTAGGCTGTCTCTCCCAGGAGATTCTGAATCAGAAAGTTTGTAGTGAAGCCTTAGGGTCTTTTTATTTTGTTTTTTTTTTTAACAAGGATCTTAAGGTGTTCGGATTTAGGGAACCCAGCATTCACGAGTCATAGTAGTCCCCACACTCTTGTTCCTTATTTAACTGTCTTTAGTAAATGGAAAGTTCTCTAGTGGCTGGGACTTTGTCCTTGTCAGCATCGTACCTGTAGTGCTTGGCACAGAAACACACTCAAATCATAGCTTGATTTGCACTGGGTACTTAGGATTTCATTCATTTAAGCAAAGATTTGTTCACCTTTGTGCCATGAGTCAGATCCTCGAAACACAGATACAAAATGAGTATGATAGTCATTACAAGAAACTAACTTCTTTAAGTCTGTTACCATCTATATTATTTTCTAAAGTCACACTCCTTTGTTTTGTATTTACAGCAAATCCAGAGCAACTTCATTGTTGTCATACATCCAGGTTCCACAACTCTGAGGATTGGTCGAGCCACAGACACACTTCCTGCCAGCATTCCTCACATCATTGCACGAAGACACAAGCAACAGGGGCAGCCGCTGTACAAGGACAGCTGGCTGCTGAGAGAGGGACTCACCGTAAGTCAGGATGAGCACCTGGAGGGGTTCCCTGGCCGTCCAGGGGCTAAGACTCTGCTTTTGCTGCCAAAGGGCCAAGTTCAGCCCCTGGTCAGGCAACTAAGATCCCACAAGTCATGCTGTGTGGACAAAAAAAAAAACACCCCACACACAAAATGTAGGCCCTGGAGAGAAAGCCCAAGGTTGTCGCCTTGGGAGGGCTTAGATATTCAGCATATGGCATCATCTTGAACATCTTCATAGCTTTAATGTATCTTAAAATAATGACATTGTTCAGGGTTACAAATATAATTTTTTATCAGAGCTAGCAATTTTAGATTGTATAGAAATAATTGTAACAAAAGAAAATTAATTTTTATAACCCATCAGGAAGAATTGGGTATTGAAGAAGCTGATATTTAGTGGAGGATACAGAATTGTCACTTTCTTAAAATGATGCATCCAGGTGTCTCTTAACTGACTGCCGTATTTTTTCTTCCAGATATTTAGAGTTTATATTGAGCTTATTTTTTCATTCTGAGCAAATTGAATTCCTCCAATAAGCACTTGTTATAATCTTAGGTTAAATCATAATTTTAAGGCAAAAAATAATATGTCCTTGGGGTCATTTACTTAGGATGCAGTAAGTGTCCTATTTTGCAGGTGATAATTAACAGGAAAATTTTTCATGATAGGTATTGAATATGTATATAACATTATAATCCACTTTTAAGCTTTAAATCAAGGATAGTTTTAGGAACTTGCAGTTTCTGTAACTCTGATAGTAGGCCTTAGGGTTTCATTTTCTAGCATAACTAGCAAACCATCCTTCAGTCCATTTCTAAGCTTAACTATAACTTGACAATGTAAGGGTTTAAAAGTCACTTACACCTTTGGATCTTGTAATTCTATCTTAGGGACTAAATCTCAGGAGTAAAAATAGAAAATAAAATAATCTTTTCAAAAGTATTTATGGAATGTTCTTTGCAATATCACAATAACTTGAATACTCATTAACTAAGTGAAATAACACACATAGGAAAAAATATTGCTATAAAATTGTAAGCATGAAAATTATATCTATATGAGGAAGAGTCTTGAAATACTTGGTAAGTTGAAAGTGTGCTATGCTCTGATATTAAGTCAGAAGTCCCTTGAGGTTATAGATATTTGCAACAGTTGGTTTATGTGATGGTGCTTTTCTGATTTTTTTTTTTATAAATAATAAAAAGGTTACTTTGAATTCTTAGAGTTAACATATGTGACATAAGTGAAGGACACGCTTGTTGATGAGGGAGCATTTCCTCTTGCTAGATTAAATTAGTATTTTGTCGTTACTTTCTCTTTTTCACTAAATCATTTATACTGTTCATCACTGTTTCTTTTCTGCCAGAAACCTGAAAGTAACGAACAAAGGCAAAATGGCCTTAAAATGGTGGATCAAGCAATATGGTCTAAAAAGATGTCAAATGGTACAAGACGGATTCCTGTGTCCCCTGAGCAGGTTGGGTCTCAGCTCTTTCTTCAGATTCATCCCTTGACCAGTGCTATTATGTCATAACATTCGTGTGCACTCTCTGTTTCATTATGCAAATTATTAAAGATGAGATATTCTTTAAAAAGGAAAGAAACCATTTATAACCACCTGCAGAATGCCTAAATTGGTGTTACAAATGTCTAGGCAAGCCAGTTTGTAAGGTAGTGTTTCTTAAGTTAATGAAAATTTAGTTTACCTGAGAGTCTTGAGTGTATTATTCCAGCATCTTGATGAGAAGCTGTATTCTTACTACGTTTGTCCTTTTAGTGTGATAAATCAGTACTGCTGGGGATGGACACAAGTCTATGTCCAAAAAGTTCCTTCAGTTTTTAAGTAAAAAAAAAGACAAATTTTTCATTTTTACCAAGAACTTTATTGAACAACATGTTCACTGTTTAGCTCCACTGCCTTCTACTGTTTTTCAGGCAACTTCATAATTCTGTCTTCCCAAAACTTTTTATGTTTTTGAGCGAAGAACTGTTCCAGGTGCCTTTTACAGACTTCCAGGGATCTGAAATTTTTTCCATCAAAAATTTTGTGAAAAAAATAAATGGAAATTGAAAGATGTGGTGTCTGGTGAAAACAGTGGATGAATCAGAAATTCCCATCCAAGCTATAGTAGTTTTTCCACATACACAAACATGTGGTCTTACGTTATCCTGATGGAAGATTATGCATTTTCTGTTGACTAATTCTGGATGCTTTTCAACGAGTGCTGCTTTCAGTTGGTCTAATTGGGAGCAGTACTTGTTGGAATGAATCATTTGGTTTTCCAGGAGACCATAATACAGGACTCCTTTCAATCCCACATCAAAGCAATTAACCTAACCAAGCTGATACTAATATTGCTCGATTGGGATATTTTTAGCATGTTGGCTATGTCTTGCATGGTATAATGTTGATTATTCTCAAGTAATGTCTCGATTTGATCACTGTCAACTTCACTGGTCTACTAGACCAGGGAGCATTGTCCAGTGAGAAATCTCCAGTGTGAAACTGTGAACCACTTTTGACACATTGGATAAGTCACAGCACCTTCTCCATATTCTGCACATGTCTTTCTTTGCATTTCAGTTGCATTTTTACCTTTTCTGAAATAACAAAGCATACTATGCAGAAAATGTTGCCCTTTTTTCCCCCATCATCAATATTAAGATGGCTACACAAAAATTCACCCGTTTTGACAAGTTTTTGTTTTAAGTACACACTGATGTTACCGCTATCACAACATAATCTAACAGTTGTTTTGAATAAAGTTAAAAACAGCTAACTGCTACTTGAGCCATCTTACAGAAAAAACCAAATGAACTGTTTGGTTAACCAAATATATAAATTTATATTCAAGTTTCAGCAGAGTGCAATATTCATTTTAGACTGGCTGTGAATCACAGCCTGAGTGTTAACATGATGGGGAAAATCAAGGTTGTGGAAAAGGGCAGGAGAATCCACTTGTGACCAATCCCTATTTTGTCACTGATCTTGGATTCATTATTAAAATTTGCCACTGTATCTATTCTGTGAGAGAGAAGAAGCGGGCAACCCCTTTTGTCTTGCATAGACTCAGAATTTTCTGATGTTCCTTTGTTTCAGGCACGTTCCTACAACAAGCAGATGCGACCCGCAATTTTAGATCACTGCTCTGGAAATAAGTGGACAAACACATCTCATCACCCTGAGTTTTTGGTGGGAGAAGAGGTAGGAGACTTGTTTACAGTGAAGTGGAAGAAGAAAACAGAGGTCCTATTTATAAAATGAATGTGCTTTGCCACCCAGTTCTGTTTGTTCCCAAGCATTCTGTAATCTTACCCTGAGGAAGAGATAGTCACACTGGCTCCTGAGATATTAGACACTCCACTCTCAACATGAGAAGGAAATGTTAATGATAACTTCTGGCCTTTGGTTTTTGAATGTGAATCTGGGAAACCCTGAGAGAAGAGTTCTAACAATGTATTCATCTCCCCATCGTTTCCAGGCCCTGTATGTTAATCCTTTGGACTGTTATAATATTCACTGGCCTATCAGAAGAGGTCAGTTAAATATTCACCCAGGACCTGGGGGCTCTCTTACAGTGTTCTGGCAGATATTGAAGTAATATGGTCTCATGCAATACAAAAATACTTGGAAATCCCACTGAAAGATTTAAAGGTAAATGGAAATTCCCAGTTACCGGATTGTCTTTAGAAATTCTTGGTCAATAAAAAGTACACTGTTCTTTGTAAGACAGTGTCCTTGAAGCTGTCTCCACTTTAAGGTGTTAAGGATATCCTTTTTTCCTTCACTAAATTCCCATCTGGTGCTTTTTTTCCCCTCATTTTGGTTGGTTCTTGGTATTTCTATTGCTCTGTAATCAGCAAACTTGCTCGTGTTTACATGTTCTCTCTGGACCTTTTTCGGACACATCAGTTGTCTTATTTTTCATTTTACAAGTTTTAAATAAATCAAAAGGAAAAAAAGGTCCACAAAACTTCAACTTTTCTTTTTTTTTAAATATAAAACCTAAAAGATAGCAGAGAGCTTTGAGCTTTTACTTTGGGCCTCTAGCCATTGCTGCAGCTTCTTGAGAGAGAATCCTCTCTGAGGACAGATGTGAAATTTGTTTTGACTTGAAACAAATTTGACTTGAATATTAACTATTTTATCTTTTTCTCCTTTGTTCTTCTTTTTAGTATTATAGATGTATCTTGTTAATTCCTGATATCTATAATAAACAGCATGTGAAAGAATTAGTGAATATGATCCTAATGAAGATGGGTTTTTCAGGTATGTCTGTTATTCCAGGGAAGCGTGCCTGAGATGAGATTGTTTTGTTTTTTTCCTGACACAGTTGATTTAATTCACTGCTTGACTGAAATGCTTATTCTGGGAGGGTCAGTGATGCTTGCCTGGGAGTTCCTAGACTTTAATTAGATATTTGTTATAGGATCTTTCCTGCTCCCCAGCTGATCACCCCTCTGCCTTTTGTTTTCCAGGGATTGTGGTCCATCAGGAGTCTGTGTGCGCCACCTTTGGAAGTGGCTTAAGCAGTACGTGTATTGTAGATGTCGGAGACCAGAAGACAAGTGTGTGCTGTGTGGAGGATGGGGTCTCTCATGGAACACTCGGTGAGGAGCTTGGGAGGAGGTATTCTCTGCTTCCTCTTCCTTTGCAGTCTATTCAACTAAAAGGGTCTTGAGTTAGAAGTTTTTTTAAGGAATTATATATTCACTTTTTTTTTTAATGAAGCCAGCGAGACTGTGGAAGTGCAAATTTGAACAAGGCTATATACTGGTGATTCTGGGCTATAACAAGGCTATAAACTGGTTCCGTTGGAACCCTCTGGTATGAGCCCAGGCTTCCTGGGTGGGTCAGTGGTAAAGAACCTGCCTGCCAATGCAGGAGACACAGGTTCAATTCCTGAGTCAGGAAGATCCCCTGGTGAAGGAAATGGCAACCGACTCTAATATTCTTGCCTGGGGAATCCCATGGACACAGGAGCCTGGCAGGCTACAGGCCATGGGATCGCAGAGAGCTGGGACACGACCTAAATACTAAAAACAGCAGTGTGAGCTCACATCCTTGAGTTGATGGAGGCCCTAGTGTGTGCTTGTGCTTTCCCATAGAGAAGTGTGTATGTTCGCTCTGTGTCTCACTGGTGTGGCAGTCACACTCACGGCAAAGCTGTGTATAGGCAAGTCATTCAGGAGGCAGTGGGTTTCAGGTCTAAACTGTCTAGCTGGCATTTTGAGTATTTGCTTCTCTCTCTCTCTCTCTCGGCCGCCCTGCAAGCTTGCGGGACCTCAGTTCCCCGACCAGGGACCGAGCCTCGGCCGCCGCGGTGGAAGCCCAGAGTCCCAACCACTAGGCCTCCAGGGTCTCCTGAGGGTCTGCCTTTCTTGTCAGGTTATTTTCGATGAGTGAAGAGTGACTTGGTGCTGGTCCAGTCCCTTCATTATAGTATCACTGATAGGAGAATTAATAGAGTAACTAGCCCGAGCAGGTTTGCAGCCTGCTTATCTGAGACAAGCCCAGCACAGGTGAGCGTTCCAGGTAGTGCATGCAGCCCGTTCTCTGCAGCACCTTGTGCTCCCAGGATGGCTTCTTCAGGCTGATTCTCTTCTTCCTGTCACTCACTCAGTAGTTTGACTTTTAAGGCATAGAAACAAATTTAAAAGAGGGTCTAAGCAGCCCTTGAGAAAAGTTAAGCTGTTACCTCCTAGGTTACAGTGCATTCTCAAACCCTGATTGAGTTGTTTGAGCTCCTCCACTTGTATTACCTAATGCCATTGTTCCTTGAAGTATAGAGAGAACACTGGACCCCAGGTCTTCTACCACTGAAACAGCACAGCAGTGATCCCTCCAGATGGTAGAAATGTTCAGTTAGTGGCTAGTAGTCTCAGAGTTTTTCTCCCACAAGAGCGATTTGTCTACGATGTTATTCCTTGTCATCTGTATATGCCGGTAAGCATAGACAGGCAAACAGCTGTCATATGCTATACATACGGACTTGGCAATGAGCTGGACTTAATGTGTATTCTGTCTCTTGGATTTTTTTTACTTCTTGATGCTCACCACTGGTTTTTTCTAGTTTCCTTTCTCTCTCTCTTACATCCATTCTGCCCTTTCATTCTTTAACTTATCCTTAAAACATTTCTTAAAACTTGCTGTTTCACTGTGCCTAATTGAGTTTTTGGAACACCCTTTGCATCTTTTTAGTTGCCCTTTTCTCTTAACTCTAGGCTCTGTCTGGCATATGGTGGATCTGACGTGTCAAGATGCTTTTACTGGCTGATGCAGAGAGCTGGTTTCCCTTACAGAGAATGCCAGTTAACAAATAAAATGGATTGCCTTCTTCTGCAGCACCTTAAAGAAACTTTTTGTCATTTGGATCAGGTGGGAGCAAAATCAAAATTGCCGATTATTTTTGTTTTCAGGGAAAATTGAAGATATTTAAGGATAATTTAAAAATTAACAGTACTGTGCTACCCATTCAACCCAAGTTGATAAAACCTTGAGGCTGAAGGTCTTAAGAAGTGAGAGATTTTTGTTAAGGTCGGACCCATACAGAAGTATCTCATATTCAGGAAAACGCAGCTAGTTTTTTTTAAGAGAGTAGATTTCTCTCTTCTTAGGATCTATGATCATTCTAAGGATAAAGATAACCTTTAGATGTAATGAACAGTAGCAGGTAAATACATTGTTACAGACAGTTAATAAGATGGTATCATTTGAAGTACTTTCTTACTATTGTGAACAGTCAGCATTTAATCATAGCTGTATATGAATTGCTCCCTTTTTATACTGTTTGTTTTAGACTTTTTTTAAAAAACCTTGTTCGAGTAATAAAATTCTGAGTAAAAATTTTTTTGAGAAATGTAGAACAGGGTAACATTTCCCAGTTATTGAGGGAATTTGCTTGTTGGTTTGGACGTTGTTTGTATTCATGTATATTGATAATGAAAGAAACCAGAAATTCAGGTAGTAGCAATTTCAGAAGTGTTGAAAGAGAAACAAGGTACAGTTGAAGTCCTGTTTTTTAAGTTCCAGTGGAAGTGGTAGAAAGTTGTAGGGCAGCCCTTTCGTGGGTGAGATTTAGACCGCGGAGAGGCTTGTCATTTGTAGAGTTTGCGTGCACTTTTCCTGTTTGACCGACAGCATCTTTCTCCGGATTCAGGACATCTCTGGGCTTCAGGACCATGAGTTTCAGATTCGACATCCAGATTCCCCTGCCCTTCTTTACCAGTTTCGATTGGGAGACGAAAAACTCCAGGT
Source organism: Aepyceros melampus (assembly GCA_006408695.1). Taxonomy (NCBI): domain Eukaryota; kingdom Metazoa; phylum Chordata; class Mammalia; order Artiodactyla; family Bovidae; genus Aepyceros; species Aepyceros melampus. The sequence goes on from SJXQ01000194.1 coordinate 46,116, forward strand.
AACATCTGGGTGTGTATTTCCCATGGGTAGAAAGAAAGGCAGCCAGGCTCAGTGAGACTGCGAGAACGTGTATTTGCTGGAAACCTCATGAAGTCAGAATGCCAACGGGCTGTCAATTAGCTGCTAGCCCAACATTTAAACCACTGATAGAGTATAGATCAGAAGAGATCTGAGCCATCTTTTTAATTAGGCACTGTGTGAGGAGTTGCTTTTAGAGAGAGGCACCATTCTAGGAAATTATAAAGTAGTTTACTAGGCACTTATTTTGCATTCCCTTTGAGATTTCTCTCTCAGATGTTATATCACCCATTCAGTTTGATGATGAAGCCCATTACACACTGAGGAAATAATGCTCCTTCCAAAAGAGAATGCTTACTCAATCCGACTTACAGGATCTGGCCGGCCAGTTTGTTTTTGGAAGGACACAATGTATTTAACGGGTCAGTTTTTTCAGGAGGCAGTAGCCTTGACTGGTCATTCTTTTCCTTCCCTGCCCAGGCTCCAATGGCTTTGTTTTATCCAGCAACTTTTGGAATCGTTGGACAGAAAATGACAACTTTACAGCACAGATCCCAGGGGGACCCTGAGGATCCTCACGATGAACAGTACCTGCTGGCCACGCAGAGCAAGCAGGAGCAGGTCTGTTGTAAATCGGGGTGAGAGGAGATGCCTGAGAGAGAAGTCTGCCCACACTTAATGGATCGTTGTAGTGACTGCAGTCTGACAGTATGCTAAAGCTGATACTATTTTTAGGACCGTAGATGAAGTCTACATTTAAAATCCAGATGGCAGATTTCTTCTTTTTTTTTTTTTTTTTTGATTTTTAATTAATTTTTATTTTTTAGTTTGTTTTGCTTTACAATACTGTATTCGTTTTGTTACACATTGACATGAATTAGCCATGAGTGTACATGAACTCCTAATCCCGACCCCCCACCTCCACCCTCCCGCCCCACACCCTCTCTTTGTTCAGCAATTTTCAGAATACTACTCCACACATGTGAAAGTTAATTTAATGATGATGCTTCCCTTTTGGTGTGTATTATTTCTGAACTTTTCCTCTTTTGAATATTTTTCCAGTAGTAGTTTCAGTAAAATCTCACCTATTTTTTTTCTCACCTGTTTTTAAATTATCACATGAAAGGTGGGTAGGCACAGGCAAGGAACTGAATTCCTTTGTCCAGAGCCAATCCTATGTCTGCTGCAGGGGCACACATTAAAGCTGTTATCTACCGGTGAAACAGTAGCTCATGATGGAGAGAAGAGGGCTCTGAACCTGCTCTGGTCTTTGTTCCTGTCCCAAAACTGAGCATGAGATTGCTTAGATAAGGTCTGAAAATGAGGACCCATGACAGCCACTGGCCCAAGAATTCCACTGAAATAACTATACTCAAAAGCTCATGGGGGAATAGTTCATCAGCGTCAACATTTAGTCTTAAAATCCCGCCAATGTTAGGAAAGTTCTGTGGTCTGCCCTGCCAGCCTGGCGTTGCCTTGGTTTGTTAGGATGTCGTCGTCTTCTCCACCACCCGACCCAGTGATCCGGGGGCGGGGACTGGGTGCTAGGTTGCATGCTGTGGGGTGTTTCCTGTCTGGAGCACAGGGACAGGCCTTTGTTTTATAGTGTGTCCAGCAGGGGGGTGGGGAGGGGACATCCAGCTGGAGAACACTGACCACAGTCATAGTCGGACCATCCATTCGACTCTCCTTTTGATTGATTTAAAGTCTGCAAAAGCTACTGCTGACCGGAAGTCTGCATCCAAACCCATTGGATTCGAAGGGGACCTTCGTGGCCAGTCCTCTGACCTTCCAGAAAGACTGCATTCCCAGGAGGTGGATCTGGGACCCTCCCAAGGAGACTGTTTGATGGCTGGCAATGATTCTGAGGAGGCTCTCACCGCACTGATGTCCAGGAAGACTGCCATCTCGTTGTTTGAAGGGAAAGCCCTGGGACTGGATAAAGCCATTCTCCATAGCATAGACTGCTGTTGTAAGCACATCTGGGGAGCCGGGAGCGAGCAGTTCCAGGGTTCAGGCTAGGGTGTAGTTTTATCCTGCATGTTCATTCAAAAACTATCGAGGACACACTTTGTGCCGCCATTGTCAGGTATTAGAATCTGATTCCTGGCCTTCTTGAACATAGAACCAAGTACCAAAGGCCAAAAGAAGTCAAATTACTACATAAAGGCATTCTGGGTAGGAGAAGCAGCCTGTGTACAGGCCAGTGTGACTGGGAAGCAGGATGAGGCTGTGGGAGGCATGGGTACACACCACACTGGACTTTGTAGCCCCCTTAGAGGTTGAGGGGCAGGGCATGTGTGGGGACAGCAACTTGCTCATGTTTTAAGCTTTGCAAGGTTCCTCTGGCTGCATTGTAGCATTGTCGAAGATAGGTGGGGAGAGCGCTTTGAAGGGCTCCTGCCGTTAACCAAGCAATAGATGATGGTGGCTTGCCTAGGGTGGTGGTAGATACGGAGAAAAAGCGTGAAAGGGATCTCACTGTCTTTTCAGCATCTGATGAAACCAAAAAGAAGATGTACAGCTCCATCCTGGTGGTGGGAGGTGGTTTGATGTTTCATAAAGCCCAAGAATTTCTGCAGCACAGAATTCTCAATAAAATGCCACCTTCATTCAGGCGAATTATTGAAAATGTAGATGTGATCACAAGGCCCAAGGTATGTTGTACATGGTGCGGGTCAGACTCTTTTCCGGTGAAACAGCATGATTTGTCGTTGTATGTGGACAGAGAAAATCCTGGGAGGCATGAGGCTGTGTGGGGGTTGTTCTCGAGGGCTTGGGGCCAGTAGAAAAATTACTTTGAGCAGGTCACACAGATGTGGTGGAAAGAGCTCTGGACTCAGGGACTGGATTACTGGCTTTCAGTCCCTGCTGTGTTCTCCAGATTAGCATGACCGACTTCTGACTTTGTCAAAGGATGGGATGGGCAAGAAGACTGTACTCACACTGTCAACTAGAACTGGTCCATTTTCATCTCTTTCGTATTGAGAATCTCCTGCTGGACCCTAGACCAGGGGATCTTCAAGGATCTTTTTGGTTTGAACTGTCATGGAAACCATAAACACAGCAATTTAGAAACAGATTGTGTCTATATTTTATCATTCTCACTGAGAATTCCGGGGAATATTTCTGTTTAATTTTCATTCAGAGGGAGAGGTTATGGGATATATTTGTTCCACTCAAATTTAAAAATAAGTTATTTCCTTACAAATGGTCCAGCCTATAGGGACTATTAGTGGAATAATAGGAAGTAGTGAATAATAGCATCTTCAGTAATAAAAAGCAAAAAAATTTCCTTGTGAACTGAAATAGAAAATGTCTGTGGTTAGTTCATAGGTCCTGCATGAGTCTGCCTCTAAATTCCAGTAAATGATTAAGTATGTATCTTGTCCGTTTTCATTGAAATATCTTTGTCATTTCTTCTCTAGGACATGGATCCTCGACTGATTGCCTGGAAGGAGGGGCAGTGTTGGCTTGTTTGGATACCACACAGGAACTGTGGATTTATCAGAGAGAGTGGCAGCGCTTTGGCGTCCGCATGCTACGAGAGCGAGCTGCTTTTGTGTGGTGAAATGGACAGAAAAGTCGCTGTTGAAGACCAGCACAAACCTTGTGGTATAAAAGACTTAGTATAATTTATTGACTTAAGTACTTTTAAGTTTCATGAAAATAAATGAATTTTAACTTTTTTTTGTTGAACATATTACATTGGTGTAAAGAAATAAGCTGCTTTTGTAGTCAGGATATTTGAGAATAAATATGAACTTAGTCTTCCGTGGTGAATTTTCCTGCTCTTCCTCGGGGTCTCAGACTCCCAAGGATGTCCATTGCTGCAGTTGAGTGGCTCTCAGGTGGTGAAGCCCTTCCTTTAGGTTGACTTCTGAGTGTTAGGCAGTCTCAGGTACCCATGAGGGTGGGTGTGTGACTGTGTACCTGAATTGTGAGGAATGTCTGGTGACACATTTTCCCTCTTGTATAGCATAAATGTATGTCATGACTTGTGTATGCTGCTAAAATTCCTTAGGGAAAAAAAAAGGATGTTTTTGTTGTTGTTTTGTTTCATTTCTAAAATTTTCTCTTGGATTACAAAAAATAGCGGGGCCCATTCAGGTCTAGATTTCCAGAAGCAAAGATTTAAGGTTGGGCTGGTTGGCTTTTGTTACCCGCATGATCTGGGGTGGGCTTGGGAAAGGAAACCAGTCACTATTTGACCAGAACAGAAACAGAAAAGACAAATTCATTTTCTTCCTAAAGCCAAATAGAAATGGTTTATATATAATTTAGACAAGGTACGTGTCATAATTGGAGAAGGCAATGGCACCCCACTCCAGTACTCTTGCCTGGAGAATCCCATGGACAGAGGAGCCTGGTGGGCTGCAGTCCATGGGGTCGCGAAGAGTCGGATACGACTGAGCGACTTCACTTTCCCTTTTCCCTTTCATGTACTGGAGAAGGAAATGGCAGCCCACTCCAGTGTTCTGCCTGGAGAATCCCAGGGACGGCAGAGCCTGGTGGGCTGCCGTCTATGGGGTCGCACAGAGTCGGTCACGACTGAAGTGACTTAGCAACTTAGCAACGTGTCATAATTACTAAATTAATCATTAGCTCCCCAGTCTTCCTTTACCTGAAAAACAAAGTGAAAGTTCTCAGAGTACTTGTTCAGCGTGATATCTAGAACTGGGGCTGGGGATGGGACTGGCAGAAAGACAAAAGCAGGTGAAGGTAGGCGACTCAGGCAAGTGGAATATAGAAACAGGCATGGCTGGGAGCCTTCCCTGGCAGTCCACTGGTTAGGACTCAGCGCATTCACTGCTATGATCATAGGTTCGATCCTTGGTCAGGGAAGTAAGACCCCGTAAACATTGGGGCCAAAAAAAAAAAAAAAAGGATGGCTGGAAGTTTAGGACATGGAGAAATACTAGGGTATTTTAAATAAATAGGATTATCTTGAGTGTGTGCTCAGTAGGTTGGAAACAAAGAAGAGCCTGCCAGTGTAACAAAATTTTAACTTGCTTCTCTTCTTTGGGATGCTTGCCTTCAATCTGAAAATTGTATGCTATTTTTTTTTTATTAAGTTTATACACTTATGATTTTACGTTTCTGGGTTGTTTCAACACTAATACTAGCTATCTAGTTCTAAAAGCATAATGAATTCTGTTTATAATAGCTTTTCACATAATAGCAATTTGCTCTTAAAACTGATAGAGGTTGATTCAGAGGAAGTTGGTTTCTGGTCCATGTTTGGACATAGGTCACGTCCATTTTTTATCATCAGCACTTAAAAGCACCATGCAAACTGAACACGATAAGTAAGTGAGCTTTACCACATTAACTGTATTGCCTCAGGCATTACTAATTATTTGCTTGTGAAGCTGTACACTCTATGCTTCTTTATTTTGGTCTTCGTAAGACATGTATCCGGAGAAGGCAATGGCACCCCACTCCATTACTCTTGCCTGGAAAATCCCATGGACAGAGGAGCCTGGTGGGCTGCAGTCCATGGGTTGCTTAGAGTCAGACATGACTGAGCGACTTCACTTTTCACTTTCATGCATTGGAGAAGGAAATGGCAACCCACTCCAGTGTTCTTGCCTGGAGAATCCCAGGGACAGGGGAGCCTGCTAGGCTGCCGTCTATGGGGGTCACATAGAGTCAGACACAACTGAAGCGACTTAATAGCAGCAGCAGCAAGACATGTATCAGAGGAGTGGCATAGCCCTTTAGGGACACTCTACACAAACATTTTTACAGTCATCCACCTGAAACTGATCCACATTCTAGAGCAGATGCAGTCTTGCACTGTGTGAAAGAGACAGGCTTTCCTAGAAAAATACAAATGCTAATATAACCAACTTTTGGTGACTTCTGCATTAAGGAAAAGATGCTTTGAGAAAAGTAAAAAAATTTGGAAGACTTAAAATGCCACCCATCTCTATGTTCTGTAATGCCAAGGTTGATGCTGTTTTTCTTACTTAAGTAAAACAATATAATAACTCATTTATAAAAAATTAATTACTTTAGGAGGGCTAACTTCAACATAGGAATTATTTTTGTTTTGAACATGAAAAGTTATGTAATAATCAACAAACTCTGAATTCTGACAGTTACTTCTAATGGGTAACTTTGGGCAAAGGTAGACATCAGCTCTGTAAGTGATATATTTTGTTGATGTTAAAAATCCCCTGCCCAAGAGTCAGGTAGGACAGGAAGCTAGTTCAGCTGGTTCAGAGGGAGGGTCCTATGCAAATACCAGGTATAGAAGTGTTTCCACACAGAGTAGGGCATATGGTCAGTGAAGATTGGCACAGCCTGTTATTCCGTATGTTTGCTATAAAGATTTTTGTGTGTTATAGAGGGTTTTTCACCTAAGAAGTTATTGAACTAGTGAGGACTCTCAGTTTTGGCATTCGTTAATTAAACTTAGAGAGCTAAACAGTTCTACCTACTCTGCAGGGCATGCCCTATTCAGGATTGGATGTTCAGGTGGGAAATGCTTTATAACTGATTATCACAGTGGTTATAATTTACAGTATAAGTGTTCCTGATTTTTAATTATGAAATTGAGCTTTATAGTTATAAATTTAGTTCCCGTTCTTTAATGCCACAGTCTTTAGTAATGTTTATAACAGTTTTATTGGTATAACATTTAATTAATAGATTAAGGTGTATGTATTCCTTTGTAAATTATCCTGTTGTAAATCCTCCCTATTCCTTTTGTTCAAGCAGATATACATATGGTTGACTCTTGAACAATATAAGTCTGAACTGGGAAGATACACTTATGTGCAGTTTTTTCAGTAAGTAACGCACTGCACATCTGCAGATGGCTGAAGCATGGATACAGTGATGGACTGTGAAGTTCTCCCTGGATTTTCAGCTGCAGAGGGGTCAGCACCCTTGGGTTCAAGGTTCAGCTGTAATCCTCCCTGCAAGTAGCCTATATGGTAAACTTCAGATTCTCACAGACACTTTTTTCCCTGTGACTGGAGGGGTCAGGCTTTAGGGTCTCCTGCTTCGTGGCTGGGCTACAGGGAGAGGCAGCTGTAGTGACAGGCGCGTGACCTTCTCCCCACCGACACATGCTGCTTGGCATGGAGAAGCTCTGCACAGAAACCTGTAGCATCCTTCATGAGGCAGTACATGGGGCAGACACTGAGCGCACTGTAGCTGTCTTTGATGTCACCCTCTCTGAAGTAGACGACCACATATTTGCGCAGATGAGTCTGGCTTCTCAGATCACTGCAGAAGAGGTTAAAGGCGAGCTGGAACAGGTCTTGGGAGTTCTCACAGGGGCCGCCCTCCTTCTTGTCACAGGTACCATCACACATGGTGTTATCATTGGAAAGAAGGAAAATGACCTTATCTGCTGCTTGCTTCTGAGTGGTAAGCCACTGCACAGGACCCATCTCGGCTATTTTCTTTTTCTGCCACTTTTCAAGGATAACTTCACTTCTGCAGCGGTTTTGAAGAAATTCAGTGAAGTAACAAACTGTGTGATGGAAGCATATTTCAGAAGGGTAAACCACAAGAACCTTAAGAGAGGGCGTAGCGTGGTAGTTGAGAAGGAAGTCGTCTTGATCCTTTCTGTTGGGGAGAGAAGCATTATGTTATCTCTGCACAGCAAATAGCAGGCTTTCATGCCAACTGAAACCATGCCAGATAAATGACCCCTTGCTAGGGCACACTGGCTGAGCATCAGAGGTGTTACTACTGCCAGAGAGGAAAATATCCCTAAAGTTCCTTTCGTACACATCACCTGAAATATACCAGTACTCAAACCTTAAAGATGCTGCAAAAGATTTATTTTCTAAGTCTCTGTCACTGAGTTAGTCCTCTTGATCAAGCCCATCCCTTTTCAGATAAATTCACAGAAACTATTTAGGTTCAGAGTACTCTGTTTCAGGTGGGTGGTTGTAACTGTAGGATTTTCAGTGCCAAACATAAAAAGGACAGCTGACCTCTGCCCTTTCACATCATGTTTTGAGTTGGGTCAACTCAGTAGTAATTCCATCTTCTACCTGTAGGTGGTAGGGTTTCTTTACAGTTACATAAGGTTAAGTGGTAGCTCATTTCAGCTAGAACTCAACTGGAATTCTGTCCTATACATGCTACAGAATGGAAGCTAGGTGTGAAACTACTGTAATGGATAGATACAAGTTAAACAATTCCCATTAATATAAGTATTTCTAAGGTCAGAGTTTGATACGGCTTGCTTACCTAAGAAAGAACGCGAGATTAATCTTGTTCTATCTGTAACATCACAAACAACTCAAAGGCTGCATTTCCATGTCTATGTGTGGAGGGGAGGGGAAAGCAGGGGTTATCAGTGGGCCTCCCCCTAGCAGTTTATAAATGCTGACACTCTTGATTTCTCATTCAGGTGTTCAGTGTTTTTGGGTTGGTAAGATCCTTGTTGTTCAGTCATTCAGTCATGTCCAATTCTTTGCTACCCCCATGGACTGCGGCATGCCAGGCTTCCCTGCCCATCACCAACTTCTGGAGTTTGCGCAAACTCATGTTGATTGAGTCAGTGTTGCCATCCAGCCATCTCATCCTCTGTCATCCCCTCTCCTCCCGCCTTCAATCTTTCCCAGCATCAGGGTCTTTTCAAATGAGTCAGCTCTTCCCATCAGGTGGCCAAAGTATTGGAGCTTCAGCTTCAGCATCAGTCCTTCCAATGAATATTCAGCGTTGATTTTCTTTAGGATTCACTGGTTGGATCTCCTTGCAGTCCAAGGCACTCTCAAAAGTCTTCTCCAACAGCACAGTTCAAAAGCATCAATTCTTTGGTGCTTACCCTTCTTTCTGGTCCAACTTTGACATCCCTACATGACTACTGGAAAAACCATAGCTTTGACTATACGTTTGTCCCAGCATCAGGGTCTTTTCAAGTGAATCAGCAAAGTTTGTCAGCAAAGTAATGTCTCTGCTTTTTAATATGCTGTCTAGGTTTGTTACTGCTTTTCTTCCAAGGAGCAAGCATCTTAATTTCATGGCCACAGTCACCATCTGCATTTATTTTGGAGCCCAAGAAAAGAAAGTCTGTCACTGTTTCCATTGTTCCCCCATCTCTTTGCTATGAAGTGATGGGATCAGATGCCGTGATCTTCATTTTAAAATGTTGAGTTTTAAGCCAGCTTTTTCGCTTTTCTCTTTCATCAAGAGGCTCTTTAGTTCTTCACTTTTCTGCCATAAGGTGTCATCTGCATATCTGAGGTTATTGATATTTCTTCCAGGGATCTTGATTCCAGCTTGCATTCATCCAGCCTGGCATTTCACATGATATACTCTGCATATAAGTTAAACAATCAGAGTGACAACATACAGCCTTGATGTACTCCTTTCCCAATTTGGAACCAGTCTGTTGTTCCATATCCAGTTCTAACTGTTGCTTCTTGACCTGCCATACAGGTTTCACAGGAGGTAGGTATGGTCATCTGGTATTCCCATCTCTGTAAGAATTTTCCAGTTTGTTGTGATCCACACAGTCAAAGGATTTAGCATAGTTAATGAAGCAGATGTTTTTTCTGGAATTCTTTTGCTTTTTCTATGATCCAACGGATGTCGGCAATTTGATCTCTGGTTCCTCGCCTTTTCTAAATCCAGCTTGAACATCTGGAAGTTCTAGGTTTGTATACTGTTAAAGCCTAGCTGGGAGAACTTAGAGTATTACTTTGCTAGCATGTGAAATGAATACAATTGTGCGGTAGTTTGAACATTCTTTGGCATTGCCCTTCTTTGGGATTGGAATGAAAACTGACCTTTTCCAGTCCTGTGGCCACTGCCAAGTTTTCCAAATTTCCTGGCATACTGAGTGCAGCACTTTCACAACATCATCTTTTAGGATTTGAAATAGCTTAGCTAGAATTCCATTACCTCTACTAGCTTTGTTCGTTGTATGCTTCCTAAGGCCCTCTTGACTTCACACTCCAAGATGTCTGGCTTTAAGTGAGTGATCACACCATTGTGGTTATCTGGGTCATGAAGATCTTTTTTGTACAGTTCTGTGTATTCTTGCCACAGTGTTTTTCTTATGCCTTGGAAGAATTTATTTAAAAAAAGTAGGAACTAGCATAGATTAGCTATTTCGAGTAAGGGGCAATTTGTTATTAGCTATCTCTGGACCATTTCAGTCTTTGTAGCTGCTTCAGTGATTTAAAGAAAAAGGTGACTTAAAAAGGTGAGTGCAGATCCTGAGTCCCAACCTTTGCTTTACCCTTGTAGGTGTGATCAGTCTTTAGGAGAGCTCTAAGGTAGTAAATAAATGTTGTCTGACTCTATTCTGATGCCAAAATGTGATTGCCTCTGGAGGAAGCGCCTTTAAAAGAAAAAATCAGCGTCATTCTTTATAAAGAGCTGAATCATAACCCTTACCGTGCCTCCAGATCAGATAGATGCCAGCCATCAGCACCCATGTGGCCACAAGCAGAGCGGACAGGAGGAGAGGCAGCCAGCCACCCAGCACACTTCTGTCTGGGGAGAACAGAACTTACTTATCTTTAGCAGCACACAGCCAGATTTCTCTCTTATTTGAAGACTAACATTTTTATTCGACGCTTTGCAGACAAGTTTGGGTTCCTTCAAAGCCCACGGCCAGTAGCTCTGCAGATCGTGTTTTTTAACAGAGTGTCCAGGTCTTTCACTAGATGCTCAGAAAGGAGAGGGGGCCAGGAGTTTAGGAATGGCCCTTCAAAATCACTTCGGCCTTTTACTCCACATTTTCACTGTGGTAACCAGAGTTTACATTCAGTTTTTTTTGTTGTTGTTGTTCTTTGATGAATTAATGTTATTCCGGGTGCAGTTACTTCATATAACACATAGTATGCATAGAGGGCATCTTTAAAGGCTGTTCTGTCAGACTGACAAATGTGAGGATAATGCCCCCCGGTCACAGGAACACTGAGAGTCGGTTAAGCTCCAGCGTGTGAAAGTGCTCAGGAATCCGTCGGCACTGTGCCCACACAGCAGGATTGTCAGGAGGCTGGGTTTCTAAAAACAGCACCTTCCAACTTTTGACCCTATGCCGGGCTAGTTCCGGAAGCATTTAATTCGAAAGAACTAACATCATTAAATCCAGAGAGACATTCTCCAGAACAGGCTGCTCTCAGGCACCAACAAGGTGTGTCTCTCGGTGCCACTATTCCTAATTTGTTACCAAATGTCTGTGTGGCCGCGTCGAGTGACAGTAACAGCCGGCCTTGGGCCACTGAGACAGATAAGAAAGTCAAAACGCAGTGAAATGCATGTTCCTTCATACACTCAGTCCTTTTACCCCGCTGATGTTTCTCAGCAGACCCTTGGGGCATTCTGAACATCTATCTTGCACCACTGATTTTTTTCCTTTCCCTTCTGTATGTCCTGCTTGGTCAGGATCTTGATCTTAGAAATGAAGCCTCATTCCTATTCATATTGTAGCTGTTGGGCACAGAACCGCTATTTTGCCCTGCACCCTGTTCAGCACCCACAGGCTGGGACCCTCTCTCACTCTCCCCCCACACCCCAAGCCTCTTGCATTCTGAACGGGGTAAGGCTGGGGTCCTTCCTGTCCTGAGGCTCTGTGCTGGGCACCTACCATGATCCTGAGAAGAGACTCCCGTTTGTGGGCACCGCACCACGGTTCCTCTTTGTCGGATCAGTCGTTGCCACAGGTATGGAAATACGGAGTCAGCTAAGGAGAAGCAAGGGTCTTAGCATTATTCCTTCTTTTCACCAGAACTTCTCATCCCTTTTTCTCTAGTGTCAACCCCTCTCTGGTATTGTAGTAAGGTATTTTCCCCTTGGTCATACTTCTGTTGTAAAGCCCTAAAATCCAGACCAGTGACCCAAGACCAGACACCTTCTACAGCTCCTGGGTTGTGGCTCTAAACTTTGTACATGTTGCTAAGAGGTTTTGCATGCTCTGTTGTGTCCGACTGCAACCCCACGAACTGTACGTAGCCCACCAAGCTTCTCTATCCATGGGATTTCCCCGGCAAGAATACTGGAGTGGGTTGCTGCTTCCTTCTCCAGGGAATCTTCCTGACTCGGATCAAGCCCGCGTCTCTTGCATTGGCAGGCGAATTCTTTACCACTGAGCCACATGGGAGGCCCACGAAGAGGTTAGTTTCCTTATCTAAAAGGGTTAGGTCGCATCCTAAAGCATAAATATGTCCTCAAAAAATAGGGCAGTGGGATGCCTCTTGACCTAACTCAGCACTTTTAAGTCCCTTGGGACTAGGAGAGTCTGGTTCCTTGGAAAAGGGGTGCAGTTCTAACATGCTGATGGGTATCTGCTCCCCTGGGCATGTCTGAGTGCTGCCTTTATGTCCCAGGAATGAAGAACAAAAGAGTCTTATATCTTGGGTGTGGCTCTATTCCAGTGGGACCCTCAGTAACATGAACTTGGAGTGGAAAGAGTACCCTGAGAATATCAGCTGGCCTGACTTCTGTTCTCCAGTGGACTAATCACGGGCCCCAAGAAGACAGAGTTGCCCTTCAAAGTTCATAAACCGATCAGGAACCCAAACCTAAATTCAAATCCTATTTTACTTCATTTTGCAGTGGAAATGGAGGCTTGGGATAACAAAATGGTATTCCTGTCTCAGAATTCCTTTGTGGCTCTGTGACAGCAAATGGGAATAAAAGCACGCTGGAAAGTCAACAGCCATTCACAGAACCAAGGGACCGTGACAATAAGTTCACCTTCCTGACCTCATGGATTCCCCATCAACATCACGTAACGCCAGAGAGGCTGCTGGCAGGAGCAAGCCGAGGGGAGAAGGTCTGCTCCAGCCAGAGCGGACTGCTGAGAAGCAGTGAGCGGTGGTGCAGCGGGTCTCCAGTGAGCTCCGTTCTGTGCCCGCCAGAGCACCTTGCCTTGTTCAGCTTTACCTGGACCACAGCACCTTCACTTTCCCCAGTCACGTGAACCACCACGGAAGTTCGAGTTAGTTCCTTCTGGTGCAGGTGAGTGAGACAAAATCAAGAATTAGGAGCATAGGAGGGAGTAGGTTAAAGACTGCCACTGCTCTTCCCAAACTGACTGGAACTCGTTAATTTGCATGAGTCAGATTCACTCTGTACTTCTGAGACCTCTACCTTTGGTGGGTTTTAGATTCACAGGGATGTTTCCAGAGATGCCCCCAGGGGCCTTGGTTTTTTTTTTTTTTTTTAATTAATCAAAATAGCTCAGCACATTTGTACAGCAGTCAGTCCTGCCTGTTGCTCTCTCAAAAGAGTCTGTCCAGGGAAGTTCTCCAACAAAGGAACGAGAGCTGGAGGTGGGGGACAGGACTGGTGTTGAGGACATGAAGGGGAAGGAAGTACCTCTGATACATAGGAAGTCCCAATCACAGAGGTATTTTGGATGAGCGCCATGTATCTGTGTCCAAGGGGACTGGTGGTAAAATTCACTTCCACCGTGTCTGCACTCTTCTTGCAAGCAGTGATGTTTGGCTTCCACAGGCTTCCTGTGAGTCAGGAGAGTCACAAGGGTGGAGCTGCAAGCTGAGCCCTCAGTTAAGTCCCCAAAAGGGCTTGACCAAAACAGATGTCTGTTCTGAGGCACACCTCCATGAGATACAAACTACTACACAGCGTGTCTTTTATTTATTATCTGAGTAACCTGCTGCCCAAGAAGGTTTAGTGACCCCACATCACTGCTTTGCTGAAAACAGCTTCCCTGGGCTACAGGTGATGGAGGCACAGGTCGGGCTCCACTACTTTCTTCCACTCTCAGCATCCATTTGGAGTGAAGGGCTGGGGGTCAGGATTTCCCCTCTCCAGGGTGGGGAGCGAGAGCCACAGCTTAGGAGACGCGCCTGAGTTTATAGAGCGAGTGAATTCAGCGAGAGCTAGAATACTCTGGATTCCAGAACTCTATCCATCAGCCTGCTCTGCCCCAGCTTAACCAAATGTCAGGAAATAAGGAAGTGCCTCATGGCTTAAAAGAATACCCTGACAGGTCTACTCTGTGAGAAAAGCCAGTTGTTTCAATCATGTGCCTTGCAAATCAGCACTTGGTTCATTTCCAGGAACATGATATAGAAGAGCATGCATTATTTTCCCCACCCAGGAGGCCATTTCAAGGCCTCACTCCCAACTGTCTTTAGGAGTTGGGTCCTAGGACTGATTCAAGGCCCTCGGGCTCCCTACACCCCACGGGTCCTCTGCTCCAGATGCCGGCAAGCTCCAGGTCCACCTTCAGCAGGACACACGCGCTATGTCTGCTGGGGTTCACAAGGACGCCTGTGGGGTGGGGGTACCCAGGGACTGGTCCCTTTAAACCCTTAGCCTCATTAGCACCCTACGACTGTCATTACGCAGAAATGCACAGAAACCCTTGTAAACACCTTGGAAATTGGATGATTGGGACTGATTAACCTGAAGGGGCTTATTTAAAAAACTAGAGGGTTGGGGTAGTTTCTAACAGTCTGCCTGTGAGATGTGACCCCTGTGAGGTCACAGGTTGGGAGCATGCTTCTAGGTCATTACTTTAGCTAATGCTGCCACCTTGAATGTTTGCAAATCCAGGTAGGTCCCTGTGGCCACAGTTCAGTGGTGCTGGTGTCTGAGCAGGCAGAGGACCTTAATAATAGAGTCCCATCCAGGCAGAGAGGGCCTTTGTTTGGGGCTAAAATGTTACTTTAATCAAAGGAATGGAGTGTTTTTCCTGTGACTTGCTCACCGCATAAACCTACCAAGAGTTTGTCAGGTTGGGGTCAGCCTTCACTGAGCAGTTTGGATACGTAACAGCCCTACTCTAGGCCTCAGTTCCCTCATCGTAAAAAGTCTGAGCTGTGCTGGCTCAAGGTATGGATTTCTTCTCATAACAAAAGCAAATGCTGAATTTACTTACCTGCCTCGATGCATTTTTTTTTATATTTCATTACGTGGTCCAGGCACCCTGGAAATTTGAAAGTTTTCACATTTCAGAAAAAAGTAACCCTGCTCCACCCCAGTGCCAACAAGTGTGCACACAACACATGCTTACCACACCTGTAATGAATTGCCAGAACATTTCACATATGAGGTCAGATAGCAGATGTAAATAAGATGCTAACATACTGTTAAACAGAAGATTACCTGCGAAGTGATAACCAGAATCTAATTTGAATACAGCCTTTATCAGAATGGTATCTGTGATCCCCCAAGAGAAGACCTTGAAAACAGCCATTTTTGAAAAATGAGGTTCGGTATTACGTGTAGATACTGCCCCTTCCAAGAGGTGGAGCTTAATCCTACTCTGTGCCCTTCTGCCCCAGGGTGGGGTAGACTTAGTGATTTGTTTCCAGAAACTAGAGCTGGGGAAGGGAAAGATACTAGATTACATGGAGAAACCTGGCAAGATATCACTTAACAGTGGCAAAGGTGAGCATCACCTGTGACGCCCTGTGCACGTCACCCACCCCAACGGGTACCACAGGAAGAGTGCTTCGCCTGTGTAGCACTCTCATCAAACTCCGACATCCCCAGGCTGATCATGAGACAGACCCCTGACAAGCCCGGACTTGGGGAGCATCCTGCAGGAGGCATGGCCGTCACTCCTCAAGACTCACGGTCGTGAAACATGGAAACACTGAGAGACTCAGAGACCAGAGGAGATGAAGGAGACACCGGGGACTACATGCCGCTGGGACAGAAAGACGACATTAGTGGAGAAACAGATGCGATCCAAATAAAGTCTGGACTTTAGTTCATAGAAATACCAGTGCTGGACTCAGTTTTGACTAATAGATTGTGGAACGTAGGATGTTAACGGTAAAAGAAACTGGGTGAGCACTATATGGGAACTCTGTACTAGCTTTGCAACTTTTCTATAAAAGTATTCCAAAATATTTTAAAAATGAGATTTGGTCTCACCAAGAAACCTGGGAACTACTGTGTAGTAAATGACTTGATGCTGAGAATACACTAGACCAGAACCAAGGAATGCAAACAGATCGGAAATTGCCCCCATTTGGCTTCAGTGCCACAGCTGGCACAGGGACAGGCGTGGGGACAGAACAGATGACCCAGCCCGAGCCGGAGTGATGTGGGAGCTGCTGGGGCCGGCCAGGCACCGTGCTGGGCCCTCCTCACCGGAGACCCCGTCTCATCACACTGACCCCGTGTGTGATCGAGCAGGTGTGACACCAGAGGGCTGAGCGTGTGTCACAGAGCAAGGGAAAGAACCAGCGCTCACCTCAGTGCCACCGGCCTCTCCTCCCAGCTCAGGGGGCAGACCCACTGGAGTCTGTACATCCTCAGAGACCAGCCACACGTGGTCAGACTACACATCCTGCCCAGAAGCTGAGACTGGAACAAGCGTTTTGCATCGACCGCAGAGAATGGCAAATGTGCATCAGTCAGGAAGGACCAGAGTTTGGCTGGCAGCTTCACTTCGCTGCGTGTGTAACCAGGGCAGCTTTCTTAAGCTCCCAGTTTCTTTCATCTGTAAATCAGGGCTGTCCCAACCGGGAGGTTTTTGGCAGCCCGAGTGAGGAGGTGGGTGCCAAGTGCTCAAGTTAGTGCCCCAGGCACAGGAATGGGCTTTCCCCTCCGCTTCATCTGGCTCAGGCCTCTCCTTGTGAGTGAGATGTGGTTGCTGTTGCATCCCTGGTGCACATGAGGAAACCGAGACTCAGCAAGGCCAAACATCTCATCCCGGGGCCCTGGCCTCTCTCTACCAAACCACACACCAGATCAGCTGTCCCGGCAAGACAGAGAATAAGACAGGGGTGAGGATGTGTACCTGGGGAGGTGAAGTTCACAGCCATGGAGGGGCGTCCTCATTCATATTTGCGTTGGGGATGTTATGGGCTCCAATGAAATAGACTGTGTTCAGCTCGACAGGAAAACCAATGTAGGAAAACGTCCACTGCAAAGCAAAGCGGGAACCCTTGAATTGCCACGTCTTTTCATTTATAATTTCATTCCTTAACCCACTGCTAAAACTTATGTCTCTAGCCAACGTCTACTAAGGAAATTGACCCCACACAGTTTGCCAGTGTAATCCACAGAATCAGAGAAGTGTAAAATTCTAGAGCCAGGATATAATTTAGGGTCAGTTTCCCTCACTTGGGCTCCCCTGCTGGCTCAAACGGTAAAGAATTTGCCCACAATGTGGGAGACCTGGGTTCATTCCCTGAGTCAGGAAGATCCCCTAGAAAAAGGAATGGCAACCCACGCCAGTATTCTTGCCTGGAGAATTCCATGAACAGAGGAGCCTGGCAGGCTACAGTCCATAGAGTCACAGAGTTGGACACGACTGAGCGACTAACACTTCCCTCACTTTGCTGATGGGGAAATTGAGGCCCAGGGATGCTGACTTGACACAGCAGAGAAATGGCCCCAAGTGGGATTTGAACCCGGACATCTAGGTTCCGGGGTGTAGCTGTCAGCAGCCTGTATGTGAATACAAGTCCACACCCCCAACAGAGGGCCCAGATGAGTGACAGCCCTCCCAAGTGTCTCCAAGTGCTTACTTTGCCACCAGAGGGTCTGGTCTGAGTTTGGAATGCCTGGGTGTAGTTGCACCTGATGCAGCTGTGGGACTGGACGTGGCTTCTGCCCATCACGCAGATCTTGGTGGCCTTCAACAAGCGGATGCTGGCTGCCAAGGTGGGTAAGAGGGCAGGTGTGTATTTAGTCCTTCCTCTGTAGCTGATTTGATGCTAGACAGCCTACCTGCCTTCACATTCACTGTGGCCCTCAGAGGTAGGCACTGTGATTGTCCCTGGTTTACAGAAGGGGTGAACGAGGCTTAGGGAATTTCAGGGAGCTGTGCCATACCTTACAAAGTTCATAGCGACAATATGGATTCAGATTCCAAAGCCTTTCCTCCTCATAGGTGAGCCTGAGTTTCACAGGCACCTGCAAAGAGGAGGCTACCTTTACACTATCCTGGACCTCTTGTAAGAGGAACAGGCCTGCTGTGTGGAGCAGAGGCCTCTCAGAGTGTCCTCAGCAGCCAAACCTGTTCTGTGCATGCCTTTATCCGTGCTGGTCTTTCTCCCTGCACTGCCTTTTCCTCCTGTTCTTTGCCTCGCCAGCTCTTTCTCCTTCAAGGCCCAACTCAGGCACCACCATCTACAATGATAGCTAAGAAACACAGGAGCTCACTCTGTGCTAAGGATGAAGCCCGATGCCATCTAATTTAATGTGGTCTCTCCAGGCCCGCTCCTCTTCCTCCCCCTCAACGCCCCCCGAAGATGAAGTACAGGTCCCTCCAGGATTCCCCTGACAGTCTGTCTGCCTCCCCCGGCCCCTCAGAACCTGACTGAGCAGGAACTGGAGCTCACTCACTTCTCCGTGCTTGGCACTCCCAGATTATGACCATATGGAATTTAGCTAAATTTAGTGAGGGGACTCTACAGACATGGGCTTTAGGCCCCCAGCATTGGTTCATCCAAGTGCCTCAGAGAAATGCTAGGACTTCCATGATGTCCTCTGGGAGATGGAAAAGTTATCTACCCAAGAGAATGTTTTCCTAAACCTGCAAGATCATCTCTGGCCTTAGCCCGTTTCCTTCCAGGAAGAGCAGCGTAACACATAGAAAAGCACACCAACACCAGCACACCACCTGATGAGTGTTCACACTTGTGCAGCCGGTACCCAGGTCAAGGAACAGCCCAGGAGGGCCCCTCAGGCCTCCTTTCAGCCACTCCCCACCAAGAATGGGCTTCTCTGGTGGTTCAGATGGTAAAGAATCCACCTGCAATGCAGGAGACCTGGGTTCAGTCCCTGGGTTTGGAAGATCCCCTGGAGAAGGGAATGGCAACTCATTCCAGTATTCTTGCCTGAGAATCCCATGGACAGAGTAGCCTGGAGGCTACAGTGAGTGCATAAGGTCACAAATAATCAGACATAACAGCAACTTTTACCCAAGAATAGCCACTGTCCTGACTTCTAACTACACAGAGTAGTTTTGCCTGTTTTGCACTTTTTGTTAATGGAATCATCTGGTAGGTAGGACCACAGGCCTGCGTGCAGAGGTGAAAGTGTGAACTCCCGAATCTGGCTGCTTTTGTTTGTGAGATTCATCCACACGTAGTTATAAATCATGCTAATTGCTATACTGGACTCCGTTCTGTGAATCTAATCTACTGTCAGGCCTTGAAGGCGTTTTGTTTTTGGCTGTTTTGGATCTGCTTCTATGCGCATTCTAGTCTGGGGCTTTGGTGTATGTATGCATGTATCTGGTGTGTCTGTGGCATGCATGTATGTGTTCTGTTGGGTATGTGCCGGGAAGGGAGTCATGGGTCGTAGAGTCTGCCCATTTCTGCTTTAGCAGACATGTCAGGCTTTACCATGGATTGATGCACACTTACCATCTGCCCGGAGTATCCAGCTTATGTTCATCAAAATTGAAGAGTCCTCCAGGTCAACACTGCTTTTAATAGGTTCCACTCGGAGGTCCCTCAGGTCTCCTGGGGTCAGGGTGTGTTGGACCATCCACTCTGGAGACGGTCCTGGGAGAAGGCGAAACTGCCCATGACACCCCTTCCCCAGCCCAGTCCAATGCCACTTGCTCTACACGACCCACTGTGACCACCCCTCACTCACAACTCATCTCTTCTTTCAGCTAAGGCAGGCCAGACATTTCTCAGTGCTGGCTGAAGTGCAGCCAAGGTGATGCTGAACCTCCTGGGCCCAACCTACAGGGCACATGTGCCCACTCTGGGTCCCTTCATACGTATGTATGTATCTAATTTATTTGACATGTTTATTGGGATCGCTTCTGCCTACCCCCACACCTCAGCCTGGACTCCAGCCAGCTTACCCCCACGACTCCCCCTTCCTACCCCTTAGTCTCTGCCAGTACCATCTCTCCTCCAGCTCACTCTGTCCTCCACATTTCTTGGGCAGAAACACACCCATTCTTCAAATGCTACCATCTGCAACACTCCTTCTTTGAAACATCTGCTTCCTGTTCCCAAGTGTAAATGACATCTCTCCCATGGCACTTGATCTCCTGTGCCTCTTTCCAGCCAGGAGGCCAGCCCACCCGAAACCCTGGGAGCTCTGCCTTGGTCAGATAGAGGCTTCACCCGCATCAGCTAACAAAGCAGAGGTTCACCCTGCACCTGGACTTCGATGACCCACTGCCAGGATTCAGGTCCCCTGAAAGTCCAACTGTACTTCTGATGTAAAGCCCTGTTTCTAGTGCACCTACCGGGTTCAGAGCCACACTGAATTGTCTGCAAGAGAGAAAGAAACCGAGTGCCATGTTGAATACCAACAAACCACAAGCCTTCATTTGCCAAATTAGACAAAACATCTTTTCCCTTAAATGCATACACAAGTTATGCATGTTCAAAGAAAAGCTGAGCTGGTCCCACTTCACGGTTTGGGAGACATTAAGCAGCCCTAGGATAGGCTATGATGGGCCATAGATTAACCACCATTTACTTGAACCTCAAGCCTGGCCATCATCTCCCTTAAAGATCAAAGGTGGGTTTACACCCCTCTCTGCAGCTCAGCCTTCCCTGCCATAAGCAGTGGATAAGTCTGGACCATCACAGAGGCCCCTTCACACTAACTGTAGCCTTCTAGGACAGTCTAGAATATTTATTGAGTTTCCCCAGATTAAAGACAGGCTGAGCCAAGAAGAGCAGAAGAATGCAGTCCATGGTACCTTTCTGAGGTTCTTTTAAAAATTTCCCCTTCTGATATAAAAGGACTCACTTGAACTATTTACCAAATCATAAAGGAACTATGATTTCATCATGTTATCTTTTAAAAAGAACTTATAAAAATAAATAATGTCATCAGTATCTAAGAAAGGCCAATGTTAAATCCTTTGGATTAACCGCTCATGTCTTTTTATAAGAAAAAGTAATTAGTCCTTTGGTTTGGGAATAAAATTCAGGCCTAAAAGGAAGCAGCAAGTTCCCGTGACACAGCGTGGGTAAGTCCACCAGCTCCGGAATTTGAGCCCTCGCAGCCTCACCATGTCTCAACACCATGAAGACAGAAGGCAAGACTTGTTGATTTGAGTAATATGAGTTGGGTGGAACTGTCAGTCGATCATCTTTGTCTTTTTAAAGCTGAACTCCAAGGGGTGTCACCAGACAGTTTTTTAAACAAATAAGCCACCATGGTGATACTGGGAGCTAAGTTCTTGTCAAGAGGCTGCTGAGAAAAATTTTAGAAAGAAGCAAAGCCACAGCGCTAAGCTTTGTACAGAGTTCAAGCTACAGGCCTAGTAGCAGGTACTGCAAAAGCCACGAACTCTTCCTCTAGGGGAAAGGTAGGGGTGCGGTGGAGTGAGGGGGTGGGCTCTGAACTGAGAGGACAAGGAGAGGAGCTGAAGACACCAAGGCAGGGTATGCCTTTCCATCAGCAAATGATGCCCCGCTTTTATGCTACGTGCTATCCTTAAGGGCAGCAATATAGCTTCAAACGCTGTTTTGCAAATGAGGTTTTGTTTGAAGACCCAGAAGTGTCCCTCAATCCTTTAAGGCAGGAGAAGAAGGGAAAGCTGCAGAGTTCAGGGGCTTAGCTCTGGGGACAAGGGCCCCAGTACAGCAAAAAGAACATGGTGAAAAAGGCGACTGGAATGTAGAAGCAGCTCTAGCGACCCCAGGCAGTAACAACAGTGAACGCCTACTATGCGCGAGGCTCTTTGCTGCTATCTTACGGGCCCGGTAGCTGTCCTTCACTAAACCCCGGTGAGTGAGGCATATGACCCTTCAGTCAGACAGGTGAGGACACGAGGCTCCTCGAGCATAAATGCCAGGATCGAGAACGCATGGTGGCATCCGAACCCGTCTGAGACCCTCGCCCCAGACTTCAGCAGTCCGACGCCCGATCCCCGCTTCCGACGGCCCTCTGCGAATGCCTCGGAGGAGCACGAGCTGATGGGTCCGGGTTTGAGGGACCGGAACGCGGGGAGGGGAGCGGACGGGGGGTGCTTACCTGCTCCGGAGGCACGGCCCCCCAGCACAGCGCCGCCAGGCTCAGCAGTACTAGCGACATCGCGGGGCCACCGCGCGGGTCCGCCTCGGCTTCGGGCCGCGCGCTCTTATTCAGGCGCCCGGGCCACACCTCTGGGCTCCGCCTCCCCCAGCACCGCCCAGGTAGGGGCGGCCCTCTGGCGCCCTCCCGCGGTGGGGAATGTAGTGCCCGGCCTGCAGGGGTCGCGCGGGGTGCATGCCGGGGTCCGAGCGTCTCCCGGGCAGCCACGCACGCGCCGGCCCAGCGCACCGGTGCGTGAGCCGGGTGCGCGAGCGCGCGCGACCCGCCCGCCCCAGCCCGCAGGCCCGCCTGGCGCCCGCTCGCCGCCGGCAGCAGGTCGGGTCCGAGACGCCCGCGGTGCCCCTCCTGGCCGCGCGGAGCGCCGGCGCTGCCGGTTAAAGTGTAGCGGGGCTGGGCCGGGCCGCCGGCGCCAGCTCCTCCCAACTCCGCCGCCGACCGTCCCGGCACTCGGACCGACCTGCCCACGGTGAGTAGCGGGGAGCCCGCGGCCGGGTCGGGTCGGGAGGCCGGGTGGGGCTGGAGAACCCAGGCTGGACGCCGAGGTTGGGCCCCCCTCGGGAAACAAAACGTGTGGACGGGAACAGCCGAGTCGCATGGAGTTACTCGCAGAAATTAAGCTGTGTGCAATTCATGTAGTAGAAACCGTCCCTGTTCGCTGGTTTTCTGGTCAATGTATCTTTCCACAAAATGAGACCTGATGCTAACAGTTGGGTCTCCGAAGAAGAAAGCCTTCACTCTTTGTGTTTGGAGGCGGATTCTTGAGTTTCAGGGAGCTCGGAATTTCTGAGCAAAATTTGCAAATTAAATGCGGCCTCAGAGAGCCGACCTAGCTGCTCAGAACCAAGTAGAGTCTGGGAATTGCGTTTTTCTTGATCTCGCTGGTAAATTCTGCGCAGATGGACCAGACCCATTCTTTGAGAGACACAGTGTGGGTTTGGAAAGGTTAATGAAAATCAGCTGGGCTAACAGTGAATCAAAGTGCTTGGAACTCTGCGGCTTTAGGCGCCTGGGTTTGCAGAGGAGGGGGAGGGTGACCAACTCAAGATCCCTTAAACTTCTAGGCTGAGTTAGCTCCACTCTTTAGATGGGAGACCAAGGCCTAGGAAAGGATGGAGTTGTCAGCTGGTGAAAAGTTGACTTAGTCAAGCAGTTGTTTTGCTGACGTCCTGTGCACCAGCCCTGGCCCAGCTGCCTGGTTAAAATTTTGGCCAGCATGGAGCAGGCCCCAGCCTCAAGGTTGGCTGGGGACTCTGGCATGCGCATATGTGAGGTGCAGGCGATGTTTTCCTGAGGTTTGGTCTGGTTCCTCATCAAGGTGAGTGGCTCAGGTGAGGGTATTGCCTCACCCATGCCTGGGGCTGGGCCACCCGCGGCCCCTTGCTCAACGTCTCTGAGTTGCTTTGAGCCCTAGCCTTGTAGTCCCAGAGATCACTTGCAGCTCTAATAGTTGTCTGTATTCTTGAGCCATCGTGTGCAGGGTGACCGTGCTGGCATGCAAAGGTGCCAGCTAACAGGTGCCCTTGGACTGAGAACGCAGGTCGTGAGAGTATGTTCAAGGGCACATGGGCTCCCACTTCTGCCATGGAAGTGCAGACGCAGTCTCATCTTCCTGCTCTTGGGATCACAACCCTTGTCCCGAGGGGTGCCAGACATTTTGGTGATGGTCATTTTTCAGTGTTAGGAAGGTCACCTTGCTGGCTATGCCAGGCCATGGGAAGTCAGTCCCTCTGAGGGCAGTGAGAAGAGGCCGCAATTAGCCTGAATCTGTTCACTGGACGAATAGCCAAGTGTCTGCATGGGCCAGGCTCCAGGCTGCACCGGCTTTGTAGCCATGCCCCAAAGCAGGCCCTGTTGCGAGAGCTTGGGCTCTTGAGGGTGAGGGCTCTGGGGGTGACCAGGGATGCAAAAGTTAGTCCTGGAGACAGAGTTTGTGAGTCAGACATTTATAGGGGTTAGTAAGAGGGGTGGAGAAGGAAATGGCAACCCACTCCAGTGTTCTTGCGTGGAGAATCCTGGGGACAGAGGAGCCTGGTGGGCTACTGTCCGTGGGGTCGCACAGAGTTTGACATGACTGAAGCGACTTAGCAGCAGCAGCAGCAGCAGAGCGGGGAGGTGGATAGGGTCCCAGGAAGGGATATTCCCTGTTCCTTCCTTCTGTAAGATCCTAGAGTGAGGGAGCAGCCATGGTGTCAGGTAAGAGAGGGGGGCCAAACGTGGCCGGGCCTGCAGTGGACCCCTGACTTAGATCTTTGGCAAGAAGTGTTGAGACGAGGCATGAGAGGAAGTGGCTTTTGAGACGGCAGAGGGCTGGTTTTCTTCCAAGAAAGGGCAAGGTTGAAATAGTTTCTCCAGGAAAAGAAGCTGGTGGGCAAAGGAGAGGAGAAAGGCGAGGCGAGCAAAGTGCCAAGGTAGCTGAGCATCAGGTCGAAGGAGTGGGAGGGGGGAACCGGAGCAGCGGGTGCTGGCCGTTGACTTGGGACGCAGACCGAGTGACCTCCCCGTGCCCTGGGTGCAGGGCTGGGCCTTTGTGGACACAGAGATGACGCCGCCCTGTCTCTGCTGCCCATGGCCGGGTCTGAAGGCAGGACCGCAGAGTGATCCCTTTAGCTACGGCTGGCGTGCTCTGCGGGCCAGCAAGGTGTGCCTGTCCAGTAGAAGGGGTCCACGCTGGCCCGGAAGTCCATTCCGAACAGTGTTCCTCTGTGAGAGGGCCTTGCTGGTTAAGCGTGGAGCCTCCAAGCTGGCCTGTAGAAGGAACGCAGTCTGTTGGAACGCCTAAGCCCGGTAGTGCCGCAGCTGTGTTAATGGGCTGCAGGGCCCCATTGGGTCAGTAGGTCCCAGCCGCCTCCCCTGTGACTCTGGAAGTCTCGGCCCTTCTCAGAGCCTCGGTTCCCTTTGCTGTCAAGTGTAATGGCAGTGAGGTGACTCAGGTCTGCGAGGGAAGTGGGATGCTCTGACCTTTCCTCTTGGGCCATGAGTTTGCTGCGTCTGCATTTCTGAAAGAGCCTGCGCAGCGTTCCTTTTTGTCTGGGTATTTAGTAGGTGCTTGTTAAATGTGGGAATGAATGAATGCATACCTTCCTCCAAGCTGGGGCCCAAGCCTACCCAGTCAGAGCTGGTTTGGGTTTCCTTCTACACTTCCTTCTCTGGTGGGGGTCAGGAGCATCTCATCTGGAGTCTGAAGGACCCCTCTGTCCACTGCCCATGGCCCTGGCCCCAGACTCCCCCGGAACAGGCTCTGTGCTGCCACTGGGGTTCATATCTCCTGGCTGCGCTATTCGCTCCCCAGTGCCACCCTTGAGTAAGGCTCTGCGTGTCACAGGGCCTCAGTTTCCCCTCTGTAACATGGGGCTGATGTCAGTCCTGCTGGCCTGGCGGGGCTGTTGGGAGAGTCAGAAAGGGTGGGAAAACACTGGAGGACTTAAAGGTGCTGTGTTAATTTAAGGACAGGGGAGGTGGGACAAGAAAAAAACAAATGATTTCCCTGGCTTTGACAAGGAAATTCCTTTGGACCCAAGTGCAGAGATACCCTCAGGCTGTCTCTTTGGTCGGCCTCTTTGTTGCTCTGTCCTCCCCATCCCCAGGAACAAGGCCATTAGAGGTCATTGACCTGTCCCAGGCCCAGCCTCCACCCACACAGGTGGAATTTTCCACCTTTTTTTTTTTTTCAAACATTAATCAAGGCCCCAGCCGGTCAACAGTGGATTCATTGTCTCTTGAAGAGCAAGATTCAAGCTGTTTCTGGCAGACACTGGCTGCCTCCCAGGGCCCCAGCGGCCCACCCAAGCTGGATGGGCTATATTGGGGGCACCTCCACCCACAGTATCACCCCCACCCCGCTTCCCGTGTTCTCCTCCAGTTGGGGAGTTTTGCAGAGTCAGTGGTCATGCATACTTTGAGACAGGGACCCCGAGGCCCCTCTGAGTGTTTGCCCCCTGTCCCCAGCAAGGCCACAGAGCCACAAACGGCCTCTCTGCTCCAGTGAGGAAGGCTGGCCCAGGAGGCTCACAGAGGGTTAAGTCCATGTTAATACTACAAGACCCTGTGAGGCCACAGCCTGTGTGTACTTGCCTTGATCTTCAATGCACTGTCACACTGGGGCCTCGGGAAAAGTCCAGAGCGCACAGGAGGCCGGTGCTGCTATTCTGTCCAAGTCCCATCTGTACTTGGGTGACTGAGTCAGCCTGGGCCCGAGGCGGGGTTACGGGAGAAGTTGGTGGTGGGGAGCAGTGACATGTGTGGGGCTCATACCCCAGGGCTGGCCGTGTATTTCTCCATCAGTGATACTTTCATTACTGTTATTAGTAATATCACTGTTATTCCTAGTCACAGCATCACTCTCCATACTGAAGGGGATGAGTGAGGGTGAAGGGAGGAGAGCAAGGAGGGACTAAGGCCACGGTGTGAACTTGGTAAAATTACCATGTGCTTTTGACTTTGCGCCTGTAATTCTCTGAAGGGTGTTTTTGGGTCATTTCTTTCTCCTCTCATAACCAATCTAAGGAATGGGGCAGCTCTGTTCCCATTTTATAGATGTGGAAACTGAGGCCCAGAGTTGCTAAACCATGAGTGGTGACAGAGTTGAGACCACAAACCATGGATCTTGACCTTCAGCTCCTTTCACTTTTTTTTAAGTAGTGAAACTTGAACATGAAACCTCAGTATATATGAAACACATACAGATGGTGATGTTGCATATTAGTGTGAGTTATCTTGTAAGTTCATATTTGCAATTTATGTGTGTGTGTTTCACTTAAATATTCACAGCCTAATAGTCAAGAGCTGTGTTTCATTCATCGGGAATGTTTAGGACTTCAGGCTCAGGAGGCAGCATCTCAAGTGACCATGAGAGAATTGCTCCAAGGAGGCCAGGCTGGAGTAGCCAGCTTATATGGAAGTTTTACAACAAAGGGCAGGTAGTCTGAACGTCAGAAGGTTATTGTTAAGTAAAGAAGGCCAGATACCCCAGGCTAAGGCATTCAGCACTTTTCCATGTTTGAGAGGGTATACGATCTGAGCTTTCTAAATCATTCCTTTCATGTGCACCTCACTTATCTGGGGCCAGTATCCTGGGTATTTTTTTAATTATTAATATATTTTTATTTGGCTGCACTGGGTCTTATTTGTGGCATGCAGGGGCTTCTCTCTAGTTGTAGCACATGAGTTTCTCATTGCGATGAAATTTAAAAACGATTTTAAGAGAGTTTTCCCAAAAGCTCTTATCTCATTTACATTTACTGTAAAGCTTCATCATATCAAGTTATTTTGCTTAAAACAGATGCAATAACTGTCTGTCTTATTTGACTTCTGTTAAACCTAGATACAATAAAGTATTATACTTAATGATTCTAAATACATGCCTAATTAGACCAACAAACAAACTTTAATACCAGGTAGCATCTTCATATTCAATATTTCTCAGTTCACGTGAACCTGAAAGTCATTTTGGCCTGTTTCTCCTTATCTAATTTGTAAGTACTTTCTCTGAAATTAAATAGAACTCTTTATAAATTCAATGTTGATGATACTATACTTTCCAGAGGTAGAGATATCTCATAGGTGCAGTGTGTACATAGGCATTCAGTTCAATTCAGTTCAGTCACTCAGTCGTGTCCGACTCTTTGCAACCCCATGAATCACAGCATGCCAGGCCTCCCTGTCCATCACCAACTCCCAGAGTTCACTCAAACTCATGTCCATCGAGTCGGTGATGCCATCCAGCCATCTCATCCTCTGTTGTCTCCTCCTCCTCCTGCCCCCAATCCCTCCCAGCATCAGGATCTTTTTTCAGTGAGTCAACTCTTCGCATGAGGTGGCCAAAGTATTGGAGTTTCAGCTTCAGCATCAGTCCTTCCAATGAACACTCAGGACTGATCTCCTTTAGAATGGACTGGTTGGATCTCCTTGCAGTCCAAAGGACTCTCAAGAGTCCTCTCCAACACCACAGTTCAAAAGCATCAATTCTTCGGTGCTCAGCTTTCTTCACAGTCCAACTCTCACATCCATACATGACCACTGGAAAAACCATAGCCTTGACTAGACGGACTTTGTTGGCAAAGTAATGTCTCTGCTTTTGAATATGCTATCTAGGTTGGTCATAACCTTCCTTCCAAGGAGTAAGCGTCTTTTAATTTCATGGCTGCACTCACCATCTGCAGTGATTTTGGAGCAAAAAAAAAAAAAAGTCTGACACTGTTTCCCCATCTATTTCCCATGAAGTGATGGGACCAGATGCCATGATCTTAGTTAACCTCCACTAGCTTTGTTCGTAGTGATGCTTCCTAAGGCCCACTTGACTTCACATTCCAGGATGTCTGGCTCTAGGTGAGTGATCACACCATCATGATTATCTGGGTCGTGAAGATCTTTTTTGTACAGTTCTATGTATTCTTGCCACGTCTTCTTAATATCTTCTGCTTCTGTTAGGTCCCTACCATTTCTGTCATTTATCGAGCACATCTTTGCATGAAATGTTCCCTTGGTATCTCTGATTTTCTTGAAGAGATCTCTAGTCTTTCCCATTCTGTTATTTGCCTCTATTTCTTTGCATTGATTGCTGAGGAAGGCTTTCTCTTCTCTCCTTGCTGTTCTTTGGAACTCTGCATTCAGATGCTTATATCTTTCCTTTTCTCCTTTGCTTTTTGCTTCTCTTCTCTTCACAGCTATTTGTAAGGCCTCCTCAGACAGCCATTTTGCTTTTTTGCATTTCTTTTTCTTGGGAATGGTCTTGATCCCTGTCTCCTGTACAATGTCACAAACCTCCGTCCATAGTTCATCAGGCACTCTATCAGATCTAGTCCCTTAAATCTATTTCTCACTTCCACTGTATAATCATAAGGGATTTGATTTAGGTCATGCCTGAATGGTCTAGTGGTTTGCCTCACTTTCTTTAAGTCTGAATACGTAGGCATATAAACAGGCAAAACTAGAGATCTCATGGCTTCACCTAATTATGAATCAGGTATCACAATATAAACTTGCTAGTTTACAAAGAAAAGTTGGAATACATTACATTTGCCAGGTCAGATGATTAAGGTTTTACTCTTTGTGAGCTTGGCTGAGGGAACTTCCCAGCCCTGTGAATTTTAGAATTGTCACTTTGTCTCTTTTTTCCCTCGGTTTCAGGTATTGCCTGATTGAGCTGATTAGGCTCAGTTTCAGGTCCTGTGGCCAGTATTTACATTTTTGTTCTGTGGTGATTTGCAAGAGACAGACAGTTGCTTTTAGTTCCCCAGAGAACAGTCTGTCACCTAAAGGATACTGAAAGATTGATTTGTCCAACTGTATATTGTCAGTGAGAAGATTTCTAGCTCACCTGAAATGTACGAGTTCTGTGAACTTTAGAGTTTCATATACCTTCAAAAGCTTGTATAAGGCATTCAACAAAGACCCTCATTCCGAGTTTATCAGTTAAACCCAGAGAAAAATCACTACTTTTATTTTTTTATTAGCTCTTGAATTTTAGTTTGCAGTTTTTACTTATTTGTATGGCCCAGGTAATCCTATTGGTTTCCTTTCAGTTCAGCTCAGTTGTGTCCGACACTTTGCAACGCCATTAATTCCAACATGCCAGGCCTCCCTGTCCATCACCAACTCCCAGAGTTTACTCAAACTCATGTCCATCGAGTCGGTGATGCCATCCAGCCATCTCATCCTCTGTCGTCCCCTTCTCCTCCTGCCCCCAGTCCCTCCCAGCATCAGGGTCTTTTCCAATGAGTCAACTCTTCGCATGAGGTGGCCAAAGTATTGGAGTTTTAGCGTCAGCGTCATTCCTTCCAATGAACACCCAGGGCTGATTTCCTTTAGGATGGACTGATTGGATCTCCTTGCAGTCCAAGGGACTCTCAAGAGTCTTCTCCAACACCACAGTTCAAAAGCATCAATTCTTCGGTGCTCAGCTTTCTTCACAGTCCAACTCTCACATCCGTACATGACCACTGGAGAAACCATAGCCTTGACTAGACGGACCTTTGTTGGCAAAGTTATGTCTCTGCTTTTTAATATGCTATCTAGCTTGGTCATGACTTTCCTTCCAAGGAGTAAGCGTCTTTTAATTTCATGGCTGCAGTGGAAATTGGTTTCCTTTAGAAGTTTAATATTTCCTGAGGGGCAGATTTATATACCTTGTCTTAAAATACCATATAGTATTTCCCAGTGAGGCATGCCTGTCTTACAACATAGTTAAACAAACAGATGATAATCATCTTATATAAAGCCCAGTTCAATATACCTCTTTGATACACTTTCATCTCAATTTTGTCAACTTTTATACCTTTACTTTTCGTTAGTGTCCAGTTAACAAGCTTTCATCTTATAGGAGGACTTTTAGTTTTTGTCTTTTTATTCAATGTTTCCTGCCCATTTATCTGTTTTTATATAAAAGGCTCTGGGATCCCCAGAGAGAGGTTGAGTGGTGGAACTCAGGCCCTTTGACCTATCTGTTGCCCCAAATAATTGCTGGTCTGGTACTCAGTGTACATTTTTCTAGCTCCTTAAATATTTATTTTAACACTGGGGGTGAATAGATCAGACTTGTTTGGCTTTTACTGTTGGGAACTAGTGGGGGTGCCTTTTGACCCATTTAACTTTAGGTAGTGTAATATAAAACCTTGTGTTTTAACCACAAAAGTGTCCATTTTATTTATCGTACTGTAAATAACCATCTAAAGATTTCTTTATTCATTTGAGATAATTCCTTTAAAATTTTTTTTACCTTTTTGGAAATAGTATCTAGACTTTCGTTATAGGATTTTCCCCGTAAACCCTAATTATTGTAGTGCTTTTGTTATCATCTGTAAGACCCATTGAGGAGAAGCAAAGACCACAAATGAAGCTTCCCAAACCAGTTTTTCTTACTTGTTTTAAACTACAGAAGTTCTTAGGTTAATTATTAGATGTATTTGTTCTACCTTAAGTTTGATTTTGTTTTTATAGGTACCAGTAAAACAGCTTTATAATGAGAGTGCTATAGATTCACCAGTTTGTTTCTCCAGTCTTAAAGGAATCCATCATTTGACCATTAATAAAATATATATTAATAGTGATTCAAACCACTGAAGTGCAAGAGGCTTCCTCATAAGAGAGTGGGGGAGGATATAACCTAAGCAACATCAGAGAGCTTGCTCTCAAAAATAGCATGGCAGAGGTCAAGTTTTCAAAACCAGTGCGCGCGTGCGCACACACACACACACACACACACACGATGTCACACACACACACACGCGCGCGCGCGTGTGCGCGCGCGAAGTCCTAGGCAGATCATGTCGAAGTTTTACCTCTCAAAGACTCAGGGAGAGAAATGGAAGCTTTCCCCTAGAAGGACTTTGTTTAACATCAAAATTCTGAAAAGGTATTTTTGTCAAGCCGGCTTTTTAACCTTAATTTAACTGCACGTGCAGTAAGAGAGGCCCCTCATTTTTAGGGCAAGATTTCCTTTAGTTCCCAATTAAGTAGGTACTTGTAAGTTTTGAATGCACATTCACCTGACTGGGGTATTAGCTGGAGGTTGGCAGTCTGCCGTCCCTTTCATTTATTTGTGCCTGTGCTGGGGCTTCGTCGCGGTGTGGGCTCTCTCTAGCTGTGGTGAACAGGGGCCACTCTCTCGATGCAGAGTGCAGGCTTCTCGTTCTGTTTTTGCAGAGCACAGGCTCTAGGGCACTCGAGCTTCAGCAGCGGTGGCTGCCAAGCTCTAGAAGACAGGCTCAGCAGTGGTGGTGCGTGGCCTCCATCTCCGCAGCATGACGGATCTTCCCAGATCAGGGATCAAAGCCGTGTCTCCTGCATTGGCAGGTGGATTCTGAGCCACCAGGGAAGTCCTCCCTTTTCTTTTATTTTGTAACCTTTATTTCCCATTCTGAAGTTGGTTTGCTGAAATAAAGTTACTAGTGATGATTCTGTGCGATGCGTCCATGTGCTGCTTGAGAGCTTAACTCCTCTAGATTTGGCATCAGATTTTGTTTCGGCTTCCTCTTAGGTGTCTTGGGTCCTCCTAGCAGCACGTTAAGACCACCATGGTGTTCAGATCTCAGCATGATCAGTTTTCCTTCGAGTCTCTGGTTGCGCTGGTTCTTCGCAAAATGAGTGGGTCTCCCTATAGGGACAGCTGCACAGAATGGGGTCTGCCCACCACACTCCGCAAGTTTCTAAGTCACCTCAGAAAGCTGTTGCCAGCCAGGAGGAGAGTCCCTTCTTTGGAGCTCTGAAGCACTCATAAATTTTAGTTTTGTTTTGTTTTTGTTTTTAATTTTGACAGTCTCTATTAAGGTCGCTGATTCAAGGAAAACCAACAAGCCGGTCGTCCCCCTAATGACTCAGGTGGGAGTTAAACCTTACGCACTGTTTAACTGAGCAGTCTTCCCAGCCATTAAGCTGAGGATAACCACTCACTATCTAAACTGAGTCTGCCAGTGCCTTTTACACTGAGCAAAATCTTCCCAGTACTTCAACTGAGGATAATCCAGGTACCACTTCTGGAAACTAAGTTTCGAAGATAACCTGTTCCCCCAACATAAGAAACTTAATGGTCATCAACCAATAATGGGAGATCCTAGAACTAAGGAGAGACTCGCCCAGATTTGTCTGGACTCCTCAAAGGGGTGGATGGGCACAAGTCGCCTCTGCTGGTACCAAGGCTCCAGATCCTTGTAGAGTTCAGGTGAAGGAGAGGAATCTGCTCTGGTCCCTTCATCAGTCTCCATAACTGTAAATAAAAAATATTCACAAGCTTAAAGTTGAGAGTTCTGTTTGATTTGGCGGGAATTTTTAGGAGTTTGTGTCAAGAAGGCAGCATCTCAAGTAAGCCTCTGAGGAGGTGGGGGGAGGAGCCAGGTTATATACGAGTTTTGCAACAAAGGGCAGGTAGTCTGAACATCAGAAGATTATTGTGAGTTAAACAAAACCAGATATCTCAAGCTAAGAGGTTTAGCACTTTTCTATGCATGAGAAGATACATGAGCCTGCCTCAGCTGAAATCATTCCTTTGCTATGCCCCTCAGTGCTCAGGGGCCAGTATCCTGAGTTTCTTCAGGGCTCACTGTCCAGAGTGGCTGCAGTGTGATGGCTGCTATACGGCAGGTATTCCTTCCTTCCTGAGTTCCCCCCAGGCTCAGCAGCTCACCATCGGTGGTGGCTGCAAGTGCTGATGACTGTGACATCCTCATTTACTGATACGGCAGGAAATATCCCATTTCTTATTTGCATGTCATAG
This sequence comes from Aepyceros melampus, assembly GCA_006408695.1. Lineage (NCBI taxonomy): Eukaryota > Metazoa > Chordata > Mammalia > Artiodactyla > Bovidae > Aepyceros > Aepyceros melampus. The sequence goes on from SJXQ01000194.1 coordinate 79,279, forward strand.
AACAGCAGTGCTGTTTCTGTGAAACCAGGAAATCCCATGAAACCTGTGGAACTCTTGAAACCAGGACCCATGGGTGCAGGTTGATGTCATCCAGCAGCCCTGCTGCCTGATTGATTTCTGTACTTCCGTTCAGTGATAGAGCTGTTTGTAGTTGACACAAGGAAAACAGTGGACGTTTTGAAGCAGCTCGCCTGGCATTCTTTAGGGCTCTCTGCAGCTAAGCCCCTCCAGCAGCTTGAAAGGGGCACAGCAATGGGCATGTGTGGGAAAGTTGGCTGACTCATCTCTCACCGTTGGTTTACAGATGCCAGTGGCTGGCTACCTACCCCTGGGGCTGCTCCGGGGTGTGAGTTGGCGCCCCTGCCATGCTGTGGCTGGGATGGCACCTTGAGAGGGGTACCTCCTGGGCCTTGTGGTCGTGAGTGGAGAGTGGCTCCAAGCCTGTGGTAGTGCCTGAGTGAAAGTGGGTTGAAGATCAAGCAGGCCTGGCAGCTGCCGCTGTCTACCCTCTGCTCAGTCCTGTGTTAGCAGCAGATGCCAGAATTGGCACTGCCAGCAGTGGAAAGGGACACTTGGTCCTGAGGCCTTGGGCAGGCCACCTCAGCAGACGGGCCTGGGCCCCCAGGGGGTTGATAGCCAGTCCATAGTAGTGTGTCTTCAACTCCCTCTGAAGGACCACACTTGTTTGGGTTTTAAATTTTAATCTTGCATGAAATGATTTTTAAAAATGTAATTAAAGTTGTTACGATAAAAACAAAAATACCTCGTGTTTAAGCCCATTATCTTATTAGGAAACGCAAGAGACCTCAAGAAACTGTGTCAGATTACTGGGAACGTTTGTAAAACTGCCTTTTGATTCGATGCTTGTCTTTCACAGACAATCAAAAATAACAGGCAGACTGGCCCTGCCCACCCCCACCCCCCACCTCGAGCCTGAATCCTTCACATCTGGGTGTGAGGTGTGTGTTTCTTATTGAGATTTTAAAAACTGATGGAAATGTGTTTGAAGGAGGAAGCAGATAGCAAACCTTTGTGGAATGCCCCAACTTCTGTGGAAGAGGGTGGAGTCCCTGAGCCAAGACCAGGCTCCCGGCCTCAGCGTTTCTCCCACTCTGCCTTCTTTCTTTTACTCCGTTAGCAGGGAGATTTGAGACTTAAAACAGACAGCAAGAACAAAAGCCCTTTTTGTTATGGAGAATTTGGAACACGTATAGAATTAACCAGAAGAGAGTACTGAACCTCACATGCCATCCCCTCATGGGTGATCCTGTTTTGTTTGCCCCCCAAATCCCTGGGTTATAAACAAAATCCCAGATACCATTTATTTTTTTCTGTTGGTATTTCAGTAGGCATTTCTGAAAGGGTCATTGTAAGCAACATAACCACGAGACCAGTGTCACATCTGACAGTGACCTCTAAATACCCTCCAATATCCAGTCAGCGTTCAGATTCCCAGGACCCCAATGAGAGCTATCGGTCATTCTCTTTGGATGTTTGGGTTTCCCTCAGTCTCTCTCTACCTTGTTTGCTTTTCACTTGAACTTGTGGAAGAAATATCCCTTGGCCAGCATTCCATGCTTGGGATCCCTCGTGTCCTTGCACACCTTCCTCTGACGTTTGAATTTCCTCTGAATTGGTGGGTGGATTTAAAAGGGTGAGCAGACTCAGGCCTGGGAGTTTTTGGTGGGGATATTTCATTGGGTCACCCCTGTCTCCACTTGAGGGAAAAATCATTTGATTGTTCAGTTGCATCCTGGTGGTATGGATACTGCTAGGATGCCAGTGGGACTTGGTGGGGACTGACCCACGGATAGGCCAAGGTAGGCAGGTTCCTTAGTGCCGACCCCACCCCTTACAAGAGCTGTCTCTGCCCCTCTGTGCCTCAGTTTCCATGTCTGCCTCCTCTTGTGAAGTGAACACTGTGTTTTTACACACTAGTCAATAACACGTGGACTTCCCAGGTGGCACAGTGGTAGAGCAACTGCCTGCAATGCAAAGAGATGGGTTCCATCCCTGGGTTGGGAAGATCCCCTGGAGAAGGAAATGGCAACACACTCCAGTATTCGTGCCTGGAAAATGCTATGGACAGAGGAGCTGGTCAGGCTACAGTCCATGGGGTTGCAATCAGTCAGACACAACTGAGTAACTGAACACACACACACACGTTAACAATCATTTATTGAGTGTCTTAGTTTTCTGAATGTTGAGCTTTAAGCCAACTTTTTTACTCTCCTCTTTCACTTTCATCAAGAGGCTCTTTAGTTCCTTTTCACTTTCTGCCATAAGGGTGGTGTCATCTACATATCTGAGGTTATTGATATTTCTCCCGGCAATCTTGATTCCAGCTTGTGCTTCTTCCAGCCCAGCATTTCTCATGACGTACTCTGCATATAAGTTAAATAAGCAGGGTGACAAAATACAGCCTTCACGTACTCCTTTAACTATTTGGAACCAGTCTGTTGTTCCATGTCCAGTTCTAACTGTTGCTTCCTGACCTGCATATAGGTTTCTCAAGAGGCAGGTCAGGTGGTCTGGTATTCCCATCTCTTTCAGAATTTTCCACAGTTGATTGTGATCCACACAGTCAAAGGCTTTGGCATAGTCAATAAAGCAGAAATAGATGTTTTTCTGGAGCTCTCTTGCTTTTTCGATGATCCAGCAGATGTTGGCAATTTGATCTCTGGTTCCTCTGCCTTTTCTAAAACCAGCTTGAACATCTGGAAGTTCATGATAGATGGGGAAACAGTGGAAACAATGTCAGACTTTATTTTTTTGGCTCTAAAATTGCTGCAGATGGTGATTGCAGCCATGAAATTAAAAGATGCTTACTCCTTGGAAGGAAAGTTATGACCAACCTAGAGAGCATATTGAAAAGCAGATATATTACTTTGCCAACAAAGGTTCATCTAGTCAAGGCTATGGTTTTTCCAGTGGTCATGTATGGATATGAGAGTTGGACTGTGAAGAAAGCTGAGTGCCGAAGAATTGATGCTTTTGAACTGTGGTGTTGGAGAAGACTCTTGAGAGTCCCTTGGACTGCGAGGAGGTCCAACCAGTCCATTCTAAAGGCGATCAGTCCTGGGTGTTCATTGGAAGGACTAATACTAAAGCTGAAACTCCAATACTTTGGCCACCTCATGTGAAGAGTTGACTCACTGGAAAAGACTCTGATGCTGGGAGGGATTGGGGGCAGGGAGGAGAAGGGTACAACAGAGGATGAGATGGCTGGATGGCATCACTGACTCTATGGACATGAGTTTGAGTGAACTCTGGGAGTTGGTGATGGATAGGGAGGCCTGGCGTGCTGCAGTTCATGGTGTCACAAAGAGTTTACTCCTTTTCCTATTTGGAACCAGTCTGTTGTTCCATGTCCAGTTCTAACTGTTGCTTCCTGACCTGCATATAGGTTTCTCAAGAGGCAGGTCAGGTGGTCTGGTATTCCCATCTCTTTCAGAATTTTCCACAGTTGATTGTGATCCACACAGTCAAAGGCTTTGGCATAGTCAATAAAGCAGAAATAGATGTTTTTCTGGAGCTCTCTTGCTTTTTCGATGATCCAGCAGATGTTGGCAATTTGATCTCTGGTTCCTCTGCCTTTTCTAAAACCAGCTTGAACATCTGGAAGTTCATGATAGATGGGGAAACAGTGGAAACAATGTCAGACTTTATTTTTTTGGCTCTAAAATTGCTGCAGATGGTGATTGCAGCCATGAAATTAAAAGATGCTTACTCCTTGGAAGGAAAGTTATGACCAACCTAGAGAGCATATTGAAAAGCAGATATATTACTTTGCCAACAAAGGTTCATCTAGTCAAGGCTATGGTTTTTCCAGTGGTCATGTATGGATATGAGAGTTGGACTGTGAAGAAAGCTGAGTGCCGAAGAATTGATGCTTTTGAACTGTGGTGTTGGAGAAGACTCTTGAGAGTCCCTTGGACTGCGAGGAGGTCCAACCAGTCCATTCTAAAGGAGATCAGTCCTGGGTGTTCATTGGAAGGACTAATACTAAAGCTGAAACTCCAATACTTTGGCCACCTCATGTGAAGAGTTGACTCACTGGAAAAGACTCTGATGCTGGGAGGGATTGGGGGCAGGGAGGAGAAGGGTACAACAGAGGATGAGATGGCTGGATGGCATCACCGACTCTATGGACATGAGTTTGAGTGAACTCTGGGAGTTGGTGATGGATAGGGAGGCCTGGCGTGCTGCAGTTCATGGTGTCACAAAGAGTTGGACACGACTGAGCAACTGAACTGAATTGAGTGTCTATTCTGTGTCTGGCTCTGGGAGCTATGAGCTCCATTCCCCGCTGATTGTGAATAAACAAACATGGTCGTGGCTCTGGACGGGCTCTGCAATAGAAATCTTGGTAGACCATGGTCACTGTACCACTGAGCCTGGCCCAAAGGGGACCTTCAGCGCCCACGAGAGGGAAGAACAGTCTCTCTTCCTGATGTTATGCCTTTACCATGTAAGCGGCGCAATGCCAGGGTCTTCTGTCCCTGCAGCCCACTCTGGTTTTGGCTGAGACTTAGCCAGACCCACCGCAATGGGTCCCTCCACATCTCACTTTCACTTGGACCTTCTCTGCTGCAGGAACCCACTCACCCAGGCTTGAGGCAGCCCCGAGTGCAGAGGCGTTCATGTCTGGAGGGGCTCCTTTGTTTCTCAGCAGCCAGCTCCAGAGGCTTCGTCCCTGATCCCCAGCATGTCAGGGAGGGTCCCTGTGGGAACTGAGTCCCCGGCAGCGACCCCAGTATTGCACCTGCCCCCAAAGTGTGTCTATGGGAGCACACCAGCAGCACAGATTGAGTCCACAGACACGCTTGCGAGGGAAGGAGGAGATGGCAGGCAACCCTGGGAGCTGCCCCTGGGTGGTAAGGTTTCCCGTCTTACACTGCTGTTGGTGAGACCACCACCACAGGGATTTGAGAAAGCAGGGAGGTCATTGTGGGAGTCAGGGACTGTGAACGGAGGGCAGATGCTTGGAATGCAAGGTGCAAGGTCTCACTGCAGAGGTGAGGAGGGAGGAGCTGCAAACATCAGAGGCTCTGCAGAGGCCAGTGCCCACGCCAGCAACCAGAAACCCCCGGCCTGGGTCACACAGCAGTCCCGGCAGGGCTGGGACGAAAGCATGGCCTTCGCTTGGGGTCAGGCTGGGGCTCTCTCCTGGGGCCCTCATGGCAACCTGAGCGGCCTCTGCCCCGTCCTGTGGCCCACCCTCAGCGCCAGGAGGGTCCAGGCCGCCAGGGTCGTCTCCAAGGCAGCAAATGGTTAGCGGTTTCAAGAGAAGAGGGGAAAGTTTCTGAGTCATTTGTTTATTTGGCACCAAGATGTGGGAGATGAGAGTTTTAGGAAGAGAAACTTGACTTTTGAAGAAAATAAATCTTTTTAATTAAAAGATAAAGTATTTATAAAGATGAACGTGAAGTATTTCCTGCTGTGCTGTGCTTTTGTGACTGCATGGACTGTAGCCTACCAGGCTTCTCTGTCCATGAGGTTTTCCAGGCAAAAATACCACAGTGGGTTGCCATTCCTGCTTCAAGGGATCTTCCTGACCCCGGGATCGAAGTCACATCTCTTGCATCTCCTGCATTGGCAGGCAGATTCTTTGCCACTGTGCCACCTGGGAAGCCCCAACATGAAAGTATACTGATGGTGAATTTTTATTTGTATGAAAATTATGTATGTATCATTGCATACCCAGGTGATCATCACCAGCTCAGGATCCATAACATTCCCTGTGCCCTTTCTTTTTTATTTAGGATCTTAGTTCCACCAGTGATCAAACCCATACCTCCTGCAGTGGAAGCACAGAGTCTCAGCCACCGGACCCAGGGAAGGCCCACCCTGTCCCTGTCTAGGTGGTGCCTCTCTCTGCCCCGGCACAGATGTATGAGTTGAGCGCCCACATCTCAGACTGCCAAGGTGTGGGAGCTGCAGGCTGCATGCTGGCCCAGCCCTGTCACATCTCTGCTCTGCCTTACAGAGGGCCAGGCTCTGCATTGGGATCGAGGCCACAGAGCCTTCGGCTGGGGCGATGGGTTTTCAACAGCTCATTTCATTCTTAGAGTGGAGGTCTCCATACGTGGTGTAAGGAGAAGCCCCATGATGGACATGGCCAGTGGCCAAGGGGGGCTTCTCAGAGGGAGCATTGGCTGAGCAGGGCCTGCCTGAGGGAAGGTAAGGAGTGACCCAGGTGTGATGCAAGGCAGACCCGTTACCTGGAAAGGGGAACATGTGCAAAGACCCTGCGTGGGACAGAGGGAAGGTGGTCCCGACGCCTGGAGCCCAGAGCGTGAGGCTCCTGGTTGGGTGAGACGTGACGGCTGGGACAGAGGCAGGAGGCAGGGCTGGAGAGGGGCCCTGGGGCTGTGAGGATGCTGGTGGAGTCATCTTGGGAGGACAGATGACCTGGGCTGGGGGTGGGCAGTGAGGTGCCTGTGGCAGGAAGAGGCAGCTGCCCAGGGTTCTTGACTGGACCATTGCTCCCTGATGAGACCCTTCCTGCGTGGGCCCTTTCCACCTCCGCCTCAAACTCACCTCCCACTCAGGGTGGCCCATTAGGTGGCCATGCCATCAAGAAGGCTGTGCCAGACTGCAGGAAAGCAGCTGGACTTCACCGTTTTTCTTGGCCTCCAGAGCCCTGGAAGGCACATGGTGCCTTGTTCCCATTCCATATACTGATGGTGACTTTTATAACTCCCAGGATGCAGCTTTGTTGGTCAGGCCCATACTGGGCGGGTCCTGCATTTGAGTTGAAGAGGGCTGGGTCTCCCCTCTCAGGCTTGTTTCCCTTTCTGTGATGTGGGACCGATGGTGATGACGGTGACAGCCGTGAAGCCCGCTCACCCAATGTCTTTGGGGGGTTCACAGTATGTGATAACCCCACGTGAAGTGCTCAGGATGGGTGGCTGCCCCTTTTATGATTGCTGTGCTTATAACGGATTCTGTGGCTTAGTGGAGCTCTGTGAACAGACAGTTAGTGGCAAGCTATAGGACAGTAATCATTTGACCCACCCAAAGCCCGGCCCAGAAGGTTGAGAACCTCATTACAGGTCTTGTAGGAGAGTGGGTCAAAGCCAGGACTGGAAGGCAAGGTCACAGGCAGGTGGCCAGCTCTGAATCCTTCACTGGAGAACTGCCCCCCGCCTCCTACCCTGGAAACCCCCAGAAAGGAGAGGACGGTGGTGCCTCCACCACACTTTTTACAGTTCTCCCTTGGGATTGTTGTCACCACTCTGGCCCATGGGCTCAGAGAGAATGTGAAGGCCAAGTACCTCTGAGGCACTCTGCTAGCCTTGGGGAACCAAGGGGCTTAGCACCCAGGTTAGCTTACGCCGTGTCTGTCGTGATAGGATTACACGGTCGGTATGTAAAGAGTTAACAGGGTGCTTTCTCATGACTGGGCCCTTTTTCCTGCTCTGTCCCCCAGCAGTGGACAGTCCGGCTTTCATCATCGTTTGCTGCCGGGGTCCAGCCCCGGTGGATCCAGGGATATTCAAAGGTGGGACGGAGCAGGCGGATAGGAAAGGATAAGACAGGATAGCTCAGGACAGGATAGAATAGTACGAAATTAATAGAAAAATAGGAGGCTGAATAACTTGGTTTACGGGGAAAGCCAATAAAATCTCAAGACAAGAGATTTGCACCATCTACGTAGGCCACTGATTACACGGTCGGTATGTAAAGAGTTAACAGGGTGCTTTCTCATGACTGGGCCCTTTTTCCTGCTCTGTCCCCCAGCAGTGGACAGTCCAGCTTTCATCATCGTTTGCTGCCGGGGTCCAGCCCCGGTGGATCCAGGGATATTCAAAGGTGGGACGGAGCAGGCGGATAGGAAAGGATAAGACAGGATAGCTCAGGACAGGATAGAATAGTACGAAATTAATAGAAAAATAGGAGGCTGAATAACTTGGTTTACGGGGAAAGCCAATAAAATCTCAAGACAAGAGATTTGCACCATCTACGTAGGCCACCGGAGTCTGCTTGAATCTCTAACGGGGCCCCACCGTGGATCCCTTTTCTTGCAGAACTTAGGGCCAGGGCAAGTAAGTAGACGTGGTGAGCCTCCTGCTCCAGATGGGAATTCAGCCTGGAGTTAAAGTACAAGAGGACAGAGAGAGAGAGAGAGAGAGGTGTGGGAGCCAGATATCCTTAAAGACGAGTTTAGGAGAGCGAGTTGTCCGAGAAACCGGTCTGCGGGACCGGTCTGAGAAGATCTGGTCCGGAAAAACTGCTCTGAGAAACTGTCTCCGAGAAAACTGGTCCAAGAAACTGGCCCAACTTTATTATTCACATGTCCTTTTTATACAGTGAAGATCAACGGCTTTCACAAATTTTTTGGCAATGACAGCAGCCCTGACTCTTATCGAGAGCAGGCTTATTTTTTGCATACCTAATTGTATACACAAGTCTTCGGTAATTTACATCATCTTCCGGCCAAAAGGCCAATTCAACAATTTACAGCTCTTTTCTGATAAGTGTTATTTTTTCCAAGGTCTGGTGCGATTCTTGGGGGGCACTAAACAAAGTTGCATTCTCACATAGCAAGGACACAGCAAGCAAGGTGGAGTACAATGATTTATAAAAGAAAGCAATTAACTCAAAAGCCTAGTGTTGCTAACATCAAAAAACTACTATATATCTTTTTAAAATGTTGTTTGTAAAGCTGAAACTCCAGGTGCAAATAAGGAGGTCTGGCAGCAATTGTTGAGGCAACAGCGAAAATCTTATTACTGATAGGACTTTGGCTCTTAGAAAAAGTTTGTAAATTTAAAACACTTCAAGGCCTTTTTGTCCCTCACAGTTGGGGGGTTTGTGAGCAATTCACAAGCTTGCAAAAAGTCAGGGGAACCTGTTTAGGCAGGCTAGAAGAAGTGAAGTCTCTCAGTCGTGTCTGACTCTTTGCGACCCCATGGACTGTAGCCTACCAGGCTCCTCCCTCCATGGGATTCTCCAGGCAAGAGTACTGGAATGGGTTGCCATTTCCTTCTCCAGGGGATCTTCCCAACCCAGGGATTGAACCCGGGTCTCCAGCATTCCAGGCAGATGCTTTAACCTCTGAGCTACCAGGGAAGCCCTTGGGCAGGCTAGAGCGTTATCAAAGGGGGTTGGGCTGAAACACTCCTTTCAAATGCAGGAAGCTAAAGCTTTGAATTAACTCTTTCCGAGAAACTGGCAGAGGATAGTGGGGAAACAGACAAATTCTTATTTTTGGGGTACATGCTCAGGAAAAACCAGGGAGAAATCCGATAACTCAAATTGCTCTGCCATCTGAGTGTGCCACGTGACTGTGTCACGGGTGGGATTCCTCACGCTGGCCCCCGACAGTTTGCCATCTGAAACAATCCAGGATAGACCTCTTAGGTTTGTTTTTTCACAGTCGTGCACAGTTATCTTTTGGTTGAATTCTTAGAAGTGGGACTGCTGAAACAGAGGGCAGCCCCTGTAGAACCCTGAGGCGTCCATGACCTTGGAGAAGGTGTACATGCTCCCCAGCTTGCTCAGAGCGGAATCACTGTTACCATTGGCCCTGCCCGGCAGAGTTTTTCAAAGGTTGAAGCAGGTCTTGAGCACTGTTTCACATGCAGACCTGGCCAAGACTGCTGGCCCCTCTCCAGAATTCTGTCCTCTTCTTGGGTGACTAACAAAGGCCGGGATCTCAGTGGCCCCAAGGATCTGATGCTAGTCTCGTCCACGGCCCAGAGCTATAAAGAAAGTACGCATACATGCATGCACGCACGCACGCACGCGTGCAGGAAATTAGGAAGAACCTACTTCAAGGGTTGTTTCACAAAAGTTTGGTCAGCCTTCCACTTGCAGTTCTAGAGGCTGTGTCTGAGCACGGGTGCTCTAGATGAGGGTAAGCATTTTTTCGGGTCACAGTTCTTTTGCAATTTGACTTCACCAGAATTATCAAGTTTGTTGTGCAATTGACCACAGGCTTAAAATTACACGGAAATCTGGTTTATGCAAGGCACTCAGTGTTCCGATCATAAAATTTGGGAAAATTTTCAAAACCAGTGTTTGCTTATCGATTTGAGAGTTAAGTGAGAATTGTTAGTTGTGACAAAGGACTCTGGTGATGAGAGCCGCAGTACTCAGAAGGGGGTGCGGGCCCTACCTTCATTCTCCCTCATTGAATGTCATCTCTTCACTTGACGTTGTCTCTCCACATCCACTGTGTCCATCACTGGTGTTGAGGGTCATGGCCTGAATTGACCAAAACCTTCTTCCTGGCCGGAGGTACCATGCGGTCCAGGTGTCCAGCTCCAAGCTGACCACCTGGATGCTGTGTGTGGCTTGGTGTGCTTCCCTGCAGCCCAGGAAGATGTATGTGGTTGAGGGTCTTCTCCCCTTGACTGGGAGATGGAGTGGGTGGAAGTGTCCTCTCCCTTCATCTTCCACTCAGAGCTGTAGGAATGGACAGACAGCCCTAGCCACAGAGCCGAGGCTGGTTCCAGGAAAGGGGGGGTCGGGGTACAGGCACCCAGAATCAGGAAGCCTTGAATGCCCCCACCATGGTACAACCCCTGTACTGCCCTCCCCCACCCAACACACACACACACACACACACACACACACACGTGCACACATGCGCGCGCGCGCATGCACACAGGTGCTGTCCTCTCCGGCTCCGTAGCTCCCGCCCCGCCCCTCGTGCTCCACAGTGCCAGTGACTGGCAGCCCTGGACTGTGGGAGGGGCTGCTTTCCTGTGAT
>SJXQ01000194.1:90175-140255 GCA_006408695.1 Aepyceros melampus
GTTGGAGGGTCTTTGCCCTTTGGGTAGCAGGCCCCTCCCTCTTCGGCGCACCGTGAGTATGTGTAGGTCTTACCACCTCCCAACACTGTGAGGCCGAGACTCCTCTGCTCCCCCGGCTCAGGGCCTGGCTGCGGAGGAGGGTGGGAAGGAGGCAGCCCCTAGGATGGGTCTCGGGAACAGGGACAGGCAGCTCCAAGGTGAGAGCCTCCCTCCAGGACTGGGCACCAGGACTGCCAGGGGCGAATAGCAGAGGCCATCCCACTCCTGGCCATGGCACCGCGAGAAGGGGAAATGAGAGTGGGCAAGTGCCCTAGGCTATCTTATCTTCATTATTTAGCAAATCCTGGGCAGAAGACTGTTAAGGGAGTAGGGCTTCAGGGTGCAGGCACATGGGAGCATTTCTCCCCTGCGGACGTGGGCCCACAGTGGAATGTCCAACTTGGTCCAGCCCTGCCCAGGGGCCAGAGAGATCTCTGCCTAGTCCAGGACGGGACTCAGACCTTCAAGAACAATGACATGTGCTCTCCATGTTGGGGCATGCTGGAGAGGGATGTCGAAGAAGAACTGTGATAGAAGCTGAGGTCTGGGGATGGCTGAGGCCATGGAGAGTAAATGACCTGCTGCCACCCCATGAAGAAGAGGTCTGGTAAAATACACATAACATGAGACATCGTTTTAACCACTTTGTTTTTAAAGTGTATGATTCAGTGGCATTAAGTATATTCACAGTGTTATGCTGTCATAACCACTATCCATTTCTAAAACTTTTCATCACCCCAAATAGTCCATATCCATTGAACAGGAATTCCGCATTCCCTCTCCCCCAGCCTCTGGTAATCGCTCATCTACTCTGTCTCTCTGGATTTGCCTCTTATAAGTGGCGGCTGCTGCTGCTGCTGCTGCTAAGTCGCTTCAGTCGTGTCCGACTCTGTGCAACCCCATAGACGGCAGCCCACCAGGCTCCCCCGTCCCTGGGATTCTCCAGGCAAGAACACTGGAGTGGAATTGGAATCATACAATAATTTTTGTTTGTGACTGGTTTATTTTACTTAACCTGTTTTCAAGGTTCCATGTTGTAGCATGGTTTTGTTTTTTTTTTTTTTGGTTGAGATTAATTTTTAATTTTAATTTTAATTTATATTGGAGTGTAGTTGACTTACAGTGTTGTGTTGAATTCCGTGTATAGCTGAGTGATTCAGTTATACATATAGCCATCCTTTTACAGATTCTTTTCCTATTTGGATTATTACAGAATACTGAGTAGAATTCCCTGTGCTATACATTAGCAGGTCCCTGTTGATTAACTTTGTTATATCTAGTAGTGTATAATGTTAATCCTGAACTCCTAATTTATCCTTCCCCTCCATTTTCCTCTGCCCATGCAACCAAAAGTCTGCTTAAGAATTTTGTGCATCTGTTTCTCTTTTCAAATAAGTTCATTTGTATCATTTAAATATTCTGCATCTAAGTGTTACCATATGATACTTGACTTTCTCTGAGTTACTTCACTTTAGTGTGATAATCTCCAGGTCCATCCATGTTGCTGCAAATGGCATTATGTCATTCTCTTTATGACTGGGAGATATTCCAGTGTGTGTGGGGGTGGGGGGTTGTTGTGTGTGGTGTGTGTGTGTGTGTATGTACCACATCTTCTTTATCCATTTGTCTGCCAGTGGACATTTAGGTCGCTTCCATGTCTTGGCTATTGTGAGTAGTGCTGTGAAAATAGGGGTGTGTGTATCTTTTGCAATTATAGTTTTTATCTGGATATATGCCCGGGAGTGGGATTGCTGGATCATATGGTGGTTCTATTTTTAGTTTTTGAGGAAGCTCCATGCTGTTCTCCGTCGTGCTTGTAAAGTTTACCTTCCTACCAGCTGTGTAGTAGAGTTCCCTTTTCTCTACACCCTCTTCAGCACTTTTTGTTCGGAGACTTTTTGATGATGGCCATTCTGAGGTGATACTTTATTGTAGTTTTGATTTGTATTTCTCTAATAATTAGTAATGTTGAGCATCTTTTCCTGCGTTTGTTGGCCATCTGTATATTTTCTTGGAGAAATGTCTATTTAGATTTTCTGCTCATTTTTTGATTGGGTTTTTTTTTAACCTTTTAAATTTTATATTGGAGTTATAGCCAGTTAACAGTGTTGTTACAGTTTCACTTATACATCACCATACATATACTTTTATGCAACTCATCCATACATATACATGTACCTGTTCTCCCCTGAAGTCCCCTTCCATCCAGGCTGCAACGTAATATTGAGCCAAGTTCCCTGTGTGACACTGCAGGACCTTGTTGGTTATCCATTTTAAAAACAGTGATGTGGATGTGTTGATCCCAGACTCCCTGACTATCCGTCCGCAATTCTTTCCTCTGGGATTTTTTTTTTTTTTGTATAGAGCTGCATGAGCTGCTTGTATGTTTTGGAGATTTAATCTCTTGTCAGTCACTTCCTTTGCAAATGTTTTCTCCCATTCTGTAGGTTATCTTTTCACTTTGTTGATGATTTCCTTTGCAGTGCAAAAGCTTTTAAGTTTAATTAGCTCCCATTTGTTTACTTTGTTTTCATTTTCATTAGACGGTGGATCAGAAAAGATATGCTGTGACGTACATGCAAAAGTGTTCTGTCTATATTTTCCTCTAAGAAGTTTATAGTACCCAGCCTTACATTTAGGTCTTTAATCCATTTTGAGTTTATGGTGTTAGAGAATGTTCTAATTGCATTCCTTTACATGTAGCTGTCCAGTTTTCCAGCACCACTTATTGAAAAGACTTTTTTTTCTCCATTGTATAGTCTTGCTTCTTTTGTCACAGATTAATTGACCATAGGTGCATAGGTTTATATTGATCTGTATTTCTGTTTTTGTGCCAGTACCATACTATCTTGATGACTACAGTTTTCTAGTATACTCTGAAGTCACGAAGTCTGATTCCTCCACTTCTGTTTTCCTTTTTCAAGATTGTTTTGTCTCTTCGAGGTCTTTTGTGTTTCCATACAAATTGTAAAATATTTTGTTCTGGTTCTGTGAAAGATGCCGTTGGTAATTTGATAGGGATTACATTGAATCGTAGATTGCTTTGAGTTAGTATAGTCATTTTCGCAATGTTGACTCTTCCAGTCCAAGAATAGGGTGTATCTCTCTGTATCATCTTTGATTTCTTTCATCAGCATCTTATACTGCATATAAGTCCTTTGCCTCCTTAGATAGGATTATTCTTGAGTATTTTATTCTTTTCAATGCAATTGAAAATGGGATGGTTTCCTTAATTTCTCTTTCTGATCTTTTGTTTAGGGTATAGAAATGCAAGAGGTTTCTGTATTTTAATTTTGTATCCTTCAACTTTACTGAATTCAGTGTTGAGCGCTAGTAGTTTTCTGGCAATATCTTTAGGATACTTTCCTACTACGTATAGTATTATGTCATCTGTAAGCAGTGACAGTTTTACTTTTTTTCCAATTTGGATTCCTTTATTTTCTCTGATTGCCATGGCTAGGACTTTTAAAACTATATTAATCAAAAGTGGTCAGAGTGGACATCCTTGTCTTGTTCCTAATCTAGAGGAAATTTTTCAACTTTTCTCACTTGAGAGTGATGTTAACTGTGGGTTTGTCATGCTGCTGCTGCTGCTAAGTCGCTTTAGTCGTGTCCGACTCTGTGCGACCCCACAGACGGCAGCCCACCAGGCTCTGCTGTCCCTGGGATTCTCCAGGCAAGAACCCTGGAGTGGGTTGCCATTTCCTTCTCCAGTGCCTGAAAGTGAAAAGTGAGAGTGAAGTCGCTCAGTCATGTCCAACTCTTCACGACCCCATGGATTGCAACCTACCTATTATGTTGAGGTAGGTTCTTTTTATGGCTTCTTTCTGGAGAGGTTTTTTTTTTCAATCATAAATGGGTATTGAATTTTGTCAAAAACTTTTTGTACGTCTATTGATATGGTCATATAGTTTTCATTCTTCAGTTTGTTGATATGGTATATCACAGTTTGATTTGTGTTTATTGAAGAATCCTTGCATCCTTGGGATAAATTCCACTTAAAGATGGTGTGTGATTATTTTAATGTGTTATTGGATTTTGTTTGCTAGTCTTTTTTGGGGAGTTTTGTGATAGTGATAGTGGCCTGTAATTTTCTTTCCTGTGTGATGTCTTTGTCTGGTTTTGATATCAGGGTGATCTTGGACTCATAGAATGAGTTGGGTAGTGTTTCACCCTCTGCAGATTTTTGCAAGAGTTTCTAAAGTATAGGTGTTAGCTCATCTCTAAATGTTTGATAGAATTTCCCTGTGAAGCCAACTGGACCTGGGCTTTTGTTTTTAATCACAGCTTCAGTTTCATTGCTTGTGATTGAAAGTGAAAGTGCTAGTCGCTCAGTTCATGTCTGACTCTTTGTCACTCCATGGACTGCAGCCCACTAGGCTCCTCTGTTCATGGAATTCTCCAGGCAAGAATATTGGAGTGGGTAGACAGTCCCTTCTCCAGGGGATCGTCCCACCCAGAGATCTAACCCACATCTCCCGCAGTGTAGGTGAAGTCTTTACCATCTGAGCCACCAGGGAAGCCTGCTTTTAATTGGTCTGTTCATATCTAACCATTTTTTCTTGGTTCAGTATTGAAACGTTGTACCTTTCTAAGAGGAGAAGGCAATGGCACCCCACTCCAGTACTCTTGCCTGGAAAATCCGAATTTGTCCATTTCTGCCAGGTTGTCCATTTTATTGATATATAGTTGCTTACAGTTGTCTCTTATGAGCCTTTGTATTTCTATGGTGTCCATTGTAACTTCTCTTTCTTCGTTTCTCATTTTATTGATTTGAGTCTTCTCCCCTTTTTTCCCTTGATAAATCTTGCTAAAGTTCTATCAATTTTGTTTATCTTTTTATAAAACCAATTTTTTTGTTTCATTGATCTTTCTTATTGTTTTCTTTGTCTGTTTCATTTAAGTCTGCTCTGGTCTTGATAATTTCTTTCCTTCTGTTAACTTTGGGTTTTGTTTGTTTAATTTGGGTTGTCTCTTTGAGATTTTTCTGACTTCCTAAGGTAAGATTATATTGCTGTCAACTTCCCTTGTAGAACTACTTTGTTCTGTCCCATAGGTTTTGGACCATCACGTTTTCTTGTCCTTTGTCTCTGTATTTTTCAACTTCCTATTTGATTTCTTCAGCGATCCACTGGTTGTTTGGTAACATATTGTTTAGCCTCCATGTGTTAGTGTTTTTTAGAGGTTTTTTTTTTTTTTCTGTAATTAATTTCTAATCTCATAACATTGTGGTTGGAAAAGATGCTTGATCTGATTTCAGGTTTTCTAAATTTGCCCTGGCTTCATTTCTGGCCCAAGATATCTTGGGAAATGTTTCATGTGCACTCGAGAAGAAAGTGTATTTTGTTGCTTTTGGATGAAAAGCATTTTATACCTATCAATTTTTATAAATTTTATAAATAGCAGTTAAGTCTATCTGGTCTAATTTAAGGCCTGTGTTTCCTTGTTGCTTTCCTGTCTGGATCATGCGTCTGTTAATGAAAGTGGCGTGTTACAATCCCTCATTATAATTGTGTTGCTGTCAATTTCTTTTTTTTTATGGCTGTTAGTGTTTGTCTTAAATATCAAGGTGTTCTTGTGTTGGGTACATGTATATTTATAGTTGTTATACCTTCTTTGTGGATTGATCCCTTGATCTTTATGTTATCTCTTGTAACAGTCTTTATTTTAAAGTCTGTTTTGTCTAATGTGAATATTGCTATTCCAGCTTTCTTTTCATTTCCATTTCCATGGAATACCATTTTCCATCCCCTCACTTTCAGTCTGCATCTGTCCCTAGATCTGAAGTGAATCTCTTGTAGCCATGATACATATGGGTCTTCTTTTTGTATCCATTGAGCCAGTCTGTGTATTTGGTTGGAGCATTTAGTCTATTTGCATTTCACATAAGTAACAGTATGTATGTTCTTACTGCCATTTTGTTAATTGTTTTGGATTTGTTTTTATAGGTGTTTTTTCTTTCCTTCTTCTTGTTCTCCTCTTGTGATTTGATGACTATATTCAGTGTTGTGTTTGGATTGCTGTTTCTTTTTTGTGTGCTCATCTATTGTAGGTTTTTGTTTGCAGCTCCCATGATGTTTTGATATAGCTATCTATACAACAGGAGATTGTTTTAAGTTGCTGGTTGCCCAATTTACAGTGTATTTCCAATATCTTGCATCTGTACTCTCCTCTTCTCACCTTTGCTGGTTTTGATGTATCTGTGGATGGATGATTTCCTGCCTTTGCTTTGTGTTTGCCTTTACCAGTAAGCATTCCCATTTGTAATTTTCTGGTTTCTAGTTGTAGCTTCCTGTTTTTGTCTGGATGTAAAATGTCTTTTTTGATAGGTTCCAGTCTTTTTGATTCATTGTTGTTCAGCTGTTAGTTGTGGTTTTGGTGTTTCTGTGAGAGGTGAGCCAGCGCAGCTCCTTCTGTTCCACTCTCTTGTCCAGAATCGAGGGGCTGCTTTTAGTTTGGATGCTTTCTGCCTCTTTTCTCAGTGTGTGCTGACCATTAGCCCTTTGATATGGCCTGTGTAGATGTGGTGGCCCACACTTACTCCTCATAGAGTGGAGGCAGTGATTGGTGCCCACCCTGTGGGTTATGCAACAGGGCTGGTGGGCCACATGCTCCCGGCACAGCAAGGGCAGTGCCTAGCACCTCCTTGCAGTTCCCCTAGCTGTGGCAGCAGCCTACACACCCCCAGGACAGCAGGGGCAGCGACTGGCACCTGCTCCCAGGCCTCCTAGTGGCAGTAACAACCCATGCACTCCTGAGACAGCAGGGACAGCCATTGGAGCCTACTCATGGCCCTTGTGTGCTCCCCAGGTGTTGGGGGCAGTGTTTGACACCCACTTGTGGCTCTCCCAGTGGCAGTGGCAGCCTGTGCAATCCCAGGACAGAGGGGCAGCCCTCGGCACCCACTTGTGGGTTCCCTACAGCAGCAGTGGCCTGTGCGTGCCCTGGTCAACATGGAGAGTGATTGGTGCCCACTCCTGTGTCCTGAATTTCTTTCCTTTTGAGTACTGACTAATGTGGCATTGTTAATCCACTCATCTCTTGATGGACATTTGTGTTGTTCCCACCTTTTTGATATTCTGAATAACGCTGCTTAAAAATACTGGCATTCAAGTATCTGTTGAGTTCCTGCTTTCAGTTATTTTGGGTGCATACCTAGGAGTGGAATTGCTAGATTCCACTAGCAAAGTAAAGAATCCGCCTGCAGTGCCGAAGACCTGGGTTCGATCTCTGGGTTGGGAAGATCCTCCGGAGAAGGGAAAGGCTACCCACTCCAGTATTCTGGCCTAGAGTAGTCCATGGGGTTGCAAAGAGTCAGACACAACTGAGTGACTTTCGCTTTCACGTGATCATTCTATCTTTAACTTTTCGAAGAATCACCAAAGTGTTTTCCACAGTGGCCTCACCATGTGCCTTCCCACAGCAGTACACAAGTGTTCCCTCTTCTCCACATCCCTGTCAGCATCTGTTATTTTCCACTTTTTTGACTTTTTTGTTTGCTTTGCTTATTTTGGTGTTGGGGTTTTTTCTTTATTGGCAGCATGCAGAGCCTTCGTGGTGTCTGTGGGAGCTGCCTCCCAGCACACAGGCTTTCTGGCTGCGGCGTGCGGGCTCTGGAACACGCAGCCGCGGTGGCTGTGGCACCCGGGCTCTCCCGCTGCGGTGCGGGGGCTGCGTTGGGACACAGTAGTTGCAGTGTGTGTGCTTAGTTGCTCTGGCGTGTGGGATCTCAGTTCCTTGACAGGGAATTGAACTTGCATCCCCTGTATTGCAGGGCATAATCTTTTTTTGTTTTTAATTAATTTATCTATTTTAATTGGAGGCTTATTACCGTATGTAGTGGGTTTTGCTGTACATCAACATGAGTCAGCCATGGGCGTACATGTGTCCCACCATCCTGGGTCCCCTTCCCCACTCTCTGCCCGCCCCCTCCCTCTGGGTTGTCCCGGAGCACCCGCTTTGGGTGCCCTGCTTCATGCATCAAACTTGCACTGGCCATCTGTTTTACATATGATAATATACATGTTTCAATGCTATTGTCTCAAATTATCCCACCCTCACCTTCTCCGACTGAGTCCAAAAGTCCATTCTTTACATCTGTATCTCCTTTCTGTCCTGCATGTAGAATCATTGTTACTGTCTTTCTAAATTCCATAAATATGTGTTAATATACAGTATTTGTCTTTCTCTTTCTGACCTGCATCTCTCTATATAATAGGTTCCAGTTTCATCCACCTCATTACACCTGGGTCAAACTCATTCCTGTACATGTGTCCCACCATCCTGAGTCCCCCTCCCCACTCTCTGCCCGCCCTCTCCCTCTGGGTTGTCCCAGAGCACCCGCTTTGGGTGCCCTGCTTCATGCACTGAGCTTGCACTGGGCATCCGTTTCACATATGGTAATGTACATGCTTCAGTGCTTTTCTCTCATATCATCCCACCCTCGCCTTCCCCAACAGAGTCTAAAAGCCTGTTCATTACATCTGTGTCTCTTTTGCTGTCTTGCATATAGGGTTGTTGTTCCCATCTTTCTAAATTCCATATATGTGCATTATGCACTGGTGTTTTTCTTTCTGGCTTACTTCACTCTGTATAATAGGCTCCAGTTTCATCCACCCCATTAGAATTGATTCAAATGTATTCTTTTTAATGGCTGAGTAATACTCCATTGTGTATATGTACCACAGCTTTCTTATCCATTCATCTGCTGATGGACATCTAGGTTGCTTCCATGTCCTGGCTATTATAAACAGTGCTGCAGTGAACATTGGGGTACACGTGTCTCTTTCAGTTCTGGTTTCCTCGGTGTGTATGCCCAGCAGTGGGATTGCTGGGTCATATGGCAGTTCTATTTCCAGTTTTTTAAGGAATCTCCACACTGTTTTCCATAGTGGCTGTACTAATTTGCATTCCTACCAACAGTGTAAGAGGATTCCCTTTCCTCCACACCCTCTCCAGCATTTATTGTTTATAGACTTTTTGATGGCAGCCATTCTGACCCAGCGTGAGATGGTACCTTACTGTGGTCTTGATTTAAATTTCCTGATAATGAGTGATGTTGAGCATATTTTCATGTGTTTGTTAGCCATTTGTAGTCGTCTTTGGAGAAATTTCTGTTTAGGTCTTTGGCCCACTTCTTGATTGGTTCGTTTATTTTTCTGGTATTGAGTTGCATGAGCTGCTTGTATATTTTGGAGATTAATTCTTTGTCAGTTGTTGTTGTTTGTTTGTTTGTTTTCCATTTTCTCCCATTCTGAAGGCTGCCTTTTCACCTGGCTTATAGTTTCCTTTGTTGTGCAAAAGCTTGTAAGTTTAATCAGGTCCCATGTGTTTACTTTTGTTTTTATTTCCATTACTCTGGGAGGTGGGTCATAGAGGGTCCTGCTGTGATTTATGCCAGAGAATGTTCTACCTATGTTGTCCTCCAGCAGTTTTATGGTTTCTGGTCTTACGTTTAGACCTTTAATCCATTTTGAGTTTATTTTTGTGTATGGTGTTTCATTCTTTTTCAGGTGGTTGACCAGTTTTCTCAGCCCCACTTGTTAAAGAGATTGCCTTTTCTCCTTTGTATATTTTTGCCTCATTTGTCAAAGATAAGGTATCCATAGTTGCGTGGATTTATCTCTGGGCTTTCTATTTTGTTCTGTTGATCTATATTTCTATCTTTGTGCACAAGACATATTCCTAACCATTGTACCACCAGGCAAGTCCTGCTCGTTGTGGTTTCATTTGTATTAGTGATGTTGAGCATTATTTCACATGCTTACTGGCCACTCTTGTATCTTTGGAGAAATGTCTTCCAGTGTACTGAGTGTTTTTATTATAAACGTGTATTGAATTTTGTCATATACTTCTGCATCGAGATGATTATGTGATTTTTATTTTCATTCTATTAATGTGATGTATTATGTTGATTGATTTTCATATGTTGAACTATATTTGCACTCCTGGGATAAATCCTACCTACTCATGGTATGTAATCCTTTGTTAATATGCTGATGAATTCATCAGTGAAATCAGTTTGCTTATATTTTGTTAAGAATTTTTACTTCACTGTTCAAGAGTATTGGTCTGTGGTTTTCTTGTTAGCACTTTTGTTTGGCTTTGCTATCTGGTTAATGCCTGCCTCATACAGTGAGTTCACTTGTCCTCCTCTTCAATTTTTGGGAAAAATTTGAGGAGAATTGACTTTAATCTTGTAAGTCTTTGGTAGAATTCACGACTGAAGCCATTTTGTCCAAGACTTTTCTTTCTTGGGAGGTTTTTTAATTCTGTCTCCTTACTGTTTACTGGTTTATTCATATCTTCAACTTATTCATTATTCAGTTTTTGTAGATGATATGTTTTTGGGAATTTGTCTATTTCATGTAGGTTATTCAGTTTGTTGATATACAGTTTTTCACAGTACTTTCTTATTTGCTTTTTGTTTCTGTAAAGTTGTTAGTGATGGCCCCACTTAAATTTCTGATTTTACCAGTTTGAGTCTTCCCTCTCTTTTCCTTAGTCAGTTTACCTAAAGTTTTGTTCAAAAAAAGTTTATTTTTGAGAATCAGCTTTTGGTTTGACTGTCTCTGTCGTTTTTCTGTTATTTCATTAATCTGTGCCCTAATCTTTATTGTTTCCTTCCTTCTGCTAGTACTGGGTTTAGTTTGCTCTTGTTTTTCTAGTTCCTTAAGATGTAAAGTTTGATTTTTCTGATATCTGTCTTCCTTTTTCATGTGACCATTTACAGCTGTAAGTTTCTCTTCTTAGCACTGCCTTTGCTGCATCTTGTATGCTTTGGCATGCCACAGTTTTTTGGATCTTTTTGACAAAATAAATATTGCACTTATTACCTATGTTCAGAAGATACATTCCTAATTTATTATCTTCATATTTGAAAAGAATTTCAAAATAAATTAATTCTATACAGCACACAATCCAGGGTAGGATTGGGCTCAGGGGACCAATTGATTGTTCACAGAATTGTTCACAGAAGACAGAAACCTCTGCATCCAAACGTTTTTTGAGCTAGTTTAACTTTCAGCTCTGAATCCTGGTCCCAGTCTTGAAATCACAGAAAGTTAGGCATTTGGAATTACTCAGCATAGGGATGAGCTTTAGGAGAAGGCAATGGCACCCCACTCCAGTACTCTTGCCTGGAAAATCCCATAGACGGAGGAGCCTGGTGGGCTGCAGTCCATGGGGTTGCTAAGAGTCAGACACAACTGAGCATCTTCACTTTCACTTTTCACTTTCTTGCATTGGAGAAGGAAATGGCAAGCCACTCCAGTGTTCTTGCCTGGAGAATCCCAGGGACAGGGCAGCCTGGTGGGCTGCTGTCTATGGGGTCGCACAGAGTTGGACACGACTGAAGCAACTTAGGAAGAGGAGGGATGAGCTTTTAGTTTAGACATGAGGAGAGGGCTGCTTGCACGGGACCAAGAAAGCATCTGCAGCAGAAGCAGAAGACGAGGGCAGAGGGGGCTGAACCGAAGGGCCTGGCATGGAGGGATGGTGAGGAGCCCTTTCACAGTCCACCTTGCCCTGGGTTCCCTTGTGTCTCCACTCAGCGGGACAGGGGCTGTGGGCTCAGTCACTCTGTTGTTTCTGCCTCTTCGTGGCCCCACAGACTGTAGCCCACTGGGCTCTTCTGTCCATGATGTTCCAGGCAGGAATACTGGAGCAGCTTACATTTCCTACTCCAGGGGGTCTTCCTGACTCAGGGACCAAACCCGTGTCTCTTGCATTGGTAGGTGAGTTCTTTACCGTAGTGCCACCAGGGAAGCCCAGAACGGGGGCATGCCACAGTTTTATTTTCATTTGTCTTATTTACTAATTTCCTTGTTGATTTCTTCTTTGACACACTGGTTGTTTAAAAGTGTGTTGTTTAGTGTCTACATATTTGTGAATTTTCCAGTTTTCCTTTTGATACTGATTTCTAGTTCTGTTACGATCAGAAAATATACTTTGTATTATTTCAGTCTTTTAAAATTTATTAAGATTTGTGACCTAACAGATCACAGATGTGATCCAGAGAATGTTTCATGTGCACTTGAGAAAAATGTATATTCTGCTGTTACTGAGTCGGGTATTTCATAAATGTCTTTAAATCCATTTGGTTTATAAGTTATTCAAGTTCTTTATTTTCTTACTGGTGTTCTGTCTGGTATTCTAGCCATTATTTCAACCTGAATATAGAAGTCTCCATTTATTACTGTAGAATTGTCTCTCTTTCTAAATCTGTCAGTGTTTGCTTTATGTATTTGGGGAGTCTGATGTTAGGTACATATATGAATTGCATGTTTTAAAGCTTTATATAAAGGCCTCATTCAAATCATACCATCTTTTTTTGGTATATTTTGAATCTATTTTTAGGATTCAATCATATTAATATGAGGTACTGTAGTTCCTTCATTTTCATTGCCAGGTGAGGTTTCTTTTTATCTGTACTGTAACTTTTTCTGTCATTTGCATTTCCATACACATTTTAAAGTCAGCATGTCAATTCCTTAAAAAAAAAAAAAAATTCCTGCTGAGATTGATTGTCATTCCATGTAAAATCTGTAAATCAATTTGGGGAGGACTGATATAACAATATTAGGTCTTCCTATTCATGGTATCTCTCTCTGTTTTTGGATCATCTTTAACTTCTGTCAACAATGTTTTGTAGTTTTCAATGTTTAGGTTTTGCACATAAATCTGATCCTAATTATTACAGATTTCTTGATGCTCTCATAAGTGAGTTATTTTGTCTTCTCGGTTGAATACACTTCCTCACATTTGTTTAAATGTTGGGACTGATGGTACCACACATGTACCATGAGGCCATGGAAAGTTTTATGACTCCATAGGGGGCTTTCCCTGATGGCTCAGACAGTAAAGAGTCTGTCTGTAGTGCGGGAGACCCAAGTTCCATCCCTGGCTGGGGAGGATCCCCTGGAGAAGAGAATGGCAACCCACTCCAGTACTCTTACCTGGAAAATCCCATGGATGTAGGAGCCTGGTAGACTGCAGTCCATGGGGTTGCAAACAGTTGGACACGACTGAGCAACTTCACTTTCAGTTTCAAGAGGGCTTTCTGGGGGGACAGGACAGGCACCCAAGCTAGTCTGGGATAGCTTGAGTGAAGGGAAGGGGGAGCTGCTCTGGGAGTTGATCCCAAATATGGGATTCCCGTATATGGTTTGAGTTTGCATGGTTTGAACTTACCTACTGACAACTAAGGCAGAAATCAGAGCTTTTGTACTGACTTTCTCAGATGGGAGTCAAGAGGGAGAAATGGAGCTTGAAAGCTGTCAATGGCCAAATATAAAAAATGGACTCAGACTCTTCATTACATTTTTTTCCACTTAAAACTTTCATTACTCATTAATTGTATATCAAAATGCCATTAACTTTTGTATGTTAACCTTGTATCTTGTGATATTGCTAAATTCACATATTAATTCCAGTAGCTTTCTTTATAAATTCCTTGGGAATTCTGTGTAGATAACTGACCATCTTGTCTTCAAGGAAGTAAACACAATTCTTTCTTTCAGTCTTTATGCCTTTTACTTTTAATTAAGTAATTAATTAACCTTAAACCCTTGGTGAGAATATTCAAACAATGTTGAATTAAAGTGATTAGAGTTTACATCCTGTCTTGTTTCTGAT
The DNA here is from genome assembly GCA_006408695.1 of Aepyceros melampus. Taxonomy (NCBI): domain Eukaryota; kingdom Metazoa; phylum Chordata; class Mammalia; order Artiodactyla; family Bovidae; genus Aepyceros; species Aepyceros melampus. The sequence continues at coordinate 103,850 of SJXQ01000194.1, forward strand.
CTCCTGGGGAAAACTAGTCTTTCACCGCTGAGTACAAAATCTGTGGCTATTTCATAGATTCCCTTTATCTTCTTTAAGTACACAGATTTTAATTTGATGGAAGTTGGATTTGAGTATCCAAATACTTTCTGTATTCTTATTAAGATGATTGATCATATCTTTATTCTTTTATGGTGTGTTAAACCATAGACTGATTTTCAAATGTCAGATCAGTCTTACATTCCTGGAATAAATTCTAGTTTGTTGTGATATATGCTTTTTGTATGTTGTTGGATTTGATTTGCTACAGTTTTGTAAAAAAAAAAATGTTTCATCTTTGCTCACGATGGATATATTGGCCTGTAGTTTTCTTGTTGTGTCTGTGGTTTTGGTAAGTGGATACTGCTCACCATATAAAATGAGTTGGGGAGTGTTCTTGTCTGTTTTCTACAGACTTGATATTATTTCATCTTGAATGTTTCTTAGCTTTTACCAATGTAGTCTATAGAGTTTTCACTGTGGGAACAATTTAAAGTATGATTTAAGTTTTTAATAAATATATATAGCTGTTTAGGTTATATAGTTAGGTTTGTGTGAACTTTGATAATCTTTTTAAAAATGTATCCATATCTTAATTATCAACTGTATTAACATGAAGTTATCGTAATAGTCCTACTGTCTATGGAATATGTAGGGATGTTCCCTGTCATTGCCAGTGTTGTTAATCTGTATTATTGCTCTTCTTTTCTTTGCCTGAGTAGAGGTTTATTAATTTTATTACTTATTTTAAGAACTGTGCTTTGGTTTTATTAATTTTTTTCTATTTTAAATTTGTTTTTAGTTTGATTGATTTCTGTCGTTATGTGTATTACTTTCTTCTACTCACCATGGGACCAGTTTTTTTTTCTGACCTTTGAAAGCTGGAAGTATAGGTCCTCAGTTTGAGATCTGACTTTTCTAATGTGAGCGTTTTCTTGCTGTATTACCCCCTCAAAGCACTGCTTTCTTGCATCCCACACGTTTTTGTCTGTTGTGTTTTGATTTTCATTCACTTCAAACATTTGCTAATTTCTCTTGTGATTTTTTTCTTTGACTCATGGGTTAATTAAAAGAGTTTTTAAAATTTCTTAATATTTAGGGATTTTCAGATATATTTTTATTATTTATTGGTAGGTCGATTCTTTTGTGATTAGACAACACACTTTGTAGCATTTCAGTCCTCTTAAATTTGTTCAGATTTTTAGGATGGCCCGGAACGCTGTCTGTCTTGGTGATGTGCTGTTGAGAAGGACGTGTGTTCCTCTAGGTTTTGGGGTGTTCATGGTAAGTGCTAATTAGGTCAACTTACACTATAACTAGTGTCTTCTTACTGACTTATCTAGTAGTTTTATCTATTACAAGAGGAGAGTTTTAAAATTTCCAAGTATAGTTGTGTTTTTATTCATTTCTCCTTTCAGTTTTATCAATTTATACTTTGGAAGCTCTACTAGGCACACACTTAGAATTGTTTTGTCTTTATGATATATGGACCTCTTTATTATTTTGAAATGTCTTCTGACCTGGATAATATTCATTACACTGAAGTCTGCATTGTCTGAAATTAATGTAGTCACTCTCTTTTTTGTTTAGTATTTTGTAGTATATCATTTCTTCCATTTTTAAATTTATGTCTTTATATTTTCAGTGGGTTTTCTTTTTTTCACAGACAGCATATATTTGAGTCTTGCTTTTTTAAAAATCCCATTTGACAATCTGCATTTTGATTGGAGTGTTTAGCCTGTTTATATTTTGTACAGTTATTAGCATGGTTGGATTTAAATCTACGATTTTGTTTGCTCTGTCTCCTCTTTGCCTAGTTACTTCTACTTCTTTTCAATGTTTTATTGTATTTATCTCCATTATTGGCTTATTTCCTGCAATTCTTTAATTTTTTAGTGGTTGTGCAAGGTTCTGCAATATATATCTGTAAATTAGCACACACCTGCAAATAATATTTATTTTATACCACTTCATTTATGGTATAAAAACCTTGTCTACTTATGTTTCTTCCCTTTCCCATCCTTTGTGCTATTGTTGTTACATAATTGTAATATTACATATATAATGAACCCTATACTATATTTTAGTACTTTTGTTTTAGTCAGTTATATTCTAAAGAGATTAAAAAATACAGGGAGAAGTGTATTTTGTTTACTGCCTCTGATAGGCTTAAACAGTGGCCTCCTTCCAGGATATCCATGTCCTAACCCTAGAGTCTGCGAATATATTACCTTATATGGCAGAAGGGACTTTGCAGATGAGATTCAGAATCCTGAGATGGAGATATTACCCTAGATTATCCAGGTGTCCCCATTGATGTAATCACAAGCATCCTAATGAGTGGGAGATATTACTGCAGAAATAGATGTGGTGACAGAAGCAAGAGGCTGCACTGATGCAAGGAAGGGGCTGCTAGCTAAGGCATGCAGGTGGCCCTTGGAATCCAGAAAAGGCAAGGAAACAATTTCTCCTCTTGGGAGCTTCTAAAAGCAGCTAGCTAGCCCTGCCGGCACCTTGACTTTAGCCCGGAGAAACTGATTTCAACTCTGGCTTCCAGAAGTGTAAGAGCTTAAATGTGTGTTTTTAAAAAATAATTTTTAATTTACTTATTTTGGGGCTGTTCTGGGTCTTCGTTGCTGCTGCGTGGGCTTCCTCTAGTTGCAGCAAGAGAGGGCTGCTCTCTAGTCGCTGTGCACAGGCTTCTCGTTGCAGTGGCTTCTCGTAGAGGTGGGCTCTAGGTTGCAGGGGCCTCAGTAGCTGTGGCACGCAGCTGAATTGCCCTGTAGCATGTGGGATCTTAGTGCCCCAGCCAAGGATCGGACCCGCGTCCCCTGCACTGGCAGGTGAGTTCCTCACCGCTGGGCCACCGGGGAAGTCCCAGTGTGGGTCTCTGTGAGCCACCAAGTTTATGGTAATTTGTTACAGCAGACGTAAGAAACTAACATATCCACCACTTTGGTCATTTCCTATTGCTTCTCCTTTCGTTGTAGGAATATACTGACATTTTAATCTAGCATTGTACTCCTTTTGCCTGAAGAACTTCTTGCAGTGCAAATCCAACTGGTAACAAATTCTGTCAGCTTCTGTTTCTCTGAAGATGTCTTCACTTCTTCATATTTGAACTATATCTTCACTGGGTAGAGAGAATTTTTTACTGATTGTTTGGGGTTCCACCCCTTTTGGTACTTTAAAATGATCACTCCATTGTCTTCTGGGTTGTTGGTTTCTTTTACTTTTTTAATTGAAGTACAGTTGATTTAGCTTCATGCTCATTTCTGCTGTACAGCAAAGTGGCTCTTATACACACACAGAGATAATTTATTCAATATTCTTTTCAATTTTGGTTTATCCCAGAAGATTGGCTATAATTCTCTGTTCTGTTCAGTAGGACTTTGTTGCTTATGCTTTGTGTTTATTTGCTGTTGTTCATTTTTTTCTTTTCTGACTGCAGTGACTGGTATGGACAGATATGGCCTCGATGCCCTCTCTCCAAGCACACTGGGAAGTCTGCCAGCTGTGCTGGACTCCTGTCTGGGTTAAAGTCATCCTGGGGTATCTAGGCAGGCTTTAGCCCAGTGCTGTTAAGAAGAGCTTTGTGTATTAGCTGTGCTCAGTAAGTAGGATTGTCTTCCTAGGCACCCCTCTGCCCTTCAGCTTTGAAAGTAGTGAATCCAGCCAGCTGCTGATGGACCTGAACGTGAAGCATCCCTGACATGTGGTGTTTGGACTCCAGGTAAGGGAAGCTGTGCTCAGCAGCCATTGACTGCCACCCGCAATCTGACCGTGGACACATGTGAGCGTCTTCATTTGAGAAGCTGTCTGTTCCTCCGTTTCCTGACACAATCTTGTCTTAAGCTCTTTCAATTTTCCCCCCTGTTCACCGTCTAAGTAGATTTTCTTCTGAGGCTGTATGCTGAACACAGCGTATCCCTTGGTTTTCTGTTTGTGTCTGTGTTTCTTTGCCTTTTTCTCATCTTAAACGCTTTCCAGATTTCTTCTTGATGCAGTTCTGGTGGGCTGTGTGTTTCTAGGAAGTTGTCAGTCTCTTCTAGGTTGTCAAATTTGTTGGAGTTTAATTGTTCATACTATTCTCTTATTTATTTTTGATTTAAAACTATTTTGAATTTCTTTTGGCCATACTGCACAGCTTGCGGGATTTTAGCTCCTTGGCTAGGGATCAAACCTGGGCACTTTCACCACTGTGGGCAGTAGTTAAGTCAGCCTTCATCAAGGCTTTCTATCTTGTTCCACTGATTTATATTTCTGTTTTTGTACCAGAGCTATAGTGTCTTAATCACTGGAATATTCTAGCATAGGCTGAAGTCAACTTCGTTTTTCTTTCTCAAGATTTCTGTGGCTATTCAGGATCTTATTGTTTGCATTACTGTTGTTATTTTGTGACTACAAATTGTGAATTTTTTTGTGGTAGTTCTGTGAAAAGCTGCATCGGTAATTGATTACGGAGTGTATTGAGTCTGTTGATTGCTTTGTGTAAGTATAATCATTTTCATAATACTGATTCTTCCAATCCAAGAACATGGTATATATCTCCATCTGTTTTTGTCTTCTTTGGTTTCTTTTATCATTTAGATTTCCGCACACAGTTATTTTATCTCCTCTGGTAGCTTTATTCCTGGATATTTCCTTCTTTTTGTTGCAGTGGTGTATGGGATTGTTTCCTTACCTCAACACAATAAAGACTATATATGAAAAACTCATAGCAAATGTTATTCTCAATGGTGAAAAACTGAAAGCATTTCCTCTAAGATCAGGAACGAGACAAGTGTGCCCACTCTTGCCACTATTATTCAGCATAGTTTTTGAAGTCTTATCTACAGCAATCAGAAAAAAAAAACAGAAAAGGAATCAAGATTTCAAAAGAAGTAAAACTCACTGTTTTCAGACTACATGATACTGTATGTAGAAAACCCTAAAGATACCACCGGAAAGTTACTAGAACAAATCAAAGAATTAGGTAAATTCACAGGGTACAATATTAACACACAGAAACCCCTTGGATTCCTATTCACTAGCAATGAAAAGTCAGAAAGAGAAATTAAGGTATTGTAATTTAAAGACCCATTTTCATACCCTTTTTTTCTATCCCCCAGCCTGTATAAAGACCAGTCAATGTTACAATAAAGTTAGAAGTTTTTCCTTTTTCAGCAGATTTATTTTTAAAAAATTACCAATTTTTAAGGATTCATTCCACAGATGTTTTTTCTGGCTTAGAAGAGGACCCTCCTACGTGGAGTAACCTGCAACCAAGAGCACTCCTAGAAGTGAATGAAGCCCAGCATCCCAGAAAAACTTACAGGAGGATTTTGTCAGAAGGGGGTCAGAGTATCCCCTGAATTCCTTTCTCATCTAACGGGATTCTGAGCACCCTTGACTCTCCCACGAATTAACCAGATGCCTCTGGTCATCCCGTCCCTTGCAGGAGGGGTCCTCAACAGGACCTGTGCATTGCCAGGACTCTCCCTGAGAGGGGTCTGTTGTCTATAATGCTTATGTCCTCTAACAGGTTTCCTGATGCTGAGTTGTATTCCTTGAAATTGGGCATTTATAAAGCCTAGGAATGTGGGCTGCTTGGACGTGCTGCTGCTGCTCTGAGTCGCTTCAGTCATGTCCAACTCTGTGCGACCCCATAGACAGCAGCCCACCAGGCTCCCCTGTCCCTGGGATTCTCCAGGCAAGAACACTGGAGTGGGTTGCCATTTCCTTCTCTAGTGCATGAAAGTGGAAAGTGAAAGTGAAGCCGCTCAGTCACGTGCAACTCTTCACGACCCCATGGACTGCAGCCTCCCAGGCTCCTCCGACCATAGGATTTTCCAAGCAAGAATCCTGGAGTGGGGTGCCGTTGCCTTCTTGTGGTTAGCCCAATAAGTAGTCTCACTGAGTAATGGCAGCCAAGACCTGGAGTGAAGGGTCTCCTCGAGGCGCAGAAAGGAACTCCTGGAGAGATTGGAGTTGGCACAATGGAAAATGCCCCAGGGGTCAGGATCTGCGGGCCTAGAGGTAGGAGTATTCCCACAGGGGATATTCTGGACACAGAGTAAGGTGAGAGACTAAAGAGCACAAGAACCTCAAGCCCTTTCCCCTGTATGTTTGGCGGTTGTGATAGAACTGGACAAAGCCTGATGATCCCATCTGATACAGTCAACAGTGAGTTTGGACAATGTTTCCCATATAATTTAAGATACCAACTCCATTAGTTTAAGATCTCTCTTTGGGATGCTCCAGGGGCCCTGTAAAGCTTCCAAAGTTTGCTAGCAGGAGAGCAAAAGAACTTTAATTAATATTTGATATTTTGGAAGTCAGTCCAAAATTTCAAGAAATTTTAAAAGACCCAGTTAGATAGAATCAGAGTTCACAGTGAAACAATTATTCCTTGAATTAAGGTGAAAAAAAGATTTTGAAAGTAAATACACGTCAGTTGAAGGCACAAAAACGCACACAATCTGTTATCAAAAGCAGCATTCCAGAAAAACTTTCATCTCTTCAGAGAGACCAAGTTTAGTTTACGTCAGCCTATAGTAAAATCCATTTTTTCTAGTTTAAGTTTAATGTAACCTTTGGAAATTCTGATGACATTTAACATTCTTTTTTCCATGTTCTATTTCTGCCCAGTTGCTGCTGCTGTTCCTTAGTCCCTTAGTTATTTCTAACTCTTTTTTCAACCCTATGAACTGTAGCCCACCAGACTCCTCTGTCCATGGGATATTCCAAGCAAGATTACTGGCGTGATTTGCCATTTCCTCCTCCAAGGGATCTTCCCGACTAAGGGAATTGAAGCCACATCTCCCCATCTCCTGCATTTCAGGCAGATTCTTTTCCAGCTCAGCCACCAGGGAATGAAGCCACGTTTATCCCCGTTACATTTACTTAAAAATCTAGTCTTATCATTTCATTTTCCCTGTTGACAAATTTTGTAACAAATATGATATTCACTTAACCCTAGTTACAATGAAAGTATTATACTTCACGCTGATGAGTCTAAAGGCAGGTCTGTTAATTAATATTAAACCCACAAATTTAAGCCAGAAAAGTTAATCCCTACAGAACGAGAGATCTCATAGTTCCCCTGCCTGAATTTAAATCTCAAAGTTTCCCGGCCTTTTCTTCAATCTTGGGGACTACAGATGAATCAGGCAGTTTCTTGGAACAAGGCAAAACAGTTAAATTGCAAAGGGCAGAGGAGGGGTAAATGCAAGCTCCTTTCTAAAGTCCCAACAAGTAACCCAAGGCTGGAGTCTCAGGCAGTGTGGGCTGTATTTGTATTTCAAGATTTAAATGCTCTAGTCTGCCCACAGTCTTGGCAGCGACTTGGAGGAGCATTTGAAGAGAAAAGAGTACATAAAACAAAGACGCCAATGACAAAACCTTGAAGACACAAACAAGTTTGTAGGCTAAAGGCGATGGGACTGCTTGTATAAGGATCAAGGGTGAGGTACAAGGAGGAGGAGCCAGCAAGACTGAAAAAGTGAGAGGCAGGAAAATAAAGGCGAAAGTCCTGGGGCTTACAGCCATGACTGATGCTAGGTTTAAACCTGGATCACTCTCATAAACCTCCCTTCAGGGGAGCCCGCTGCACCAGAGTCTGCAGGGCATGAGGCGAGCCTCTCCCCCCCTGCTTGTCTCCTATCTAGATGACTGTCAGCGGCCAGAGGGAGCAGGTCACAGAAGTTGAGAGGAGGGAGGCTGCAGCTGCCCGACTTCCACTGTCTAGAAAGGAGGGGAGGGAGAAGGACAAGGGGGAGGGAAAGCGTTTTTTGAATGAGGCCCTGAGACCCCCAGGGGCCAGGAAGGCTGCCTTGCCAAAAGCAGCGACACTGAAACAAGAGGCTCCTGTGGCCCCTTGTCACCCACGAGGAAGCTGCCTTCAGTGGCTAGGTCCTCTCCCCAGAAGGGGGCAGCTGCCCCACCTTGGGAGCCGTAAATCTGGTAGTGACTAGGGGTCTTGGCCTTCTCAAATCAGTACAATTTGTTTAGAGGCCAGCAAGAAATCAGGCAAGGTCTAATTGGTGCTCCTGAGCTGGCTGCCGAAGGGAGCAGCAAGCCCACGTTCCCTTGTTTCCTCCCTGAGTAGGGGCCAATCCATTCCTTATGTGGGATGAGGGTAGGCGTGTGTCCAGCAGTTGGGCTGGAGAGGCTGGCTGAGGTAGTTTGCCCCTGGTGGTGCTGAGTGCAGGGGACATTCTTACTACCCTGTTTTTACTCCCACGACCTTTTTTTTTCTTTTTTCTTTTTTTTGGCTTCCAGCTCTTTAGAAATAGCAGTTAGGGTTTCTTTTTTTTTTTTTTTTGTCTTTGTATGTTTTGTGCCCCAATTTTCCCCAACTACACACAATTATTTTTAGTCCCATACAGTTCTTTGTATTTCGTAGCCTTAGTAACAGTGTGTTCAGGTGCAGGCTTCGTACGATTGCAGCAAAGGGTCCCAGGTACACGTGTCTCATTTCACCTGGAGAGACTCTACACCCTTATTCTTAAGGCATATGGGGCTGAAGTTCTCTTCTGAAACTTCTTTCTGCTGAACAGGGCTGCAGACCCCAGTCTACCATGGCAGTGTAGATGTCACTCACTGACTGTTCCAGGGACCTGTAGGGACTTGGGCCACTTTCTGTGGAATGGTTTGAATTCCTTGAGCCATCACGAGCCCTGATGCAAACTGTTCATCCTAAGAGACACAAATGTAACCAAAAAGTTAATAAACAAGTGTTAAAAATGTGAAGCACAATAGCTATTACAGGACCTAGAAAGGGAAGGCATCAGGGTAACTTTGGGAGGGCTGTCTTAACTGGTGACCAGACAGGGGGTGATGTTACCCCTGCCAAGAAGTCCTTCTGCTTGGATATTTATTTTTGTTAATCTATTTTTCTGGGCTCTAAAAGCACTGCAGATGGTGATTGCAGCCATGAAATTAAAAGACTCTTATTCCTTGGAAGGAAAGTTATGACCAACCTAGACAGCATATTAAAAAGCAGAGACATTACTTTGTCAACAAAGGTCCATCTAGTCAAGGTTATGGTCTTTCCAGTAGTCCTGTATGGATGTAAGAGTTGGACGATAAAGAAAGCTGAGTGCTGAAGAACTGATGCTTTTGAACTGTGGTATTGGAGAAGACTCTTTAGAGTCCCTTGAACTGCAAGGAGATCTAACCAGCCCATTCTGAAGGAGATCCGTCCTGGGTATTCATTGGAAGGACTGATGCTGAAGCTGAAACTCCAATACTTTGGCCACCTGATGCGAAGAGCTGACTCATTTGAAAAAACCCTGATGCTGGGAGAGATTGCGGGCAGGAGGAGAAGGGGATGACAGAGGATGAGATGGTTGGATGGCATCACCGACACAATGGACATGGATGTGGGTGGACTCCAGGAGTTGGTGATGGACAGGGAGGCCTGGCGTGATGTGATTCATGGGGTCGCAAAGAGTTGGACACGACTGAGTGACTGAACTGAATGTCTAACATGATTCTCTGTTTTTGGCATGGAAGGTCTGGACCTGCTGGGCCCAGGTCTCCTCCTTGGACTGAGACATCTTAGTCACAGGTTTACAACAGGAGGGAAGACAGCAGAGCACTAGAGGAAATAAGGCATAAATCACCATGAATGAAAAGAAAACAGTTAAAAGAAAATAAAAACTTCCTGCCAGAAAGGTTTACTGTGCTTTGTCAGATCCAGGAGGGCAAGCTGTGGACCAGGTTTCAGTTTCCCCGCCCGTATCAAATAGTGTGGTTTAGTGGCTAATTGTCTGCTAAACCATGCAACTTGTGCAACTTTCCGTGTTGGTTTCTCCTGGGAAGTGGTGTTGACATATGTGCTCAAAAAGTCTTGGCCATCTTATGTACCCCTCCTTTTCCTGCCAAAAGATAATCAAAGGTCAGTTTCCTTTTGATGCCTAGGGCAGTGAATGACAGCTACTAGTTTGGGGTTTTGAGCCACTTCTCTAAGATGACAAATGCCAGCCCCATATTTTATAGGGGAATTTCTTGCATCCATAAGCCCTCTTTCTTTCCAGATAGGTACATGGGCATGTATATAAAATAAGGAAGGCATATTTCGAGTCTATTCAGTTCAGTCGCTCAGTCATGTCCAACTCTTTGTGACCCCATGGACTGCAGCATGCCAGACCTCCCTGTCCATCACCAACTCCCAGAGCTTCCTCAAACTCATGTCCATTGAGTCGGTGATGCCATCCAACCATCTCATCCTCTGTCATCCCCTTCACCTCCCACCTCCAATCTTTCCCAGCGTCAGGGTCTTCCCTAAGGAGTCAGTTCTTTTCATCAGCTGGCGAAAGTATTGGAGATTCAGCTTCAGCATTAGTCCTTCCAATGAATATTCAGGACTGATTTCCTATAGGGTTGATTGGATGGGTCTTCTTGCAAGACTCTCAAGAGTCTTCTTTAACACCACAGTTCAAAAGCATCAATTCTTCAGCATGCAGCTTTCTTTATAGTCCAACTCTCATATCCATACATGACTACTGGAAAAACCATAGCTTTGACTAGATGAACTTTTGTTGGCAAAGTAATATTTCTGCTTTTTAATATGCTATCATGTGTGGCCATAACTTTTTTTCCAAAGAGCAAGTTCATTGCTGCAGTCATCATCTGCAGTGATTTTGGAGCCTCCAAAAAATAAAGTCTGTCACTGTTTCCACTGTTTCTCCATCTGTTTGCCATGAACTGATGGGACCAGTTCATGGCAAATAGGGATGTGAGAGTTGGACTTTGAAGAAGGCTGAGCGCCGAAGAATTGATGCTTTTGAACTGTGGTGTTGGAGAAGACTCTTGAGAGTCCCTTGGACTGCAAGGAGATCCAACCAGTCCATTCTGAAGGAGATCAGCCCTGGGATTTCTTTGGAAGGAATGATGCTAAAACTGAAACTCCAGTACTTAGGCCACCTCATGCGAAGAGTTGACTCATTGGAAAAGACTCTGATGCTGGGAGGGATTGGGGGCAGGAGGAGAAGGGGACGACAGAGGATGAGATGGCTGGATGGCATCACTGACTCAATGGACGTGAGTCTGAGTGAACTCAGGGAGTTGATGATGGACAGGAAGGCCTAGCATGCTGCAATTCATGGGGTCACAAAGAGTCGGATACAACTGAGCGACTGAACTGAACTGAACTGATGGGACCAGATGCCATGAAGTTAGTTTTCTGAATGTTGAGTTTTAAGCCAACTTTTTCACCCTCCTCTTTCACTTTCATCAAGAGGCTTTTTAGTTCCTCTTCACTTTCTGCCATAAGGGTGGTGTCATCTGCATATCTGAGGTTATTGATATTTCTCTCAATCTTGATTCCACTTGTGCTTCCTCTAGCCCAGCGTTTCTCATGATGTACTCTGCATAGAAGTTAAATAAGCAGGGTGACAATATACAGCCTTGACATAGTCTTTCCTGGTTTGAAACCAGTCTGTTGTTCCATGTCCAGTTCTAACTGTTGCTTCCTGACCTGCGTACAGATTTCTCAGGAGGCAGGTCAGGTGGCTGGTATTCCCATCTCTTGAAGAATTCTCCACAGTTTGTTGTGTTCCACACAGTCAAAGGCTTTGGCATAGTCAATAAAGCAGAAGTAGATGTTTTTCTGGAACTCTCCTGCTTTTTTGATGATACAACAGATGTTGGCAATTGATCTCTGGTTCCTCTGCCTTTTCTAAATCCAGCTTGAACATCTGGAAGTTCACAGGTCATGTACTATTGAAACCTGGCTTGGAGTTTTTGAGCATTACTTTACTAGCATGTGAGATGAGTGCAATTGTGCGGTAGTTTGAGCATTCTTTGGTGTTGCCTTTCTTTGGGGTTGGACTGAAAACTGACCTTTTCCAGTCCTGTGGGCACTGCTGAGTTTTCTAAGCTTGCTGGCATATTGAGTATAGCACTTTCACAGCATCATCTTTTAGGATTTGAAATAGCTCAACTGGAATTCCGTTCACCTCCCCTAGCTTTGTTCATAGTGATGCTTGTTAAGGCCCACTTGACTTCGAGTCTGTAGACCTGTTTATAATTTTTCTTTCCCCCAAGGTTAAGGCTCGAGTTAGGGCTATTAGCTCAGCCTTCTGGACTGAAGTGTCAGGTGGAAAGGTTTTGCTTCTATCTTCTATAGCACTGTAAGTGCTCACAGTAGCATATGCATGCCCTCCTGATTCCATCTTTAAGGAAACTACTGCCTTCAGTAAACCATTTTTTCCTTGGGGTTTTCTATAGTATGGTCTGTTAGATCAGGCCTACAGGCATAAATCTGGTTAAATGTATCAAGGCAGGAAGGTGTTAGTCTGGGCCCTCACGGGGCATTAGTGTAGCCAGGTTGAGAGTAGGGCAAGTTTTGAGGGTTAGCTCTGGGGAGTCACAGATTAAACCTCTTATTAATACTTAGCCAGGCGGCCCCGGTTAGCCAGTGGTGGCCAGAATCTCTTGGCCTTGATGAGGGGTTTGAGCCCCAGTGGCTGTGCAAAGGTAGACCTGTTAGTCTCTTGCACTAATAAAGCAGTGGCAGCTACCACCTGGAAGCACCGGGCCAAGCTTGAGCCCTCGGATCTAGTTGTTTGGAAAAATAGCCGGTAGGCTGAGGAATTTCTCCTAGCTTTGCTAACAGCCCCCAGAGCTGTCCCCTGTGTACAAGATAAATGTGTTTTTTTTTTTTTTTTAATGAGTTCCAGCACAGGAGCTTTGGCGAGGACCTCTGTGATACTATTAAAACTCCTTTCTTGTTCCTCTCTCCAGCATAATGACTCTATATCTAGGCCTTTAGTGGTTTGACCATTAGTGTGAATCCTGGAATCTAGATTCTCTCAAGCTTTACCATGCCTAAGAAAGGATGAAGATTTTTGTCTTTGGGGCACTTAAGTGTAATATAGCTTGTTATCTATCTGCAGATAACTGTCAGCTTCCAGGACTTATAGTATTGGGTTGATATAAATGTAATTATGGCTTCAGACTGTGATTTTTACATTACATTCAGCTCAAACACATCTTTATTAATCAAAATAGGAATCATTACAATCAACACATTTTTGCCAACAAGATATAAGTTTGCTTATACCTGTAGCATAAAAATCAATGCTTTAAGATTTGGCAAACTCTTGGAATGCATTTTCTGAATCCTGCTGATTGTGGAAGCATTTTCCCTGCAGAAAATTGTCGAGATGCATGAAGAACTGGTAGTCAGTTGGCAAGAGGTCAGGTGAATATGATGGATGAGGCAAAACTTCATAGCCCAATTTGTTCAACTTAAAAAAAAAAAAAAACATTTCTTTATGGCTGCACTGGGTCTTGGTTGTGGCACACAAGATCTTTAGTTGTGGCATGTGGGATCTAGCTCCCTGACCCTGGATCGAACCAGGCCACCTGCATTGGGAGTTTGGAATCTTAACCCCTGGCCACCAGGGAAGCCCCCTTCAGTTTTTGAAGCATTGACTGTGCAGTGTCTGGTCTGGCACTGTCATGGAGAACTGGGACCCTTTCTGTTGACCAGTGCCAGCGGCAGGCATGGCAGTTGTTGGTACGTCTCATCAGTCTGTTGAGCACACTTCTCGATGTAGTGATTTTGGTGGGATTCAGAAAGCTATCGTGGATTAGACCAGCAGCAGACCACCAAACAGCAACCATGGCCTTTTTTGGGTGCACATTTGGCTTTGAGAAGTGCTTCGTAGCTTCTTCTTGGTCCAGCCACTGAGCTGGTCATCACTGGTTGTCACAGACAATCCACGTTTTCATCGTAGTCACAACTCAGTTGAGAAGTCGTTCGTTTTTGTTGTGTAGATGATTTTTTTTTTTTGTCAGCTCACGAGGCACCCACTTATCGATCTTTTTCACCTTTACAGTTTGCTTCAAACACTAAATGACCTGTTGAGTTCTTTGGCAACTTCTTGTGTAGTTGTAAGAGGATCAGCTTTGATGATGCTTCTCCATTGTTGTCAGCTTCCAGAGGCCAGCCACTGTGCTTCTCATCTTCAACGCTGTCCTCTCCTTTGCAAAACTACTTACCACCACTGCACTGTATGTTTATTAGCAGTTCCTGCGTCAGATGCATTGTTAATGTTGTGAGTTGTCTCTGCTGCTTTACAACCCATTTTGAACTCAAATAAGAAAATCGCTTGAAATTGCCTTCTGTCTAATATCATTTCCATAGTCTAAAATAAATATAAAATAAGCAGAAGTAATAAGTCATTAGCAAAAACCATGAAGTGAGAAATGCACATTAAAATGATTTTTTGGTCTTTGTATCTTTTTTGCCCCAATTTGCCCCAACTGACTATGCACACAATTATCTTTAGTTCTATATAGTTTTATTTTTTTTTTTTTTGTATTCTGTAGCCTGAGGAGAGTCAGCCCCGTATTTTATAGGGGAATTTTTTGCATTCAAAAATCCTCTTTCTTTCCAGATAGCTGCATGGGCATGTATATAAAACAAGGAAAGCACATTTTGAGTCTGTATGTATATGTTTATAATTTTTCTTCCCCCAAAGGTTAAGGTTCAAGTTAGGGCTATTGGCTCCATCTTCTGGACTCAGGTGTTAGGTAGCAAAGGTTTCGCTTCTATCTTCTGTAACGCTGAAGTGTTCACAATAGCATACGCCTGCCCTCCTGTCTCCATCTTTAAGGGAACTACTGGCATCAGTGACCTTTCTTCCTCAGGCTTTGCTATGGCCTCGTCTGTTAGATCAGGGCTACAGGCTTCCCTTGTGGCTCAGGAAGTAGAGCGTCCACCTGCAGTGCAGGAGATCTGGGTTCGATCCCTGGGTTGGGAAGATCCCTTGGAGAGGAACAGCTACCCATGCTCATATTCTTGCCTGGAGAATTCCATGGACTAGATAGTCCAGGGGGTCTCAAAGGGTCAAACACAATTGAGCACCTTTCACTTTCATGGGCATAAACTGGTAAAGGGCATCAAGACAGGAAGGTGTTAGTCTGGGCCCTCAGAGGGTGTTAGTTTGGCTGAGTTGAGAACTGTGGCAGGTTTTGAGGTTTAGCTCTGGGGAGTCACAGAGTAAAGCCTGATTATTAACACTAAGGCAGCTGCCAGTTAGGCAGTGGTGGCCAGAATCCCTTACCCTTGATGAGGGGTTTGAACCCCCAGTGGCTGTGCAAAGGTAAGCTGGTTAGCTTCTTCCACTAATAAAGCAGTGGCAGGTACCACCCAAGCCAGGCCAGCCTTGAGCCCTCAGATCTAGTTGTTTTTAAAAATAGCCTATAGGCTGAGGAATTTCTCCTAGCTTTTGTATAAGTGCCCCCAGAGCTGTCCCCTATATGCAAGATACATGTTTTTTTGAAAATTAGAAGTCCCAGAGCAGGAGCTCTGGTGAGGTCCTCCTTGATATTATTAAAATCTCTTTCTCACCCCTCAGTCCAAAGTAATGGCTCTCTATCTTGACCTTTAGTGGCTTCATATAGAGGCTTGGCCATAGTCTGAATCCTAGAATCCAGATTCTGCCAAACTTCAAGAAAATATGAAGATTTTTTTTGTCTTTGGGGGCACGTGGGTCTAATATAGCTTGGTGTCTATCTGGAAATAACTGTCTGCTTCCAGGATTTATAGTATTAGGTTGGCACAGACATAATTATGGTTTCGGACTGTGATTTTAAATTATAACTTGGCTCAGACACATCTTTATAAATCAAAATAGGAATCATTACAATCAACACATTTTTGCCAAAGAAAAATAGGTTGCTTATTCCTGAAGCATAAAAATCAGTGTTTCACAATTCCACAAGCTCTTGAAATGTATTTTTTGCATCCTGCTGGTTATGAAAGCATTTTCCCCACACAAAGTTGTTGAGATGCATCAAGAAGTGGTAATCAGTTGGCAAGAGGTCAGGTAAATATGGTGGATAAGGTAAAAGATTATAGCCCAGTTTGTTCAGCTGTTTTTAAAAACATAATATTGACTGATTTATTTGGATGCTGTGGGTCTTAGTTGGTGGCACACGAGATCTTTAGTTGTGGCATGTGGGATCTAATCCCCTGACCAGAGATGGAACCCAGGCTGCCTGCATTGGAACCTCGGAATCTTAACCTCTGGACCACCAGGAAAGGCCTCTTCAGCTTTTGAATCATTGATTGTGTGACCTGTGTCTGGCATTGTCATGGAGAATTGGACTCTCTCTGTTGACCAAAGCTGGCTGCATGCATGGCAGGTTTTGGTGTATCCCGTCAGTTTGTTGAGCATACTTCTCAGATGTAATGATTTCTCTGGAATTCTGAAAGCTATAGTGGAATAGACCAGCAGCAGACAGCAAAGACGGAGAAGGCAATGGCACCCCACTCCAGTACTCTTGCTTGGAAAATCCCATGGATGGAGGAGCCTGGAAGGCTGCAGTCCATGGGGTCGCGGAGGGTCGGACATGACTGAACGACTTCACTTTCACTTTTCACTTTCGTGCATTGGAGAAGGAAATGGCAACCCACTCCAGTGTTCTTGCCCTGAGAATCCCAGGGACGAGGGAGCCTGGTGGGCTGCCATCTCTGGGGTCGCACAGAGTCAGACACGACTGAAGCGACTTACCAGCAGTAGCAGCAGACAGCAAAGAGTGACCCTGACCTTTTTTGGGTGCAAATTTTGGTTTGGGAAGTGCTTTGCAGCTACTTCTTGGTCCAACCCTGAGCTGGTTGTCATTGGTTGTCATATATGTTTCACTTTTCATCAAATGTCACAACCTGGTCCAGAGATGGTTCATTGTTGTTGCGTAGGATAAGAGAAGACAACATCTCAAAACGACAGGTTTTTTTTTTTTTTTTCGGTGAGCTCCTGAGGCTCCCACTTACTGATCTTTTTCACCTTTACGATTTGCTTCAAACACTGAACGACCATAGAATGGTTGCTGTTGAGTTCTTTAGCAACTTCTCGTGTAGTTGTAAGAGGATCAGCTTCGATGATGCTTCTCCATGGTTGTTGTCAACTTCCAGTGGCCAGCCACTGTGCTTCTCACCTTCACGCTGTCTTCTCCTTTGCAAAACTTCTTGAACCACAACTGCACTGTATGTTCGTTAGCAGTTCCTGGGTCAAATGCATAGTTGATGCTGCGAGTTGTCTCTGCTGTTTTATGACCCATTGTCAGCTCAAATAAGAAAATCGCTCAAAATTGCCTTCTGTCTAGTATCATTTCCATAGTCTAAAATAAATATAAAATAAATAACAAGTAATAAGTCATTAGCAAAAAACATAAAGAATTGTGCATTAAAATGATGTATAACGTAACCACATTTATTTAGAATGTATTCCAGTATCAAATGGCAAATTTCAATAATGCAAAAACCACAATTACTTTTGAACCAGCGTCATATATTCCAAATATTTAACTTGTTGCTTTGAGATTTGTTTTTTTTTCTCGAAGATGCTTTAGTTTTGGGCCAGAAGGAATTAAGGACTTCGGTTGTATTCTGATCTCAGGACTCCATAGTGGTACCACATGTTAACTTTGTCATTTCCATACTGTAGAATGGCCCCTTGTTTTAGATGTAGCTCCCTTAGTTCCCTTCCTAGGCCAAGCTGAACAAGTGTGGCCTCTCCCAAAACCCTTGACAATCTTGTCCACATATATTGTTGTTTTGGGCAAGTCCAAGGTTAGTCAACATGAAGGCAAAGAGATACTGAGATGGGAGGTGAACTGGGCTGCCAAAGGGCCACCCTTGAGATCAAGCACTGTGTACCTTTGGCATCCTGTTATAAGGACTGGTCACAAGGAGACGCATAGGGACCACTGTCTCATCTACTGCTCCAAGGTCTTGTCCCATTCAACATTCCCCACTTGGCTTAACAACCGACAAAATGGGGGTATTGCATGGAAACTGACATACTTCCCAAGGAACTCACTGATCAAGAATTCACCGAACAGTGCAGAAGACGTGGGTCCGATCTGTGAGTCAGGAAGATCCCCAGAGAACGAAACGGCAACCCACTCCAATAGTTTTGCCTGCAAAATCCCAAAGACAGAGGAACCTGGTGGGCTACAGTCCGTAGCACTGCAAAGCAGTCGAATATGACTTAGGAACTAAACAACAATGATGGAAGCACCAAGAGGCCATGTTTTAAGAATTTATCTGTGAGATGTTGCAAACCTTTTTTTGTTTGTTTGTTTTTGCTTCCAACTTTATGGGGTATTGTCTCTTGTTATGATAAGCAATTTCTGGCTTAAGGCTAAATTTTACGGGTTGGGCATTTCTAATAGCATTCCCGGGATTTCCTGTGTCCCCACCTGCAGGGTTTACTGCATGCAGATTATGGCTGGGAATCAGCACTTGTTCTGCCAGCTGATTGTCTTAGAGTCAAGAAAAGGGGCTGCTTGGGGCCTCCAAACTATAATATTGCTCCAAGGAATCCCATAAGACCTCTCCCTGGAAGTGAGGAAGGGACACACAGGCACAACTAAAGTATGTGAGACCAAACACTGCCCCTGTTGACAAGCGAGAGGCCCAGTGAAGAAATGAGTGTGAGGCACCAGTCACAGCACAGCTTGGTGGAGGAAGGAAGCCCAGCCTGAGAAATCAGGACACAGTGAGTGGCTCCCTTATCAGTTAAAATCTTGATTTTCTTACCTGCCATGTCAGGACCACCTGCAGCTCCTCAACAGAGATAAACATCTTGTTGTAGGGAGCCGGTACCAGTGTGGCCATCTCGGGAGCAAGAGCCCCCACTTGTGCTTCGGCTGGGAAGAGTCCCGCTTCCAGTGACCTGTTCGTCGGCAGACTCTGCATGGACAGAGTTGTTGTTCGTTTTGGCATTTTTGGCCTCAGGGGCCAGTTGGCTTATGTTTGAAGCATCCCCCTTGCTGGTTTTACCTCCTGGTGAATGCTTAAACTTCTTGGGCCCCCTTCGGTGATCTTGTGGTTGCAAGGCATGGCTGACAGCTGCGACCATTGGTTTAGCTTGAGTCTTGGCTGACTGTTTTCATGTCAGGTTCTCTGGTCCTCAGCTTGATCTCAATTCTAAAGTGCCCAAAGACCACCTCTTAGAGTTGGGGCATCGGAGTTTCTGGGCCGAGTTGTAACTTTTTTGGAGTTTCTGCCTAATACTGGCGTGGCCTGGCTGATAAAATGTTCTCCCAGCAGGGTTTGACCCTTGGGAGTGGATGGATCAATTTTAGTAAATTTTCTGGAAACTTCCACAAGCTATACCTGGGGCTTCCCAGGTAGCATTAGTGATAAAGAATCCATCTTCCAATGTAGGAGCCATAAGACACACAGGTTTGATCCCTGGGTCAGGAAGATCCTGGGGGAGATCTTCCCCATCTTTCCTGGGGAAGATCCTGGGTTGCCATGCCCTCTTCCAGGAGGAGGAGGGCCTGGCAACCCATTCCAGTATTCTTGCCTGGGGAAGCTCATGGACAGAGGAGCCTGGCGGGCTCTGGTCCATTGGGTTGCAAAGAGTTGGTCACGACTAAAGCAACTTAGCTATTCATGAGAGCACTGGGTTTTCTTTTATCTTAAGTCACTCCTTGAACCTTTTCATAGTTAACTGGTTTTTTTTATACACTTTCTCATCCCTTCTAATACTCATTGGATCAGATGCTTGCTGGCTTCTGTTTCCTCCCAAAAATTGGAAAGAAAACTTCAGCAGGGCTTCTGATTTGGAATTGCATCTCCACCCATGGCAAAATGTTCAGGTTGGACCCTGGCAAGCGGGTCACCACGTCTCTGGGCTGTTGATCGAATTCTGTTTTTCCTCAGATTACAGCAAGTAGAAGGACTGTTTGGGGCACTCTGTATAAAGTTTGATTGACGGGTTGATTCTTGGCGGTGCTGAGTCCGTTGCTGTGCTGGCATTCCGCTAGCTGTCTGAGAGGGGCGTCTTTCTAGGTGCTGTGCGCGGGCTTCCTTTGCGTGGCTTTTGTTGCTGAGCACGGGCTCTCAGGTGCACTGGCTTCAGTAGCTGCAGCCCTGGGCTCAGTAGCCATGGCTCCTTGGTGCTGCAGCAAGCTATTTGGACATCTTTCCAAGGTAAACCCAAGGCCAGGGTTAGGGCTTAAAACCCTTCAACAAACGTACTAGGATCTTCAGCAACCTGACCTACTGTCTGTTGGCATTGTACTAAGTCCCATAAAGAGAAGAACACGTGCTCTGATTGTCTCTTCACTGTTTGCCACTGAGTCCCAACTTCCTATCACCCGGATCCAGAAAAGCGTGTTGCCTGGACCCACTTTTCTGGATCTTGGGTGATAGGAAGTTCCCCTGCAAGTTATCCCTCCCTCCTGAGGTAGTGGAGGGTGTAAAGGAGCATTGGGAGGCAGAGTGTGGGATTGGTCAGAGGAAGAAGTAGATGCCTATGGAGAGGGATGTGGCTGTGGAGAAGCAGGGGAAATTGGTTTCCCCCCTGAGAATTGGGGACTATTAAAAGGGGATCATCTGATTAAAAAATAAAAAGGGCCCCAAAGCGAGGCATCATCTAAAGGTCAGGAGTGTTTCTTATTCCCCTGGCTTTTGATGCAGGGAGCCGTTGAAAGCAGGGTTTTGGTAAAGGACCGTGAAGACCTGGACATAGGGAATCTCAGTGCATTTCCCGATATTGTAACAATGAAGACTGTTGCAAGACAATATGGTAATATATTCATTTATTTATTTTTAACTGGGTGATAATTGCTTTACAATGTTATGTTGGTTTCTGCCCTACAACAGTGTGAATCAGCCATAAATATACATCTATCTGCTCCGTCTTGAGCCTCTCCCTTACTCCAGCCATCCCACACCCTCATCTTCTAGGTCTTCATAGACAACCAGGCCGAGCTCCCCGGGTTATAGAGCAACTTTCCATGAGCGAGCTCTTTTACACGTGGTAGCGTATATGTTAATGCTACTCTCTCAATTCCTCCCACCCTCCCCTTCACCCACTGTGTCCACAAGTCTGTTCTGTGTGTCTGTCTGTGTCTCTATTCCTGCTCTGCAAATAGGTGCTTTAGTACTATTTTCCTAGATTGTGTATACATGCGTTAATATACAATATTTCTTTTTCTCTGACTTACTTTACCCAGTGTAAAGGTTGTAGGTTCATCCACTTCAGTCCAACTGCTTCAAAAATCGTTCTTTTTTATGGCTGAATAATATTCCACCACCACTTCTTTGCACATTCATCCATCAGTGGACGTCTAGGCTGCTTCCCTATCATGACTGTTGTACATAGTCCTGCAGTGAACACTGGGGTATAGGTGTCTTTTGGGATTATGGTTTTCTTGGCGTGTATGCCAAGTAGTGGGATTGCTGGGTCATAGAGTAGTTTTACTCCTGGTTTTTTAAGGAATCTCCATATGGTTCTCCGTAGTGGCTGTATCAATTTACATTGCCTCTAGTGGGCTCCCCTGATAGCTCAGTTGGTAAAGAATCCGCCTGCCAGGCAGGAGACCCTGGTTCAATTCCTGGGTCAGGAAGATCCACTGGAGGAGGGATAGGTTACCCACTCCAGTATTCTTGGGCTTCCCTTGTGGCTCAGCTGGTAAAGAATCTGCCTGCAATGCGGAAGACCTGGGTTCAGTCCCTGGGTTGGAGAAGGGAAAGGCTACCCACTCTAGTATTCTGGCCTAGAGCATTGAAGAGTCAGACATGACTGAGCAACTTTCACTTTCACAACAGTGCAAGAGGGTTCCCTTTTCTCCACATCCTTTCCAGCATTTATTGTTTGTAGATTTTTTTTGATGATGGCCATTCTCACCAGTATGAAGGGATACCTCATTGTAGTTTTGATTTGCATTTCTCTAATAATGAGTGATATTGAGCATCTTTTATGTGTTTGTTGGCCATCTCTATGTCTTCTTTGGAGAAATGTCTGTTTAAATCTTCTGCCCATTTTCTGATTGGGTTGTACTTCTGATATTGAAATGCATGAGCTGTTTAGTTTATTTTGGAAATTAAGCCTTTGCCAGTTACTATTGTTTCAATTATTTTCTCCCCTTCTGAGGGTTGTTTTTTTCACCTTCTTTATATTTTCCTTTACTGTGCAAAAGCTTTTAAGTTTAATTAAGTCCCATTCATTTATTTTTGTTTTTATATCCGTTACTCTAGAAGGTGGGTCATAGAGGGTCTTGCTGCAATTTCTGTCGATGGGTGTTCTGGCAGTGTTTTCTTCTAGAGTTTCTGGCCTTGTATTTAGGTCTTCACTCCATTTCGAGTTAGTTTTTGTATATGGTTTAGGAAGTGTTCTAATTTTCTTCTTTTATACAGAGTGGCCCAGTTTTCCTAGCACCACTGAATTTTTACTCCAGCACCACTTAATGAAGTGGCTGGGTTTTTTTGTTTTTGTTTTTGTTTTTGTATATTCTTTCCTCCTCTGTCAAAATATAAGGTGCCCATAGTTGCATAGGTTTCTCTTGGGGCTTTCTGTTTCTATTGATCTACATTTCCGTTTCTGTGCCAGAGCCATACTGTCTTGATTCCCGTAGCTTTGTAGTCTAGTCTCAAGTCAGGGAGCTTTCTTCCTCAGAATTGCTGTGGCTGTTCAGGGTCTTTGTGTTTCCATTACTGTTGTTTGTGATGTGCTGTGCTGTGCTTTGTCTCTCAGTCGTGTCTGACTCTTCTGTGACCTCATGGACTGTAGCCTGCCAGGCTTCTCTGTCCATGAGGATCTCTAGGCAAGAATACTGGAGTGGGTTGCCATGCCCTCCTCACTGTTGTTTAGTTGCTATAAATTGTAAAATTGTATGTTCTAGTTCTATGAAAAATGCCTTTGGTAATTTGATATGGATTGCACTGAATCTGTAGATTGCTTTGGGTAGTGTAGTCATTTTCACAGTATTGATCCTTCCATTCAAGAACACGGCGTGTCTCTCCGTCTGTTTGTGTCTTATTTGATTTCTTTTGTCAGCGTCTTTTAGTTTTCTGCATACAGGTATTTTGTCTCCTCTGGTAGCTTTATTCCTGGATATTTTATTCTTTTTGTTGCATTGTTTTATGGGATTGTTTCCTTACCTCAACATAATAAAGGCCATATACAACAGTCCCACAGCAAACATTATTCTCAATAGTAAATAACTGAAAGCATTTCCTCTAAATCAGGAACAAGACAAAGATGCCCACTATCATCAGTATTAATATCATTTTGGAAGTCTTAGCCATAGCAATCAGAAAAAAAAAAATAAAAGGAATCCAGATTGGAAAAGAAGTAAATGTCATTGTTTGCAGACTACCTCATATTATGCATAGAAAACACTGAAGATACCATGAGAAAATTACTAGAGCAAATCATTGAAATATGTAAAGTCACAGGGCACAAAATCAATTCCCAGAAGTTCCTCGCATTCTTATTCACTAACAATAAAAGGTCAGAAAGAGAAATTAAGGTATTATAATTTAAAGACCCATTTGCAGACTATTTTTATTCATTCCCCAACCTGTATAAACACCAAGTAGTGTTACAGTAAAGTCTTTAAGTTTTTCCCTTTACAACACATTTATTTTTTCCAAATTTCCAATTTTTAAGGATCCATTCCAAAGATTTCTATTTGGGGAGGGGGACAGAGCTTAGTAGAGGACCCTCCCATGTTGAGTAACTTGCAACTGAGAGCCCTCCTGGAAGTGAAGCCCAGCGTCCCAGGAAAATATACTAGGGGGATTTTGTCAGAAGAAATCAGAGTATCCCCTGAATTCCTTTCTCACCTAACGGGATTCTGAGCATCTTCGACTCTCCCATGAATTAACCAGAGGTCTGTGGTCATCCCGTCCCTTGCAGGAGGGGTCCCCAATGGCGGCCGTTTGAACCTGTGCATTGCCAGGGCTCTCCCTGAGAGGGGTCAGTTGTCCATAATGCGTTTGTCCCATGTCAGGTTTCCTGAGTTGAATGTATTCCTCGAAACCGAGCATCTATAAAGCCTAAGATGTGGGCTGCTTGGAAGTGGCCAGCCCAAACGGTAGTCTGTCACTGTGTAAGGGCTGCCAAGGCCTGCCGTGAAGGGTCTCCTACAGGAGCTAAAAGGATCTTCTGGAGGGACAGAGTTGGCACAATGGAAAATGCCCTGGGGGTCAGGATCTGAGGGCTCAGAGGTGCGAGTTTGCCCACAGTGGGTATTTTGGACACAGAGTAATGTGACAGAGTAGACAGTGCAAGAACCCAAACCCTTTCCCCTATGTTTGGCGGTTATGATAGAATTGGATAGACAGTGTTTCCCATATAATTTAAGATACCAACCCAATTAGTTTAGGATCTCTCTTTGGGATACTCCAGGGGCTTCTTGAAGCTCCCATAGTTATTTAGCTGGAGATCAAAAGAACTTTAATTAGAATTTGATATTTGGAAAATCTGTCAAAAATTTCAAAAAGATTTTTTAAACACCCTGTCAGATAAGATAATAGATTACTGTGAAAAAAATTATTCCTTGAGCTAAGGTGAAAAAAAAAGTTTTCAAAAGTAAATATAGCTCACTTAAAGGCACAGAAACCCACACGATCTGTTATCAAAAGCAGCATTCCAGGAAAAGTTTCTTCTCAACAACAATGAGACCAAATCCTGTCCCAAATCAGCCTATCTTAATAAAAGCCATTTGCCTAATTAAATTTAATCCCACCTTAGAAAATCCTGCCCACATACAAAATTTTTTACTCGGTGTTCCACTTCTGCCACTTTTGGTAGCCGTTCTTTGTCCCTTACTCTTTCCATTGAGAAATAATCCGCTTTAGAACAGAGTCACTGTTTTTCTGTTAAAAAATATATTTCCATTCCTTGTACCTTCTTTCCTAAAATACACATCCTGCTTTCCTTAAACAGCCATGAACTCTTTTATGTTAGCATTCTATAGATTGGTAGAGACCATCTCATTGAGGCACCAAACAACTTGTGTTCCTCTCTCACAAAAGACAATTAGGTAAATTTGACTTGTTCAGCAATTAATGTTTCCAGTATTTTATTTGAAATCGACTGGAGAGTCAGTGAGCTCCTATCATTTAACTTAGTTTTGGTTTAAATTCTTATCCCAGTTACATTTACTTAAAAATATAACCATATCAGATGACTTTCCCTGTTGACAAATTTCATAACAAAAATAATATGCACTTACTGCCTTTCAGTAACCCTAGGTACAATGAAAACATTATACTTAATGTTGAATCTAAAGATGCTCATGCTTGGTCACTGAGTTGTATCTGACTCTTTGTGGCCCCGAGGACTGTGGCCCACCAGGCTCCTCTGTTCATTGAATTTCCCTGGCAAGAATACTGGAGTGGGTTGCCATTTCCTTCACCAGGGGATCTTCCTGACCTGAGGATCGAACCCACATCTCCGGCACTGGTGGGCAGATTCTTTATCATTGAGCCACCTGGGAAGCCCCTGAATCTAAAGATAGATCTCTATTCACTAAATCTGCAAGCTTTAGCCAGACAAGCCAATTTTTACAGAACAAGAGATCTCATAATTTTCCTCCTTATAATAAAATGACCCTTTTTTCTTAGTCTAGGGAACTCAGATGAATCAGGCAGTTCCTAAGAACACAGGCAGAATAGTTACATATTAAAGGCAGAGGAGGGAAAAATGCAAGCTCCTTTCTAAAGTCCCACCAAGTACCCCATGGCTGGAGCAGGCAATGTGGGCTGTGTTTGTATTTCAAGATTTAAATGCTTCACCGTGCCCTAAATTTTGGCAGATACTTGCAAGAGCAATTGGACAGACAAAAGTACGTAAAACAAAGACACCAATGACAAAAACTTAAATATACAAAGACATTTTCAGGATAAAGGGGATGGGAGTGCAGCTACATGTATCAAGGGAGAGGTCCAGGGAGGAAGAGCAGGAAAGACTGAAAAAGAGAAAGACGTAACAGGAAAGTAAAGCTGAGAGTGCTAGGACAAAAGGGCTTCCAGCCACTGCACTCACTTCAGTCACTCAGTTTTGTCCGACTCTTTGCAACCCTATGAATCGCAGCACGCCAGGCCTCCCTGTCCATCACCAACTCTCGGAGTTCACTCAAACTCACGTCCATCGAATCGGTGATGCCATCCAGCCATCTCATCCTCTCTCGTCCCCTTCTCCTCCTGCCCCCAACCCCTCCCAGCATCAGAGTCTTTTCCAATGAGTCAACTCTTCGCATTAGGTGGCCAAAGTATTGGAGTTTCAGCTTTAGCATCATTCCTTCCAGTGAACACCCAGGACTGATTTCCTTTAGAATGGACTAGTTGGATCTCCTTGCAGTCCAAGGGACTCTCAAGAGTCTTCTCCAGCACCACAGTTCAAAAGCATCAATTCTTCGGTCTCAGCTTTCTTCACAGTCCAACTCTCACATCCATACATGACCACTGGAAAAACCTTCAGTTCAGTTCAGTCGCGCAGTCGTGTCTGACTCTTTGCGACCCCATGAATCGCAGTACGCCAGGCCTCCCTGTCCATCACCAACTCCCGGAGTTCACTCAGACTCACGTCCATTGAGTCCATGATGCCATCCAGCCATCTCATCCTCGGTCGTCCCTTTCTCCTCCTGCCCCCAATCCCTCCCAGCATCAGGGTCTTTTCCAATGAGTCAACTCTTCGCATAAGGTGGCCAAAGTACTGGAGCTTCAGTTTTAGCATCATTCCTTCCAAAGAAATCCCAGGGTTGATCTCCCTCAGAATGACTAAACAGACCTTTGTTGGCAAAGTAATGTGCACTATACGAGGTTTAAACCTGTGTCAGTCTCATAAATCTCCCTTCAGGGGAGCCTGGCGCATCAGCATCTGCAGAGCGTCAGGCGAGCCTCTCCCACCCCTGCTGGTCTGGTGTCGAGGTGAGCTGTTGGCGGCCAGAGGGAGCAGCTTGCAGAAGATGAGAGCAGGGAGACTGTAGCTGCCCAACATTCACTGTCTGAGAAGGAGAGAGGAGAGGACAGAGAGAGGAGCAACAGAGAGATTTCAGGAGAGGGAGAAGGACAAGGGGGAGGGGAAAGGATTCCTTGAATGAGGTCCTGAGACCCCCAGGGGCCAGGAAGGCTGCCTTCTTGACGCTGAAACAAGAGGTTCATATGTCCCACTTGTTGCTCACAAGAAAGCTGCATTCAGTGGTCCTGGAGGTGCCCATATCCTCTCCCCAGAAGGGAACTGCCCATGTTGGGCAGTCAGGGTTCTTGGCCTGACTAGAGGCCAGACTGTAAACTCCCACATGGCTTTATTGGGGCTCCCATGCAGGCTGTAGGAGTGAGTAGGGGCAAGCTCGTTTCTTATACAGGTTGAGAGTAGGGATGTGTCCTGAGGTTCGAGCTGGAGGGGTGGCTTAGGTAATTTTCCCCGCCTGCAATGCAGGAACCTGGGTTTGATCCATGGGTTGCGAAGATCCTCTGGAGAAGGGAATGGCTACCTACTCCAGTATTCTTGCCTGGAGAATCCCATGGACTGAGGAGCCTGGCGGGCTACATGCAGTCCATAGGGTCGCACAGAGCTGGACAGGACTGAAGCGACTTAGCGCTGGTGGTGGTGAGCGCAGGCGGCATGCTCAGGACCCTACTTTTGCTCCCAATACCCTTTCATGTTTTGGCTCCTGGCTCTTCAGGAATGGCAGGTGGATGTGGGTGTGGTTGGGTGTGTATCTTTTGGCCCCAGCTGTGCATGCATGCCGTTATTTTTAGTCCCACGTAGCGTCTTTGTGTTTTGTAGCTTGAGGAGAGGTGTGTCCAGGTACACACTTTGCAGCATTGCAGCAAAGGGTCCCAGGTCCCATGCCTGTCTCATAATGTCCTGAAAGCATCAGTTGAGTCTCACTGTTCTATCATTTAGAATCTGTTGCCTTATTGATTTTTGTGTTTAAAAGATCTGTCCACTGATGACAGTGAGGTGTTAAAGTCTCCTACTATTATTCTATTCCATCAATTTCTCCCTTTATATCTGCTGGTATTTGTTTTATGTATTTGGTGCTTCTGTATTAGGCACATATATATTGAGGAGTGTGAAATCCTCTTTTTTTTTTCTTTTTAAAAAGTTTTATTTATTTTAAATTGAAGGATAATTGCTTTGCAATATTCTGTTGGTTTCTGCCATACATCAGCATGAATCAGCCACAAGTGTATATATATATGTCCCCTCCGTCTTGAGCCTCCCACCCCATCCAACCCCTCTACGTTGTCACAGAGCCCCTGTTTGAGCTCTCTGAGTCATACAGCAAATTCCCACCACTATCTGTTTCACTTGCAGTTACGGATATGTTTCCATGCTAGTCTTTTCGTCCGTCCTGCCCTCTCCCTCCCGCCCGCCCCGTCTCCCTGTCCACAAGCCTGTTCTCTGTGTCTGCGTCTCCATTTGTTGGTGTGGTGGTCAGTTGCTCAGTCATGTCGACTCTTTGCAACCCCATGGACTGCAGCACGCCAGGCTTCCCTGTCCTTCACCATCTCCTGGAGCTTGCTCAAACTCCTGTCCATTGAGTCAGTGAGGCCATCCAACCATCTCATCCTCTGTCGTCCCCTTCTCCTCTTGCCTTCAGTCTTTCCCAGCATCAGGGTCTTTTCCAGTGAGTCAGCGCTTCAAATCAGGTGGCCAAATTATTGAAGCTTCATATCAGTCCTTGCAATGAATATTCAGGTTTGATTTCTTTTAGGATTAACTGGTTTGATCTTCTTGCTGTTCAAGGGACTCTCAAGAGTCTTCTGTAGCACCATAGTCCAAAAGCATCAATTCTTCCATGCTCGGCCTTCTTTATGGCCCAACTCTCATATCCATACATGACTACTGGGAAACCATAGCTTTGACTATAGAGAACTTTATTGGCAAAGTGATGTCTCTGCTTTTTAATACACTGTCTAGGTCTGTCATAGCTTTTCTTCCAAGGAGCAAGGGTCTTTTATTTTGTGACTCCAGTCACCATCTGCAGTGATTTGGAGCCCAAGAAAATAAAATCTGTCACTCTTTCTTTTTCCCCATCTATTTGCCATGAAGTGATGGGACCAGACGCCATGATCTCTGTATTTTGAATGTTGAGTTTTAAGCCAGTTTTTTTCATTCTCCTCTTTTACCTTCATCAAGAGGCTCTTTAGTTTCTCTTTCCTTTCTGCCTTTAGGGTGGTATCATCCACATGTCTGAGGTTATTGATGTTTCTCTTGGCAGTCTTGATTCCAGCTTGATTCATCTAGCCCTGCATTTTGCATGATGTACTCTGCATATAAGTTAAATAAGGAGGGTGACAATATACAGCCTCAACATACTCCTTTCCCAATTTTGAACCAGTCTGTTGTTCCATGTCTGGTTCCAGTTGCTTCTTGACCTGCCTACAGGTTTCTCAGGAGGCAGGTAAGCTGGTCTGGTATTCCCATCACTTTAAAAATGTTTTGCAGTTTGCTGTGATCCACAAAGTGCAAGGCTTAGTATACTCGGTGAAGCAGATGTTTTTCTGGAATTCTCTTGCTTTTTCTATGATCCAATAGATGTTGGAATTTGATCTCTGGTTCCTCTACCTTTTCTAAATCCAGCTTGTACGACTGGAAGTTCTCAGTTCTCAGTTACTGCTGAAGCCTAGTTTGAAGGATTTTGAACACTACCTTGCTAGCATGTGAAATGAGTGCAATTATACAGTAGTTTGAGCATTCTCTGGTATTGGAATGAAAACTGACTGTTTCCATTTCTGTGGCCACTGCAGAGTTTTCCAAATTTGTTGGCATATTGAGTGCAGCACTTTAACAGCAGCCTCTTTTAGGATTTGAAACAGCTCAGTTGGAATTCCAGTGCTTTCACTAGCTTTGTTCATAGTAATGCTTCCTAAGGCCCATTTGACTTCACACTCCCGGATATCCGGCTCTAGGTGAGTGACCACACCACCTATGAAAAGACCGACTATATAGTGTCCTTTTTGTCTTTCTTTATGGCCTTTGTTTTAAAGTTTATTTTGTCTGATATGAGTATTGCAACTCCTGCTTTCTAGTCATTTCCATTTGCATGAAATATCTTTTTCTGTCTCCTCATTTTCAATCTGTGTGCCTTCTGCCCTACAGTGGGTCTCTACAGGTAGCATATTGTAGGCTCTTTTTTTTTTAATCCAGTCTGCCACTCTGTCTTTTTGAATGGAGCATTCAGTCTGTTGACAGTTAAGGTGATTATTGATATATATGCATTTATTGCTATTTTAAGCTTTGTTTTCCAATTGATTCTATGTTTCTCTTTTGTTCATTTTTCTTCTGTGGTTTGATGATTTCCTTTTATTTCATGCTTATGTTCTCTTCTTTTTGGTTTTTGTGACTCTATTGTATGTTTTGATTTGTGATTACTGTTTTACAAGTATATTAGTCTTTTCCTATATCTGCTTACTGTAAACTGATAGTCATATAAGCTCAGACACAGTCTTTAAAAAAGAAATAATCCACATTTTCTTACTCTCCTCCTCCACGTTTATGATTTTGATGTCTTTTTTTACATCTTCATGTTTATCTTTTTGCTATTCTTTTATCATCACTTTCACAGTTTTCTTTTTTTTTTATCCTTATACTGACTGATTTAAGTGATTTAGTTTCCAATTGTGAGTTCTAGTTTCTTCCCACTTTTTTCTATTCAGAGAAGACCTTTCAGTATTTCTTTTCAGATAGGTTTAGGATTACTGTATTCTTTCACTTTTTGCTTGCCTGAGGAATTATTTCTCTTCCTATTCCAAATGATAATCTTTCTTGCTGGAATATTCTAGGCTGCAGATGTTTTCCTTTCAAGACTTTGAGCATATTTTGCCCCTCCCTTCTGGCCTGCAGTGTTTCTGTAGAGAAACCAGCTGATAACCTTACAGGGACTTCCTTGTAATCAACTCTCTCGTGTTGCTGCCCTAATAGAATCCTCTGTGTGTGTGTGTGCTCAGTCGCTCCACTGTGTCCAGCTCTCTGGATCCCATGGACTGTTTAGCCCACCAGGCTCCTCTGTCCATGGAATTTTCCAGGCAGGAATACTGGAGTGGGTTGCCATTTCCTGCTCCAGGGTTATCTTCCCCACCCATGGATTGAATCCGCACCTCTTGCGTCTTCTGCTTTGCATGTGGGTTCTTTGCCTTTTTATTACCGTATGTCCTGGCGTAGGTCTGCTTAAGCTCATCTTATTTGAGATACTTTGTGCTTCCTGTGTCTGAATATCTGTGTTCTTCTTTAGGTTTGGGAAATTTTCAGCCATAATTTATTCACATACATCTTCAATCCCCCTTTCTTTTCCTTCTGGAGTCCCTGTTATGTGTAGATTGGCACTTTATGTCATCATACTTTGCTTTCTTTTTTCTCTTGACTTTCTATGTTTTTGTTTTTTGTTTTTCTTCTGATTGGATCATTTCCATTATTCTATCTAACGGGTCATTATGTTTTCTTCTGCATTATTCATTCTGCTGTTTGTTGCCTTTAGCTCAGCTTTCCTCTCAGCAAATGAATTTTCTCCTTTTTCTTGCTCCTCCTTGTAGTTTCTAGTTCTATTTTTACAGTCATCTGCATTTCTTTCAATAGTTTTCCTTAATTCCTTCCGCATTTTCACTACCTCCTTTTTGAACTCAATGTTTGTCAGTGAAGAGGTCTGTTTCCTTGTTTATTCCTTCAGGGGAATTCTCTTGGTCCTTTATTGGGAGTGGTTCCTCTGTTTCTTCATTTTGCTTGTATTTCTCTTACTGGGTAAGTTTGGGAGAAACAGTCGTCTGCTGTAGTCTTGGACGGCCTTTTATATGCAGGAGCGCCCCTGGATAGCTTGTGTGGATATATGTTCTTTGGGTACGAGGATTGTCTTT
This sequence comes from Aepyceros melampus, assembly GCA_006408695.1. NCBI lineage: Eukaryota > Metazoa > Chordata > Mammalia > Artiodactyla > Bovidae > Aepyceros > Aepyceros melampus. The sequence goes on from SJXQ01000194.1 coordinate 135,477, forward strand.
GGTTTGGATGCTTGCTGTCCTTTCCTCAGTATGTGCTGACCATTAGCCCTGACAAGGGATGTGCAGCTGGGTGATCCGCACGCACTCCCAGGGAGGCAGGGGCATTCGGTTGTGTGACCCTCAGTGGTGGCAGCAGTTTATGCCCACCTCTGGAGTCCGAGATGGCAGCAGTGGCCTATCCCCACTCCTGGAGCTTCTGAAAGTGGCGCCCTGCTCCCTGAGAGTGGGAACCTGGAGGAAGAAACTCTTTGGCAGTCCCACCCCTCTCCTCGTGGTGGTGTTGCTTGTTCAGTCGCTCAGTTGTGTCCAACTCTTTGTGACCCCATGGACTGCAGCACCCCAGGTCTCCCTGTCCTTCACCATCTCCCAGAACTTGTTGGAACTCTCATTTATCACATCTATGATGCCATCCGATCACCTCATCCTCTGTCATCGCCTTTTCCTCATGCCTTCAATCTTTCCCAGCATCAGGGTCTTTTCTAATGAAAAGACCACCTTTGCATCAGGTGGCCAGAGTATTGGAGCTTCAGCTTCAGCATCAGTCCTTCCAATGAATGTTCAGGATTGATTTCCTTTAGGATTGATTGGTTTAATCTCCTTGCAGTCTAAGGGACTCTCAAGAGTCTTCTCCAAGACCACAGTTCAAAAGCATCAGTTCTTTGGTGTTCAGCCTTCTTTATGGTCCAACTCTACATCCACCTGTGACTACTGGAAAAACCATAGCTTTGACTAGACGGACCTGTGTCGGTAAAATAATGCCTCTGCTTTTTAATATGCTGTCTAGATTTGTCATTGCTTTTCTTCCAAGGGGCAAGTGTCTTTTAATTTCATGCCTGCAGTCTCCATACGCAGTCATTTTGGAGCCCAAGAATATAAAGTCTGTCACTGTTTCCACTGATTCCCTATCAGTGCCATGAAGTGATGGGACCAGATGCGATGACCTTTGTATTTTGAATGTTGAGTTTTAAGCCAGCTTTTTCACTCTCCTCTCTCACCTTCATCAAGAGACTCTTTAGGTCTTTGCTTTCTGCCATAAGGGTGGTGTCATCTGCAAATCTGAGGCTATTTATATTCCTCCTGGCAATCTTGATTCCAGCTTGAGCGTTATCCAGGTCAGCGTTTCTCATGATGTACTCTGCATATAAAGTTAAATAAACAGGGTGACAATATACAACCTCAGTGTACTCCTTTCCCAATTTTGAACCAGTCCTGCTGTTCTATATCCAGTTCTGTTGCTTCTTCACCTACATATGGTTTCTCAGGAGGCAGGTAAGGTGGTCTGGTATTCCATCTCTTTAAGAATTTTCCACAGTTTGTTGTGATCCACACAGTATAATGCTTTGGCATAGTCAGTGAAGCAGGGTAGATGTTTTTCTGAAATTCTCTTGCTTTATCTATGATCAAATGGCTGTTGGCAATTTGATCTCTCTAGTTCCTCTGCTGCTGCTGCTAAATCACTTCAGTCATGTCCGACTCTGTGCGTCCCCACAGACAGCAGCCCACCAGGCTCCCCCGTCCCTGGGATTCTCCAGGCAAGAGTACTGGAGTAGGTTGCCATTTCCTTCTCCAATGATGATAGTGAAAGTGAAAGCGAAGCTGCTCAGTTGTGTCCGACTCGCAGCGACGCCAGGGACTGCAGCACCAGGCTCCTCTGTCCTTGGGATTTTCCAGGCAAGAGCACTGGAGTGGGTGCCATCGCCTTCTCTGCCTTTTTAAGACCAGCTTGTACATCTGGAAGTTCTCGGTTCGTGCAGCTTGAAGGATTTTGAGCATTACCTTGCTGGCATGTGAAATGAGTGCAGTTGTGCGGTACCTTGTATGCCCCAGCAATGGTCCCTTGACTCTTGCACGTCAGGCTTCTTCCCTAACCCTCAGGCTGTCGCCACACAGCCAACCCCAGTCCTTGCTCCAGGTCTGGCCTCTGAAGCCGGAGCAGAAGCACCCAGCCCCCACCCCATGTCAGAGGACGAGTGTCTCAGGCTGGGGAGTGCTGGGTGGTGGCACCCACCGTCTCTGCAGGTCTTTCTCTGCCCTGTCCTGCTCAAGCTGGTTCCCGCACTCTCCTCTGAGGCCCCGAGGCTCCCCGTCTGTCTAGGCAGATCACTCCACCAGTGAGGCAGAAATGTCCTGTTTCACACCTCCCTACTGGGGGCCCAGGTTTTGTCCCCATTCCTTTCTTTTCCTATTTTTCTCCTTTGATCCTACTCAGTCACATGATTTTCTTGCTTTCCCCTCTCCATCTTGATCTAATCCTGAATTGTATGTTTCTTTTTTTTTAATGCTATGACACTAATGTATTTAATTCAGTGATTTTCAACAGGGTGGTATAAAACATCCAAAAGATCATATCTGAGTTTCGTTCTTTTTTTTAACTTTTTATTTGGTATTGATGCATAGCTGATTAATGATGTTGTGATAGTTTCAGGTGAACAGGGAAAGGAATCAGCCATCCAGATACACGTATCCATTCTCCCCCAGACTCCCTTCCCACTGGGTTGTATGTGTTCTGATAAGAAGCTACAAGCACTCTTAAAGTTATTCCTCTGTATATATGTTTTTGCAGGGGGCTGGCTCCTTTGATGCTGGGATCTCAGCAGTTTGATTGTATCTTAGGTGTGTTTCTTGTCATATTAATCTTGCTTGGGATAGTCTAAGCTTCTTGAATCTGTGATATTTTTGTAGTATTAATTTGGGGGCAGTCTGAGCAGCTATCTCTTCAGATATCTTTTCTCTGCACACGCCCTCTGTCCTTCTCCCTCCCCCTCTCTCCCCTTCTCCCTCTGCTGCTCCACCTCTCCACCCCTCTTCTTTTTCCCTTTATTCCTCTCCTCCTCCTTGGACTCCAGTTGTGTATACTTTAGACAGTTTGGTCTCATCCCATAGCTCTCAGCTGTTCCGTTCTGTCTCTCTTTCACTCTTCCTTCTGTTTGTATTTCCATTGGATGATTTTTACTAACCTGATGTTCAGTTTTACTTATTTGTTTCTCTGTCATTTCCAGTCAAAGTATTTATCTCTGGTAATTTTTTTTATCATTTGTAGCTGCTGCTGCTTCTGCTAAGTTGCTTCAGTCGTGTCTGACTCTGTGCGACCTGTAGACGGCAGCCCACTAGGCTCCTCTGTCCCTGGGATTCTCCAGGCAAGAACATTGGAGTGAGTTGCCATTGCCTTCTCCTATTTGTAGCAGTTGTGCTTTTTTTTATTGTCAACTTTTTGCTGAAATTGCCCATCTGTTCAGCATGTCTAGCTTTTCAACGAAATCTTTCAAAACTTTAAACTTTGTTACTTTGAAGTCTTTGATAGTTCTAACATCTGTAAGGGTCACCCCTGGATCTGGTTCTGTTCACTACTTGTCTGTTTATAATGACTATGCATGACCTTTCTTATGCATGCATGACCTTGTGTGTAACAGGATAATAAGGAACTGGAGGGTGAACAGTGTCTATACCTAGGAAAGGACATGCCTTTTATTCTGTCAGGTCATTAGTGTGGAGTGTTGAAGTCAGCCCAGTTGGGAGTTGAGCAGTGGGCTGCTTCTGCCTTGTGCTAGCATGAGGCCTGGAACACCAGAAGGATCTCAGAAATACTGCTTCAGATTTAGTTTTTAGGAGACCCTGCTGGTCTCTCTCCTATGCTTGCAGGAATGGAATAGGGGTGGGGGATTTGGAATCTTTCCACTCTCTTCTTAGCCTGCTTCCTGCAGTAGGCTGCTGGTGACTTGGTGCGGGATTTTAGAAGAGGTGGGGGGAATCTATCAGGTTTTCTTGAGGTTTTTCAGTTCTCTGATTGCAGCCTCAGTCTTGGGCAGGCCTTCTCTGCCTGAGCATCATGGCAGTCATGCCTGAGCTTCTCAGAGGTGCTGTGTCAACGCAGGTCCTGATGGATATCGTGGCTCTTCTCCCTGTGTGCACTGAGCATGCTGGAATTGATATGAACATTGTTGGGAAAGGACCCTCCAGAAATTACTGACATTTGTTAAAACTCTGGCACTGGGCAGAGTGATCTTTGAAGATTGTGGCTCTGACCCCATCCCCTGCTGCAAACCGTTCTCCTGCACTCTGGTGCCCTCAGGTCAAAGGCTGTAAGCTTTATAGTCTCTAGCCTCTCACCTTGACCTTACTTTGTTTGTTTATATAAGTCTTGTCTGTCTCCCTGGTCCCAGACCATCAGTTTTGAGGGCAGATGTCTTGTTCTCTGGGTATTCCTAGAGAGGGCCACCTGCCTGGCAGGTGGTAGGGGCTCAGCAACTTTCTCCAGGTCTTAAATGGATGAGTCAGAACAAACGTGGAAGGCCCTCAAGCCCCTGCTTTCCAGCAGGTAGAGTCCTGCCCCCGCTCCAGGTTCATGGACAGATGTCACAGGGAAGCCTTTCCATCCCCCTATGCCCCGCAGGTGGGGAGGAGCCTCCTGTGCCCCCAGTCCTGGGCTTGTGCTTCGGGCACTGATCCTGCAAGACTGATATTCCTGCTTGTATCCGCTCCTCCTGGTTCCCCAGGAACGTGCCACCCAGGCCTGCCGCACCCAGCGCCAGGCGGGCACCGATTCTGTACCACGCATGCTGAGTTAAACTTTGCAAACGCTCTTTTTCTACTTTTAGGGCAAGTGAATCATCACATTTCTCTCGGTGGCAGTAAGAGGACTTGAGCTTGGAAGGATGTGGTGCGTCCTTCGAGGCTGGCGGGGAGGATGCCTGGGCCCATGCGGAGCCCTGGGGGCGCAGGGCCCGCGAGGCCTCTGCGCTCTGGCCAGCAAGCACCCCTGGAGCCGGGGCGACTACAGCC
>SJXQ01000194.1:140890-174515 GCA_006408695.1 Aepyceros melampus
AGGCGCACGAGCTGGGCGCCGGCAGTACCGCGGCGGCGACGGGCCGCTGCGTGTGTCCCGGGGCAAGAGCGGCCACCCGCTGCACCGCGCGTTCCTGGAGGCGGCACAGCAGGCCGGCTACCCCCTCACGGAGGACATGAACGGCTTCCAGCAAGAGGGCTTCGGCTGGATGGACATGACCATCCATGAAGGTAGGTGCGAGCCCCCTGATTCCCTGTCTCCCAGGTTCCTCCTTTAAAAACGAAAAACTGTTTTATCACAGCCCCATCCCTCCAGCTCCCACCCCTCCCCCCGGCCAGGGTCAGTAAGTGTGGACAGACTGGGGCTGCTTTGAGGTGGAGACGATGAGACAGATTGCACTGGCGAGAGCCCACAGGATACCACTCAGAGCCAGTGAGAAGTGACCCGGAGATGGCGACACCTTGGGCATTCTCTGGTCCCACATGATGTGGATAAAGGAGAGCTCACCAGCCACATAGCCTCCGGTTTCAGAGCCTTACACGTGGGCGTACCGAGGCACAACCGGTGACCGGCCTTGCTGGCAGCAGGGCGGAGGCACAGCCAGGTTGGACCCAGGGCTGTCATCAGCGCCTCCTGGCCTCTGTCATCCTCTCAAGGATGAGGGATGTCTGCCCACCTGCATCCAGGGACCCCAGGTCGATGTGGATTTCAGTTGCACAGGGCATCTGGGTCTCAGTCTTCCTTTGAAGACAGACCTTGCAGAGTCACAGGAAGGGCAAACTCCCTCTTACTCCTGTCCTTACCTACCTCCTCCTGTATGACAGATACCCAGGGAACAGGCGTGGGCTTGACTGATCTCCTTGCTCTGTCCTGCAGGCAAGCGCTGGAGCACGGCCTGCGCGTATCTGCACCCAGCACTGAGCCGCCCCAACCTCACAGCCGAGACCCAGACGTTTGTGAGCAGGGTTCTGTTTGAAGGCCCCCGTGCAGTGGGTGTGGAGTACATCAAGAACGGCGAGAGCCACAGGGTGAGTGAATTACCACCAGGCCTGAGCAGCTCACTCGGCCGGGAGGGAGTGGGCAATACCCCCAGGTCACAGTCAATGTGGGTGGGCAGGAGTCATGTTCTTCTCTCCGTCAACATGGTGATAAGGAGTGAGCAACTGGTAGCAACAGCCTGAAAGACTGTCCCCAGGCCTGGCAGGAGGCAGTGGCCTGGCAGAAGGGAGGGAGCCCCAGTCTGGCCACTGGCCGGTGATTTTTCTGGCATGAGCACCCTCCTGAACCTCAGTATGCTACTGCCTTCCACACTTGTCCAGAAATTGATAGGTTTATGTTAGAGGCTTTAAAAACCATATTGGGCTTCCCTGGTGGCTCAGATGGTAAAGAACATGCCTGCAATGCAGGAGACCTGGGTTCAATCCCTGGGTCAGGAAGATCCCCTAGAGTAGGAAAAGGCAACCCACTCTAGAATGGCCTGGAAATCCCACGGACAGAGGAGCCTGGTGGGGTACAGTCCATGGGGTCACAAAGAGTCGGACATGACTGAGCAACTCTTAGCTCAGGTAAAAACTGTATCTGTGATCCCACTCCGTATCTCTGCACTGTGCTGCTTTCCGCTTAGCAGCGTGTAAGGATTTCCCTGTATCCCATATGAAGATCTGGCTCAGAACAGGCTTTATTTAAACTGCTCGTTTGGATGCTTGCTTCCTTTATCTCATTTAAGCACTACAGTCCTTCTTTCAGGATCATTACTTTCTGGCTGTGGCAGAAAATATCGGAATATTTATGCTCACACCCACCCTGCACCCTGTACCTACCCTTCCCCTAGTGGCACCCTGAACATCTGCTTCCTCCCCCTGGGCCTTGAGCAGGATCACTAAGTGGTCATGCCAAGGCCACGTTCTCGGGGTGCTGACGGGCTCTTCTGGAAGGGAAGCGTGACCTGCGTGGCCCCCTGCCTCTTCCAGGCTTATGCCAGCAAGGAGGTGATTCTGAGTGGAGGTGCCATCAACTCTCCGCAGCTGCTCATGCTGTCGGGTGTGGGCAATGCAGATGACCTCAGGAAACTGGGCATCCCGGTGGTGTGCCACCTTCCTGGTGAGCCCCTTCCCCACTGTGCCCCAGAGGTGTCTCTGCTAAATAAAACTGCTTATTATATTTTCTTAGCACGGAGTGGGGAGGGGACAGGAGTTAGGGCTCCTCAGAGCTGTCACTTTCTTCCCACGAGCCTGAAGCCCCCCCATTCTCACTAGAAAATCCCCACAGGGAAACCTCAAGTCTCCATGTTGCCTTCCTCCCGTCCCCGGCTGTCCTGCCCCTCTCAGCAGCTAAGCCCCTCTAGCAGGGAGCATCTGCTGGAAAAGCCCACAGGCCCAGGTTCAGGCGGGCCAGCAGGGTGGCCCTTTGGGGAGAGGGTCCAAGCCTTTGTGTTTTCCATCCTCAAGACTCACCAGCCATCCTGACATGCTTTTCGTGTTAAGATGGTTCTCCTAGGCCTAATATGTCTTCCATTTCTGATGCTTTGGGGGGCCTGGCCCAGTCCCTCTTGCCCTCTCTTACAAGCTCCCAGAGGGCTGGAGGCTTTATTGTAAGAGGCCTGTGAAAGCGCTGGTCGATGGTAGTGAACTGCCCAGTGTCCCCTTGAGCTTGGATGGGCTCAGCATGACGCTTCCCTCCTTCCCCAGCCAGGGGCAACTCACTGAGCAGTGCCAGCTGCAGGCCTCTGGGAGGACTGCTCAGCAGGAGGGCACCTATGTGGTTACAGTTGGTACCCGGGGAGCGAGGGGCAGGGGCAGGCAGCTCTGGCAGCATCCAAGAGGGCTAGACATGGCTGGGAGTGTGGGAATGGGGTTACAGGGAGTGAGCAGGAGCTGGCCTGGCAGATAAGTGGATGAAGGAAGAGTGTTTTCAAAACCAGGGGCATGTTGAGAGGCCAGCCAAGCCAGCCCCTTTGGGAGATGTTTTCCTAACCATTCCCTCTGGTTTCAGGAGTTGGCCAGAACCTCCAAGACCACCTGGAGATATATATCCAGCAGGCATGCACCCGCCCCATCACCCTCCACTCTGCACAGAAGCCCCTGAGGAAGGCCTGGATTGGCCTGGAGTGGCTCTGGAAGTTCACAGGTGGTGTGCTCATCCGTGACTTTGGGAGAGATGGTCTGTGGACAGCACAGCCTGCCTCTTGAGGTACCTAGCACAGGCTGTGGCTCCAGGTTTCTGGTTCAAAATGGAACTGTGCCAGTCATGTCAGCTCCGTGAGCCTCAGTTTTCCCACCTGCAAAATGGGGATACACAGTTCCTGCATGGAAGGCTGGTGTGCAGACCAGATACCACACACAGGACTTGCCCGAGGTGAGTCTCTGCAAGGGCTGGCGCTGCTCCTCCTGATGAGTGGACGGGGATGGACTCGTCCTGGACACGGTCAGGGCCCAGGGGCCTGGAGAAAGGGCAGTTGATGCTGGGCCACAGAGTCAGCTTCCATTTCAGCATTTTCCATTTGGTTTCTAGCTGCAATCTTACTCATTCGCTCAGCACGCAGTCCTCACACCCCTCTGTTCTGAGCTACATGGTGAGAAGTGCTAATAAGGGAGGCTTTCTTAGGGAGGTTACGCTCTAGTGGAAACAATGGACAGAAACGAAGTAACATGCTCAGCTTTAAGTACAGTGAAGGAGAAATCAGGGTGTTAAACTAGAGATCGGTGGCGTGGGGCCGGTTAGGCAGGAAGAAGGCGTGCAGGGGCCCTGGGGGCAGGCGTTTGGTGTGCTTGAAGAACAAATCTGTTGGCCAGGGAGACTGCAGCGCTGTGAGGAGGTGGCGGTGCAGGCGTCGCAGGGCCTTCCAAGGCCCCAGAGCGGGCTCTCAGAAATGAGTTGTCTGAAGGCACAGACAGGCTCACACAGCAAAAGACTTCATTGGGAAGGGGCCCCTGGGTTGAAGAGCAGCCAGGGAAGGGAACCCATGAGAACGGCTCTGCTACATGGCTCACGGTCTCAGGTTTCAAGGTAAGGAGTTAGTTTCTGGGTTGCCTCTGGCTGGTGATCTTGCTTGGCTGATAATCTGATTTGTGGTTCTTCCTGGTGACGTGCACATCTCTCAGCCAGAGTGGATTCCAGCATGGAAGATTTCAGGGAGGTTGATCGTTTTCCTCCTCTTTCGGCCCCTCCCACATTCTCCTAAGAGTTATGTTAACTCTGCTGTTGAGACTTCTCATTTTATGGGAATGCCTCTGAAATTATGAAAGTTACTAATATTACTGCTGTTGGTATTTGACGTTCTGCATGCATCTGAGTTGTCAGAATATCGTCATGGTATTCCAGGTAGACCTAGGAAATGTTGTGGGAAGAAGGTTATATTTACCCCTACACATATCATTACAAAGTAAAGTTTTGCTTCATGTTGAGTGTATATCTTGAGAACAGTGAGACTCAATAAACAAAATCTCCCATAATAGCAAATAACTGCTGCTACAGAGAATATATAGTGGAAGTGTACAGCTACGTAATATGTATCGTGAAGGACAGTGTGTAGTGATGAGTTAGCTAGGACAAAACCTGTTACTCCACCTATTGTAAAAAGAAAAATGAAGCCTAGAGCTCATTATTATTGCAGGAGATCATTTGATATTACCTCCATGAAGGGTTGCTAGTCAACTACATAATTTTACTCCTGTGGGAACAGCAATAATTATAGTGACTGATGTAAAATATACTTGTGTGTCAACATCCATACTGCTGGAACATATGGTAAGCTCAGACAATGACTCCTAACAATCCAATTGATATTATGGCTCATGCTATACCCATATATCCCAAAGGCTCTTCTTTCCTAAATAATACAATATGCAGGATTATTCCAAATGCAGGTAAAATCAGAATATAGACTTCAAGGTGTCCGAAGAATCAGAATAGGTGTTGATATAAGACTGGATCACCCCCTCCTGCCTACTGAAAAAAAAATTATGTTTAGGGTTTGGTCTCTTAATAGCATGGTAATCCCAGCTGCTAATACAAGTAATGCTAATAGCAACAATGAGATGGTTGGATAGCATCACCAAACTCAATTGACATGAGTTTGAGCAAACTCCGGGACATAGTGAAGGACAGGGAAGCCTGGTGCACTGCAGTTGATGGGATTGCAAAGAGTTGGATACGACTTAGTGACTAAACAATACCATAGCAACAATATAGCTACAATTAAAACTGGTCACACAAAATAATGGTGGAATATAGTGGGTGGTTTTATAATGGTAGTAAAATTAAAAGTACCTAAAATTGAGATACCCGCTAGATGTAGGGACAAGATGGTAGGTCTGCTGAAGCTCCAGTGTGAGCCACGTTTCCGGCTAAGGGTGAACATACAGTTGAGCCTGTACCAGCATCGGCTTCAATTATTGATGATGATGCAAGTAGAAGTAGGAAGGAGGGTGGAAGTACTCGGAAGCTTACGTTATCTCCACAGGGAAAGGATATGTCGGGTGCCCCAGTCGTTAGTGGCACTAGTCAGTTCCCAAAGCCTCCAATTACAATACACATAACTATAAAGAAAATTATTACAAATGTCTGGGCTGTTAAAACTGCATTGTAAATCTTATCATCTCCAAGCAGTGTTCCAGGTTGGACTAATTCAGCACAAATTAACAAGTCCCAAGCACCGAACAGTAAGTATAACTTACCAGTATTTTTCTGGCCAATTAAGAATCTGCTAAGTCACTTCAGTCGTGTCTGACTCTGTGTGACCCCATAGACGGCAGCCTACCAGGCTCCCCTGTCCCTGGGATTCTCCAGGCAAGAACACTGGAGTGGGTTGCCATTTCCTTCTCCAATGCATGAAAGTGAAAAGTGAAAGTGAAGTCGCTCAGTCGTGTCCAACCCTCAGTGACCCCATGGACTGCAGCCTTCCAGGCTCCTCTGTCCATGGGATTTTCCAGGCAAGAGTACTGGAGTGGGGTGCCATTGCCTTCTCCGCAATTAAGAATAGTCACTGATTTATGAATACAAGATAAAATGGCTGAGTAAGCATTAGACTGTATACCTAAAGGTGGGGTGGAGTCCTCTTTTTGCCTAGTCCTGTGGTGAATTTTGCTTACCGAATTGCAGATTTAAAGAGTACATCTTCAGTTCTGTTGGGGCTTCTCCTGCACCCCCATCTTTTTCTTTCCTGGCAGCAGGAGAAATAGGGAGAAATAGATTGCACCAGTTGACTAGGGTATTTACTTGTTAACTGAAAGTTTTGTGGGAAATGTAATCCCACCAATCCAGTGAGGATTTAGCTTAATTAAAGTTTGATTTGCATTCAACTGATGTAGGATAGAGTCTTGCAGTCTTCATTTAGCAGGAATTAAGTAAATTATACTTGCTTAGGGCTTTGAAGGCTCTTGGCTTGTATAACTTCAATTCCTAGTCCATTACTGAAAGGATTAGTGTAAGAGGTAAGATTATTGTGGATAATATGATTACTTTTGGTAGGAAAGTTGTTTTATAAAATCAAATTGTCATTTTTATATTATTTATGGAGGGAAATATAGTTAGTGCTGCAGAATATGTGAGTTGTGTGTAGAAGCAAGGTTGAATAACTGTGATAGCTATTAGTGTGGGTAAAATAATACTGTTATTTTCTTGTTATTTCTTGAATGATTATTCATTTTGGCATAAATCCTGATAGTGGTGGAAGACCTACTGATAATGGTGTGATGAGAATGGAGGTTGTAATAATGGGTATTTTGTTTTGTGTGTGTGATAGTGTGGTAGAGACTGAGCTGTAAACGAATAGTATGAATATGGTAAGTGTTATTATAAAGTATAGGTTTAGGATTGTTATAGTTGGGTTATGCAATATAGTGGGTCTTACCTATGTGAGCAATTGATGAGTCAGCTGTAATTTTTCATAGCTGGGTTTGGTTTAGTCCACCTCATCCTCCAATTACAATAAATAGTGTAGATATGCATAGTACTAGGTTTAGGCTGATACATGGTGAGATTTGGAGTAATCCTGACCAGGATGCAAGTTTTTGTTATGCTAATAAGATTAAGCCTGCTGTTCAGGAGATACCTTATGTAACTTCAGGTACTCAGAAGTGGAATGGAGATAGTCTTAGTTTTTATTTTCCTATTTGCAGCTTTCTTTATAGGTAACTGACATATAAGGTATAAGTTTAAGGTGTACAACATGATACACACTAGAAAATGATTATCACAACGAGGTTAGTTAACACATCCCTCACATAATTACCTTTTGCGCGTGCTTGTGTGCGCGCGCATGCATGCATTGAGAGCATTTAGGGTTTACTCCGTTACAACAGCACCGTCGCCTGTGGTCGCCCTGCCGCATGCTGCATCCCCAGAGCTTACTCATCTTCACCTGGGAGTTTGTGGCCTTTGACCAGCAGCTCCTCATGTCCTCTCAGCCTGAAGCTGCTGGCAACCACCGTTCTACTCTGGTTCTGTGAGTTCCGCTTTCTTAGATCCCATGTAGGTGTGATATACAGTATTTGTCTTTCTCTGATTTCTTTCCCTTATCACAGTGCCCTCAAGATCCATCCACATTGTCACAAATGGCAGGATCCCCTCTTTCTGGTGACGGAATGCCACCTCACTGGATATACATGCGCACCACAGTCTCTTTGTCCATTACTCCATCAGGGGGCCTTTCGGTGGTTTCTGTTCCTTGGCTCTTGTGAGTGGTGCAGCAGTGACCACAGGAGCACAGGTATCTCTTTGAGATCCCCCTAGCATCTTTCAGATGCAGACCCAGAAGTGGGATTGTTGGGTCATGTATAGGGTAGTTCTCTTTGTAACTGAGGAAGCTCCATCCTGGTTTCCATAGTGGCTGCATCAGTTTACAGTCTTGTCAACAGTGCAAGAGGGTTCCCTTTGCTGTGCAGCCTCCCCACTACTTATCTCTTGTCTTTTTGATGATAGCCATTCTAACTTGTGTGAAATGGTTCAGTAGTCCTTTTTTTTGCTAATATACATCCCTCTTTAAAAAAAAAAAAAACTTTCCCTTTTCTAGTGGAGTACAGCCGATTAACAATGTTGTGATAGTTCCAGATGAACAGCAAAAGGACTCAGCCATACATATACAGGTATCCATTCTCCCCCAAACTCCTCTCCCATCCAGGCTGCCCCATAACGCTGAGCAGAGTTCCAGGTGCTACACAGCAGGTCCTTGTTGTAGGTTAGCCACTTGAAATATAGCAGAGTGTACCTGTCAATCCCCAACTCCCTAAGAGATAGTCCTATTTTATGGTTTGACCTATTGTTTTTACTCAAGATGCTGTTGGAGTGAAGATGATTATAATAGTTCATTAATCACAGTAAAACAAGTTAGTGATAACGGCTATTATAAGTAATATTGATATAGTGACTTGGGTTAGAAAACATTCATTGGATGCTTCTATAGCTCGTGGGTTTCTTTTTTTCTTATTATAGTGGGAATGAAGTGAAGTGAAGTCGCTCAGTCGGGTCTGACTCTTTGCAACCCCATGGACTGTAGCCTACCAGGCTCCTCTGTCCATGGGATTCTCCAGGCAAGAGTACTGGAGTGGGTTGCCATTTCCTTCTCCAGAGGATCTTCCTGACCCAGGGATCGAACCCAGGTCTCCCGCACTGTAGGCAGACGCTTTACCGTCTGAGCCACCAGGGAAGTCGTAGTACATTTACTTCAAAATCAATTCAGGTAAGTAGTCAGTGGGAGCTGATTATTACAGCTATGCTTCCTGAGATAATAGTTGTTAGGATAATGATAAAGATGATGGGATTTTATTAGTACAGGAAGGATATAAACCAACATTTTCAGGGTATGGGCGAGCTTGGTAGCTCACCTTACTATGGAATATAGTGTAATGTGGTAATACAGAGAATTTTGAATTTTTAAGGGTAGGTTCAATTCCTATGATTCTAGAAATAAGATGGTTTAAACTTCTATTATGTACTCTATCAAAGTAATTCTTTTCAGAAATATCTTCCATTTGTGATGCTTGATGTTGTTATAACAGGTACTGAGACGTATCCTATGCATAGGGCTAGCATTGACAGTAGGAAGTTTTTCCAGAGTAAATGGATTAGTTGATCATATTGGAATCAAGGGCAGGATGCTTGAATTCATAGGAAAGCAATTGTTAGTAATAAAGTGCTTTGGTAATAAAGTTGGTTGTGTACAATTCTGGTAAGTAGGGGTTATGGAACAATCCCAGAAATAGGATTATTGAGAAAATGTTTCATATTGTTGATGATAATGTTGGTGTATTTTGCTGAGGAAAAGTGGCAAGTGGGCCTGCTGCATATTTTACACTGAAGCTTGATACAAGTTCAGATTTTCCTATTAGGTCGAATGAGGCTTGGTTAGTTTCTGTAAGAGTGGAAAGAAATCATATTACAGCTAAGAGTTATGATGGGAAATTTTTTTTGTAGATACTTTTGTGATGAAGGTTGAGAAAGGGTAAAAGACTCATTTCTTAAGAGGACTGATAAAAGAATAATTGCTAGTGTTACTTCTTATGAAATTGTGATACTGCTCATAGGGCTACTCTGATTAATGCACATTCAGAGTTGGACTCCCATCAGATCATAAAAGGGAGTATACAGCATCCAGCTAGGCTTGATATTGTTAACTGTGAACACAGATACTCCTCCTAGATACGTATTAATAAGGGGGTAAGGTCTGGGTTGGGGAATTCATATGGTTAGGACTAGAACTGGTGCAGTGTTAAATGTGGAAATTCAGGATAGAGCTGGTTGTTGCAGTTCTTTAGTAAATAATTTGCACCAGCAGAGGCCTGTAATAGGCTACCTGGTCCTACAATATTTGGCCCTTTTTGAAGTTACATATAACCTAAAAATTTTCATCCATTTAATGTTAGGAATGTTACAGCTAGAGGAATGGGGATAATAAGTATTAAGATACTAATTATAAACATTTTGTTAGAGGATTTGAACTTCTAGTTATGAAAGTTTAAATTTTATGCAATTAAGCCCTGCCACTTTAACAAACCCTGGTTTCAGGTAGTATTTTTTATGTATTAATTAAATTAGGATTATATATTAATTGATGTTAAGGTGCTTTTTAAAGTGGGCCTTTATTTCTCTGTGCTTTCACACTTGAAGAAATTTATATGAGATAGATACCAACCTGGATTACTCCAGTCTGAACTCAGATCACTTAGGACTTTTTACCTTTTATAGCCCTTACACCATTGGAGTGTCCTGAGCCAGTATCAAGGTTGTAAATCCTGATGTTGGTATGAACTCTAGCACTGGACCGTGCTATTATCCCTAGGGTAACGGTTCCATTGATCAATTTTTTTGATCAGTAAGTGATAATGTTTTGACTGGTAAGTCTAGACTGTCATTGCTCAGAAGATTTTTTTTTGTTTTCTGAGGTCACTCTAATCAAAATTATCAACCCATATAAAATTTTGTTATCCCTTGGTGGCTTAACTAGGTTTTGGGGGGTTAATTAATTAAGCTCCACAGGATCTTATTCTGTTATTCCTGCCTCCTCATGGGAAGGTCAGTTTCACCAAGAGACAGTAAAACCCTCGAGTGGCCGTTCATTCAAGTTCTTATGTAGAAAACAAAGATTATACTGCCTTTGCATGGTCAGGAAATTGTGGCTGTTTAACAGTTGTCACTGGGCAGGCAGTGCCTCTAATACTAGCTAGGCTAGAGGTGATGTTTTTGCTAAACAGGCGGAGTTTGTGTTTGCCGAGTTCCTCTGACTTTTTAAAACCTTTCCTTGAGTGCATGCCTGTGGATTAACAGTGCATTTCCTCGGATTAACAGTGTGTTAGTAAATAATTTAGCCCAAATCAGTGGCTCAGATGGTAAAGGGTCTGCCTGCAATGTGGGAGACCCGGGTTTGATCCCTGAGTTGGCAAGATCCCCTGGAGAAGGGAACGGGAACCCACTCCAGTATTCTTGCCCGGAGAATCCCACGGATAGAAGAGCCTGGCAGGCCCCAGTCCATGGGGTCGGGAAGAGTCGGACACAACTGAGCGACTAACACACACACCATGAATAATTTAATGTTGAGTTATATTTATACACTGTTAATTATCAGTATTTTATTAGTTACTGATATAAACTTATGAAAGGAAAAATACTTCTGGTTACTCATATTACCTCCGTTGGCCAATAGATTAGTCCAATATGAATCCAGGAGTTGATTTGCTTGTTACTGGTATTAATATTAAGGTAAAGTTGTTATTGAGCTTGAATGCTTTCTTAATTGGTGGCTGATGTTAAGCCAGCTGTGGTGTTGTTTGTCTTTACTGTATCCATTTCTAAAAAGCTGTACCTTTTTAGATAACATTTAAAAATACATTAACTTTTTTTTTTTTTCTGGTAATTTTTAAAGTTGAACTGAGATTCTTTTCCTAGACAACCAGCTATCAGTAAGCTTGTTACGCCTGTCACCTCTACTTACAAATGTCACGATGTTGCTACATAGATGAGTTTGTTCTAATAAACTGTTAATAAGTAGCTCATCTGGTTTCAGGATATTTAACTTCTCTTTGTTAAATGTTTGCTAGTTAAATCATTATGCAAAGGTACAAAGGGTAAACTTCACTCTTTGTTCCTGTAACGCTTCTTTCATCATTCCCTTATGGTACTTTCTCTATAGCACCAGAGGATATTTTAAATTTCTATCTCCCATACTTTAAATTAAACATTCCTTCAACATTTAGTCTCCTTATATTAGTAGATATGGAGAAGGAGTGTTGGGCTAGATTTAGTTCAACATAGTCATACATTCTGAAATATCCTAGGTATAAACTAGGTGCTTTATTTGAGCTGTGCTTTATCTAAGCACACTTTCCTGTATGCTTCCCTTGTTACGACTTGTCTCCTCTTGTTATTAGTATTTACTAATAG
This sequence comes from Aepyceros melampus, assembly GCA_006408695.1. NCBI lineage: Eukaryota > Metazoa > Chordata > Mammalia > Artiodactyla > Bovidae > Aepyceros > Aepyceros melampus. Next base: position 152,726 of record SJXQ01000194.1, read on the forward strand.
ACTATAGGAAGTTCTTATAACACTTAAGGAGAGTGATGGGTGGTATGTTCATTCTTCATGGCCTTATTCAGTTAAGTACTCTCTTCTTAATTTACTACTAAATCCTTTGGTTTTTAACTTTTCATAAAAACTTTTTTGTGTAATGGAGAAATAGAAAATGTAGCTCATCTCTTCCCACCCCATAGGTTATATCTTGTTCTAACGTTTCTATGTATGATAATTAGGCTTAATTTTATTCCTTTTTAGGGTTTGCTGAAGAGGGTAGTATATATATAGGCTTAATCAGCAAGGGTTGCTGAGGTTTATTGATTATAGAACAGGCTCCTCTAGAGGACCAGCAAGTCCTCTGAGTTTTAAGCTGTTGCTAGTAGTACTCTAGTAAATAATTTCATCTTGTAATTATTTGAGTTTAGAACTAAGCATAGAGTATCTAATCCCATTATGTAGTCAGGAATACTAAAGTCACCTTTATAGTCTGTTTTTATTTTAGTTATGACTTTTTATGGCTTAGTTAAAATTTAACTTTATTTTATATCACTGTAAATTTAACTATATGACTACTTAACGTAACCCTACTTAATGTAACTTAGTTGTACTTTTGTTTATGGCTTGCTTTTTACTGTTTCTTGTGGGGGTGTGGTTAATAAAGTCTTAAGTTACGTGCTACCAATATTGTGCTTAATGCCTGCTCCCTTTAATCTTGGTGATTTAGATTCTTACTGGAGCACAGATGCTTGCAAGAGAAAGTCTGGAAGCAAACCTATGTGTTCATGGAGTTGGCAAATTCATCCAGGCATTTTCAGTGCCTTGCTTTAGATTTTAAGCTACATTAACAAGCTGTTTTTACATAGTGAAATAACATATATATATAGTTGTTTTATGTGGTTTCTGTTGGATTTGTTGATAAAATTTTCATGACAATGGTCAGTAGATCTAGGGAAATGTCTGTCTATGTAGATGCAAACATCTAGGTAGTTTATTGACTAGACAGCTAATTCTATGTATTTATATGTTTTTGCCTTGTTTTGGCAGGGTTACTTAGAGCATGGGCTTTAGCGTGGGGGTAGGTAAGGGGGGGGTGTTAAACAGGCCATGTACTTGTTCGATGTGTCTAATTTCCTTATGTCCTGAACTCGTTGACTGAATGACACCTTTTGATTAATTGAATGTTATTTACCAATATGATCAAAGTCCAGCTACAATTTATTTGACTGTGTTAAGGCCACAACTGAGTTACAGCATCCCTTAAAAAATTGAAATCACAGTTATGTGTGAGCATGCACTGGTTAGTCCATCAAGATGTCTTATTTAAGTGGAAAGAGGTGGGCAGTTTTAGGTGAGATGGTCCTGAAGTGAGGTGAGATGTCTGATAAAGTTCATTAGCAGAAACCCCCACAAGTCATGGGCTTGCAGAGAAGAGGGGCAGCTGCCAAGCAGACTGGTGGTTTCACACAGCTTGCTGATTAAGCTTGCAACTATTGGATATGATGTTCGTGTTGACTAAAATTGATTTAATGTGCTAAATATGACTAGTACTATGTGCTACGTACTGTCAATAAGATAATGTACATGCTTATAAACATGGGGTAAATAATGCATGTTATAACGTGTATACATTATGTATGTACATATTCATGTCATAGTGCATATATGCACAGTACATAGTTTATGGTAAAAAGGGGTTATTTTAATACTCACAGGTACTTAATAATGTTGTAAATGTCCCATAACGAAATATCAGGGTATACTGTAGGTAGAATTTCAGCTTTGGGTGCTGATGGTGGAGCTGGAACTTCTTCCCAGAGAGATGTGTTATTCTCCTTTGCTGGTTTACAAGACCAGGATAATAGATACACTGCAAAGACTAACTTTCATGCATTGGAGAAGGAAATGGCAACCCACTCCAGTGTTCTTGCCTGGAGAATCCCAGGGACAGAGGAGCCTGGTAGGAGGCCGTCTATGGGGTCGCACAGAGTCGGACACAACTGAAGTGACTTAGCAGCAGCAGCAAAGACTACTTATTTTAGGAAATTATTTTTCAGTGATGTTAGTTATTGGCGTTAGTACTAGAATTAAAAAGAAATATAAAATAGATGCTAGTTGTCTGACAGTAATGAAGGGGTGTCTATGAGTTTTTCTTGAATTCATGTTAGTGTTAAGAGGTCTGCAGCTAGTACTCAAAAATAGGCTTTGGCTGAGAGGTTGAAAAGTTACACTTTGTTCCTTAGATGTATGGTGCACTGGGAAGAGTGCTGGGACTAAGTCTGAAAGGATTAGGGCCCACACTCCTGCTAGTTTACTGGGGACTGAAAGCAGGACTGTGGTGCAAATACTAAGTACCCCTCTGGCTTGATAGGATGTGTAGTTATCGGGGTCTCCTAGTAAGTCAAGCACCAACATTAGTAGCGTTAGAACTCCTAAGAATGCACTTAAGATGTCTTTGATTGTATAGTAGGGGTGAAGGGGGATTTTGTGTCAGATGAGATTCCTGTGGAGTTTTAGATCCTGTGTCGTGAAAGAATAGTAAGTGGAGAGCTGTGAGTGCTGCAGAAATGAATGGGAGAATAAAACGGAATGTGAAGAATTGTCTAAGAGTCGTTTATCTACTGAAAAGCCAGCTCAGATGCTTTCAATGAGACTTATGCTGATATATGGAATAGCTGTGAGGAGGTTAGTAATAACTGTTGCCCCTCAGAACGATTTTGTTCTCAAGGTAAGACATAACCTATAAATGCTGTGGCTATGACTGTAAATAGGTGATTCTAACAAAGTGCAGTTTCTAAAAAGTATAGGATCATAATAGAACCCTGATCCTACAAAAAGAAACAGGCAAATAAAAATATGGAGGCTCTATTTCCGTGTAGATGTAAGGTAACTCACCTGTAGTTGATGTGTTGGCTGGCTAACATTAACTGCTGCTGCTGCTAAGTCACTTCAGTCGTGTCCGACTCTGTGCGACCCCATAGACGGCAGCCCCCCAGGCTCCCCTGTCCCTGGGATTCTCCAGGCAAGAACACTGGAGTGGGTTGCCATTGCATTCTCCAACTAACATCAACTAGGTAAGTATTACTGATGAGAAAGTTGTTATTGTGTTTGATGTGTAATGGATTGCTAGAAATAAGCCTGTTAATACGTGTAATGCTGAACAAATGCCCAGTAGGAATGGAAATTTCCTCATGATGGGTCTGATGGGGCTGGAAGAGCAATAAATGCATTGTTAATAATTTATATTAATGGGTGTGATTTTCAGATGATGGTGATTGGTGTTCTTATAGTTGAATAACAATGATTTTTCATATCATTAGCCATGGTTTGAGTCCATGTGAGAATAATGATAACATATATTTAAGTTCTATTTTTGTAATTTGTTTTGTGGAGTTTTCTTCAAAACCTTCACCTATTTATGGTGGACTTGGGATGATTGTGGGTGGTGGTTGTGGGATTGTGTTGAATTTTGGTGGCTTATTTTTGGATTTAACAGTATTTTTTGGGGGGGGGGATGTTGGTTGTGTTTGGTTAATGACAGCTACTGAGCAGTATCCTGTGAGTCTCTAATATTAGAGACTGTTTTAGGTATATTTCTTTCAGGGTTGATGATAGAGTTTTCAGTGGCATTTTATGTTTTAAAAGGTGAGAAAGTAGAGATTGTATTTAAGTTTCACAGCCTAGGGGGTTGAGTGATGACAGAGGTGATTCTGGAGTTTTTAGTGAGGAGGCTGTGGGAACTGCAGTGTTGTAGAGTTATGGTTCTTGATTAGCAATTGTTACTGGTTAGCTATTGCTTACTGGCGTTGTATTTATTATCGAGGTGACTTGTGGTGACTAGATACAGATATGCTATGCTGAGGGTAGTGAGGAATGAGAGAAAATATAGTTCTGTTAGGCCTTTTTTGATACGAGTATAGAAAATTTTAGTTGAATAAGGGAGGTGATTTGTGGTAAAATACTCTTGAGTCCAATTAAAGCTAGGCGGGATGATGCTAATATGCTTCTTCCCATATCTGGAGTTACAGTATTACCATCACTGATCTCATACGGAACTATATATCATCACCTTATCAGAGGCTCAGTCACACATTTGGTTATGTAGGAAAACAGTTTTGTAAAACAGGCAACATAAACAATATCGCTCGCACTGTTAGTAAGGTCGTAAGTAAAAATTTAAGAACTTCCATTAGGTGCAGCCCAGCCTGTCTCAGTTCATCTGACTTTGTCTGTCTGTTCTATACCAGCCCTTACCTTTTAGGGAAGTTACATATTGGCATTGTCCACAAGGCACCCAGCCCAGTTTCCTTCTGGTCAACCCTAGTATGGTGTCACTGACCCCAACATAAGGGAGCCTTTAAGTTTAAATGACCGTACCTGGTGTTAACTTCCTGTTGCAGATCACGGAGTGTCCAATCTTCATCCAAAAACAGATTACCAAAAATGAAGCTTTAGAAAGAAACTTAGTGTTTCAATAATTCAATTAAACTTTGCAGCAATTAACATAACAGCAAGGAACTATCTGAGAAGTAAGTCTTAGTGAACACAGACCTCAAAAATAACATTAGAATTTGGTATCCACAGAAGTCTCTCTTTCTAAAATTACCCTCATTTCTATCACATATAGCCAAATCAAGATATCTTGATTTAAAATTAAGTCTGATTAATTGATTAAGATAGCCTCCCTAGGCCAGGAAAGCCACACCATGGCCTTGTCACAGATTTAGGTGAATTCCTCCCTTTTTGAGGTCCATAAAATACCTTGAGATTCCCCAATTAGGAGGTGGCCTTCCTAATTCATCTGATAAAGCTGCTGGGAACCTAAGAGTTTCCAATCTCTAGAGGAATTAGGTACAGAGAAAGAAGTGTTTCACTTCTGCTTACAAAGGTATAATTTAGCAAACTGCTGTAAGTCATCATTAGTTTGAGGGGAAGGTTTTTTTTTTTTTTTTGGAAAACACATATTAAAATCTAGTAATGTTTCAGACTTTAAATTTTGATATTTGGAAAGTTTGTCAAAAGGTTTCAAAACACTTGGTCAAATAAGATCATACATCACTGTAAGATAATACTTCCTCCTTAACCAAAGTGACAAGAGATCGCGAAAGCGAATACATGGTGTGTGGAGGAGGCGATGGGGCAACTGGGAGCAGCACTGACCCCCCTCCACGGCCGGCGTGCAGTGGCTGAGGGCAGCTGCATAGCGTGGGCTTGTCAGTGCTCTGACAGCCTAGAGCGTGGGAGGGCGCGCTACACGCACTCAGACAGCTGGTCCACTCTGCTGTACAGCAGAAACCATCAAGGCATTGTGAAGCAATTTTCCTCCAACTAAAACTTTAAAAATAAATACAAGGGGGAAAAAGCAGATACAGATCCCTTACCAGGTGGTGCTAGTGGTAAAGAACTCGCCTGCCAATCCAGGACATGTATGAGATACAGGTTTGATCCCTGGAAAGACCCCCGTGGAGGAGGACATGGCTACCCACTCCAGTATTCTCTCCTGGAGCATCCCATGGACCGAGGAGCCTGGCAGGCTACAGTCCATGGAGTCGCAGAGAGTTGGACATGACTGAAGCAAGTAGCATGCAAAGGCACAAAAACTCACCCAGTCTGTTATCAAAAGCAGCATTCCAAGGAAACTTCGTCCTCTTAATAGAGAAAGCCAGTCTTGTAACAACCTACTTTCAACAACAAAAATTAACTTTACTTTAAACCTAGCCAATCCTGATGATCCACAAACCCTCCATTATTTTCTGTATCCATATTAGCCTGTCCTCCATTTTCTTCTTCATTGAGAACCAACCAGCTGTAAGAGTCACTTTCTTTTCCTTTAATAAAACGCAATTCCATTCCTCATACCTTCTTCACTGACAATGCACATCCTCTTTTCCTACTGTATAATGAAATGCCTCTTTTATTATTTCTATTAGCTTTAATTACACATTTAAATTAGAGTGCTGAACTCTGGTGTCATCCTGACATGTTTTTAAACGTATTCATTAATCATCCTAAATACCTTTAGTTTCTGTTTATTAAGGTTAATAATGGATGTTTCAGTGTCTTATTTGGGAATGACTTAGCTATTCAATAAATGTCCATAACTTAGAACGACTCTAAATTTTAAGCAAATTTTCAAATATCTAGAGAGATTATCCTTAAGTAGACATTCCTATAATTATTCCTAAGACATTCATCCAAAAGCTCTTATCTTGCTTTCATTTAACTCACTTGTAAAACTTCATTATGCCATGTTACTTTCCTTGCTGACAAATTTGTAATAGATATAATAAGATCTTAATACCTTTATTTATACCTTGGTTTGCTGCTGCTAAGTCGCTTCAGTTGTGTCTGACTCTGTGAGATCCCATAGACTGCAGCCCACCAGGCTCCTCTGTCCCTGGGATTCTCCACACACGAATACTGGAGTGGGTTGCCATTTCCTTCTCCATACCTTGGTTTAATACAAGTCATATAACTTGATGACTCTAAAGTCATATCTATTTAAATTAACAAAGTGTAAAACCAGATATTAATCTAATACTATTTCCCAGTTCACACAAACCTGAAATTCTTGCCAATTCCTTTCTGTAGTTTTGGAAATTATATAAGTGCTTAATTTTCTTTAGTAGAGCTCGTCGATGAATTAATTTTGATAATATCATCCAAAGGTAAGGAGATTATATATATACACAACCAGAGATCTCACAGGTTCATTTTCTAAGCTTAATCATGAATTGGGTATTATAAAACTCACTAATGTATGAATAATAGTTGGAGTAAGTGTAGTTTAGAAAGGTTCCCCACCCACCCCATCTATCTCAGGAAATAGAGATGATCTAGATAAAATAGGACCTGGGCCCTCAGGACCTGTCACGGCCCAGGGTGAGAAAACCAAGTTCTCCTAGAAGGAATTGACCTCAGGGTCAGAATTCTAAAGGACATTGTATCAAGCTTGCCTTTTCTAACTGTATATGCAAAAAGACCAGTTTGGGAATTTTCAAGAGTTTCACATAAACAGGTTTTCTCTGGAATCTAAAGAATATTCTGGCCACACAGTATTATAATAAAATATCCTTCTCTTAATCACAGGCTCATAGCTAAAACCTTTTCAATCAAGACAAATTCTCCCAAGAGGGTCCTGCAATGGAACAAACCAGAATTTCCTATTTCAGAAGGCAGAACGGCCTCACAGATCACAACACAGAACATAAAATAGGCACAGCTGTCCTAATCAGACACTCCCTTAAATACAAGATTGAAGGTTCTCAGAAAACCTTCTACAGAGATGCAGAACTTCCGATTTGAGTTCTGACCAACAGGGACTAAGCGGTGGCCTTAGACATCTCCTGCCACCTGCAGACACCCAGGTGTGACAGGACGTTCCCCCTGGGCTTACAGGAAGGGAGGATGGGAACTCAGCCTTACCGGAAACCAGATACCAGATAACTCAAGGTCCCGGCCCACAGGAGGTGATCAGGCTCTGTGAACGTGAACATGAAGTTGCTCAGTCGTGTCCGACTCTTTGCGACCCCATGGACTGTGTAGCCTACCAGGCTCCTCTGTCCATGGGATTTTCCAGGCAAGAGTACTGGAGTGGATTGCCATTTCTTTCTCCAGGGGATTTCCCAACCCAGGGATCGAACCCGGGTCTCCCGCATCGTAGACAGACGCTTTACCGTCTGAGCCACAGGGAGGTCCAGTCCTCAGATAACCTAGGCCCTTCCACTAGACTTCTGCATCCAGGACCAGAACAGAAGAGTAGGATAGGAGGAAAGGGAAGGGAAAACAGGCCAGTGAAGTCTCTCGTTCCATACCTGGTCAGAAAGTTCTGGCCAGTCGTCCACATCAGGAGACCAGGGACATTTAAAGGGTCCCAGTGCTGGCTGCCGGGTCCGGTCCATCAGCAGGGAAGCTGATCCCTGATGGTCAGGATGTCAGTCGTAGCAAAGAAGAGATCCTACCAGTCGTTTGTTGCAGGAAGGAGGACCCCTTCTAGGGCCTGAGACCGAACCACCTGCCTTGGCCAGGCACATGATGACCACTTGCCTCAGGAGTCCCACAATATGAGGTCTCAATAAGGAACATGGTGCTGCTACTGAAAAATAATCAGGAGGATTCAGGAGAGGGGCCAAAAGCGGGAGGAGAAGACCAGCCTCCCAGAATCCTTCACTCTGGTTGAGTGAATCCTTCAATCCTTTAGCATCTTGGTTGAGAGATGCAGATGCCACCAAGAGGGACCCAGAGTCAGACTATGGGCCAAGCAAAATGATTGGCCAGAGACGACCCCAAAACTAACCCTATTCCCAGGAAACCTGGGACTGCGAACCATGTGGCAGAGCAGTTCTCCTGGGCTCCCTTAGCCTGCTGCCCTCCAGCCGGGGTTGGGAGGTGTGGTCCTTCCCACAAAGGCTTCTGCTCTGCCAGCATGTGTGTCTCCTCTGACGAGTCACTTCCAAGAGTCAGATAAGAGCCTGCTATTGGGCCTCGGAAGGGGTTCCCCCTTCCTGGATGGAGGAGGGACTTGACCTCAATCACAGTCTCTGTGTGATGGGCGGGCTGCAGGAGGCACAGAGGTAGGTTGGGCATCAGCCACCACCACGTAGGTGATGTGGGTTTGGATGGAGGTTGGGGTGGGTGGTAGTGCTACGCTCATGTGACATCAAGTCCCACAGTTGCGTTGGCAGTGGTGGAGTCGAGAGCGGGGCAAAGCTGAAGCCTCTTGGCATGGAGCTGATACTGAAAGCCATGGTGCTGGGTGGGCCCACCTGGGGAAAGAGGAAAGTTGAGGACGTGGGTCCAGTACTGGAACACGGGCCAGCAAGACGAGGAGGAAGCACCCACGAGAGAGGAGCCTGACACACCTGCCATGCCAGGACTGCTCTTCTGCCTTACCATCTTCTTCTGATCCTCAGGGTATGGCGCCACGGCCCATCTGGAAACGGGGGGCTTCATCCGGAGCCAGCCTGGGGTCCCCCATCCGGACATCCAGTTCCACTTCCTGCCGTCCCAGGTGATCGACCATGGGCGGGTCCCCCCGCAGCAGGAGGCTTACCAGGTGGGCAGGCGGTCTCCCCATCACAGCAAGGCCTTCGGGGTGGGGTCCTGACGTCTGTGTCCTGCCCTCCAGCTGCTCAGTGTCTGAGGGGAGAGAAGCGGGCTGGGGAGTCAGAGGTAGAGTGAAACAGGCTGCATGGTGCTCAGCAAGGCTGACCCACACCCAACCTGGGCCACCGGCTCTGGGCGCTGAGTACTAGAAATGGACAGAGAGGCCAGCTCTGCCCAGGGAATGCCAACCCTGAACATTTCGAACAATCAGGTATAAAGCCAGGAAGCAAGAGCGATCGACTGAGGTGGCTTGGTGCCTTGATTTGGGGAGGGGGCAGGGGAGAGGTAGATGCCAAAAGGCATCTGCTCTCAATTGACTTTGGATGTCTAGTGCCGCCCCACAGGAAACCAGGGCATCTCTGAATGACTACGTTGGGGGGTGACCGGGGTCACTGCTTCCTCTGGGCTCTTCCAGGTGCATGTGGGGACCATGCGGGCACGAGCGTGGGCTGGCTCAAACTGAGAAGTGCCAACCCCCACGACCACCCCGTGATCCAGCCCAACTACCTGTCAACAGGTAATTCCCCAGCCACTTTTGCTTTGCCCAGACCTGAGCTTGTTAGGTCACTGATAGACTGAGTGAATGAATGCCTTTGTGGGGTTCACATTTGCCCAGAACCTTAGCCCTGGAGCCCACTTTTTGAGCCACAGTCATATTCTGTCCTCCATCCACCTCCTTGTCCTGGGCTGTAAACCTGCGCGTGGTGCCCTGCAGTGCCCTGAGTCACCGCAAGCGGCCCCAGGATGGCACTCGACACAGATTTGCAGCTTTCAGAACAGCCTACCAAGAGATACACAGAGCTCTGGCTGTGTAGAGACAGCCCACAGAGCATTTTCCCTCCTGTTCCTGGGAGCATCTTCTAAAAGCAAATTACATTTCTGGGCCCATCTGTGTATGCACAGCCAGAATGCTGCCCCCACCAGGCAGGTTTGGCCCAAGGATACTCACAGGGCACTCACAGCCACGCTGTGGCAGAGGCAGGGCGTGCAGGCTTATCTCCATTCTGCAGATGAGAAGATTCAAATCCCTGATTTAAATGAAGGTCCTCTGGGCCAGGCTGCGTCCGTCTAGGATGCTGTCTGGGCTTCGTGGACTCTGCTAGGTCATGCTGGCACTGCTGCTGGGCAGGTGACAGGCAGCCTGGTGGCTCGGACCTCCATGTCCTTGAACTGTGCCCCTTGGGCAGCTTCTTGAGTCTCTCCAAGTGGAGAATCTTCCAGCAGGGCCAGCATGGTAAGAGGACATGTCTCACCTGTTTCTTCTCCTCAACAGAAACTGACATTAAAGACTTCCGCCTCTGTGTGAGGCTGACCCGGGAGATTTTTGCACAGAAAGCCCTGGCACCATTCCGGGGGAAGGAGCTCCAGCCAGGAAGCCACGTCCAGTCGGATGCTGAGATAGACGCCTTCGTGCGGGCAAAGGCAGACAGCGCCTACCACCCCTCGTGCACTTGCAAGTGGGCCAGCCCTCCGACCCCACGGCAGTGGTGGACCCACAGACCAGGGTGCTCGGGGTGGAAAACCTCAGGGTGGTCGACGCCTCCATCATGCCCAGCGTGGTCAGTGGCAACCTGAACGCCCCCACCATCATGATCGCAGAGAAGGCAGCTGACATCATCCAGGGGCGGCCAGCACTCTGGGACGAGGATGTCCCAGTCTACAAGCCCAAGACCCTGGCCACCCAGCGCTGAGGTTGGCCCTGCCCGTGAAGGCCCAGCACAACCCTTGATCCACGTGGACTTTCCTGAACCTGTCTGGAATGTTATTGTCCAGTGGCCGAGACTTGGATAATCTCCTAAGAAATGGGACCAGTACTGGTTAGTGAACTGGCCTCTTCCTTGCCAGCATGTCCTTGCAGGCCTTCTGGGGCCCCTTCTCCCTGCCTCCGGGCAGGACAGCAAAGAGGAGGGGAGGCTGGTGCAGAACGGGCAAATCCTGGCAGGTCCTTGTCGCATGCTTCACAGCGCTCTCCAGTCCAGGGTCCTGTCACCTTCCAGGGTCCAGGTGGGGGTTGGGGATGGTGGGTCCTTCCCAGGCTCTGTCTGGAGGCAAGCCGGTCCAGAAGCAGGGAGCTTGCACAGAGCCCGGGGCATTCTCCCCGTCAAGCTGAAAGCTGCGCCGGAGGCCTGGAGTGAGGGAGCGTGGAGCTCAGCTGAGATGTGTGACGAGCCTCCAACATGCCTGGGGAGAGGGAAAGCTGCCTCCTGGAAGAAAACAGGCTGCTGCTTTCTCTGCTGCTTCCTGACTTCACCCCCAGAGGGAGACAGGAACTGGTGTTCAGCTGGGTCCCTCCAAGGGCTTATAGCCCGCCTCTATGATGCTCTTCTTCTTATTAACACCATCAGCCTGAGGCCGGAATTCTGGGCCTTGCTTCAGGACTCAGGAGTCTGCAGGGTCTCTTTACTACCATGGGTTTTAGGATTTAGCATTTTTAAAGATCTTCCTGTTGCCAGGAAACCTAGAAACCCAGAGCAGACCTGACCCCAGCCTGCTCTGCGCAAGGCCCGGGGAGATGGGGACTGAGCAGCGGCCAAGGCTGGCTAATTCTCATTCTCCAGATGTCGCCAGCAACAGACCAGGCGGGAGCCAGGCTGATGGATAAAGCAGTCAAGTAGAGCTATGATCCTCATCCTGAAAAAAAACGCAGTTGATTTAAAGACAAATGAATTGGTGAAGATTTGAGCTGGGGGGGAAAACAAAGTAACATTTAAAACAGATCTCTGATCTTTAAACTTCAATAAGGCAACCCCATAACTTACTTTTGAGCTGAGATGCATTATCCAGACTTGTTACAAGGTAATGAACATGGGGATGCGTTTTGGATTGATTTTTCTGACTAAATCCAGAAGCCCCTGTCTGGCAAGAAGAAAGGGAACTCCCGTTTGGAAACCTGCCCCACTGGACCCAGAATCAGAAGGAAGGAACATGGAACATTCCAGGCTTTAACCCAGATCACAGGGAGTTGAAGTGCCTTGGAGGCCCCACGGTTGAGAAAGATTTCTAGAAAGGTGAAAAGAAGAAAGCCATCACACCAGCCTGCCTTTAAAAATGTTTGAGTAAAGTCTTATTTGATCTTACCTGTGTCTTTATTTTCTGTTCCAGCGGGGGGTCAAGAGAGAAAATTCTGTGTCTGTCAAGAGACGTCTGTCTCCTGCCCCGACCTGCCCACAGGCCTCCTCTGGGTCTGGGAGCCGCCGGCAGGGGTGAAGGGCCACAGGAGGGTGGGTGCCGATCCCCCGCTCTGAGGGCCACGAAGTGACACCTCCCAGCCTGTGACTGAACTGACCTGCTCGGGGGGGGGGGTGCATGCAGGTGGCGCGGCCATTCAGGCCTGCATTCTCTGGTGCCTTCGGCCTCTGAGACAGCAGCTCATAGGCTGGTGTGCGTGTGTCGGAGGGGACCGTACTGCAGGGCACCGAGGCCCCTCTCCCGCTTGTCGCATACCATCACACAGTACTGCCGCACACACAGGTATGTTTCACAGGAGAAAAGCGTGAGTGTCTATAGCCAACACCCAACAGGAAACTGCTATTGGGGTCCAGACCTATCTGAGGCAGCTGCGCCTCGAGCCCTAAGGCTCTGGCCGGGCAGAGTGGAGCAGTGGCCCGTGTCCTAACCACCAGCTGTCTGAAGGGTCCAGCACCACAAAGGAGCCATTGCCCGCAGAAAGAAAAGGAGCTGTTGGCTGAGGAGGCCAGAGAGGGGAGGGAAGTGCCGACCGGAATCAAGGAGGGTGAGCCAGTCAGGCAGGCCCGAAGGGCGTGGAGGGCACTCGGCCTCTAAAGGAACTGCGAAGACACCGGTTCAGCCCCTTAGCAGAAAGCCTGCAGTGCCCCCCGAACAGGAGAACATACATGTCCCAGAACGGTTGACAAAGCCTAACAGAAGCGGTATATGTGCCAATGGGCAGGCTCTGCAGAACACAGACCCCACTGAAGAAGCCCGTGTGTGAACCTCTTCAGCAGCAAAGGATTCCTCCTGGTGGAGTAAGAGCCAGACCCCCAGCTAGAGCAGCGGCCTGCCTGCAGGTGACCACCGAAGGGTGGGTCCCAGAAGTGGGACTCTGGCACCTAGAAACACAGCCCTTGTACAGGCTGCAGGAGTCTTTTCCATAAATTCAAATAGAGTCTCCTTAGTCAAACCATGTTCCTCCACCCAAAGGCCATGTCATAGTTCCGCTGAACAACTTATCATCAGATCAAACACCTAGGCACCCTTCTCTTAGAAACCAGAAAAACACACACACACCCTTCTCTGTGGGCCCTGTCTTGAGACCCAGGCAGCCTCCCTTGGCCTCTCCTGCTTCCATCCCCACAGGGTGCCCTCACGGCCACGCTCACTCCTGTTCTCTGCTCAGAAGCAAGGGCCTCGGGCCTGCCTCTCTTTCTTGCCTGCTCTCTCGGATCCCCAGTAGAGAAGGAATATCATTTTAGAGAAATAAAAGCTTTTTCCACAAATGAAAGCGCAGTTGGAGTCTTGTTTCTGAGTCAGAAGAGGCTAATAAAGGAGCTTGGAACTCTGTGTAAACTAACAGCTTTCGGAACAAACTGACCACCATCCTAACAATAAAAACCTTTGCAGGAAAACAGGCAATTGGCAAAGACACTTAGGACTGTGAAGCATAAACAGCACAAAATAAACTGCTCTGGTTCTTCTCACAAGCGTGGCATCCAACATAAAGCGGTCCATCAGACATGTTAAAGCCATTCTGTGCACCCAGAAAGCTTCTAGGGCCTTCGCAAGCTGCCTATCCCAGCCACCAGTTGATTCTGAAATATTTCAGAGTCAGGCTGGGAGGTGCCATGTGGCCCAGCAGTCTGGATGGGAATCAGAGACCACAGTTAATGAGGTTCGTGCTTGCTGTTTCCGTTTTGTGACATTATGGACAATACGTGATGAGAGAGACTTCATGTACTATTCCTGAGGACAACCCTAAGATGAGTACTTTTTTAGGGGATGGGAGGGGAACTAAAAAGGAGAGACATTTAAAGTTTCCTGAAAGAAAAGAAACCATGTTCTACAACCTCAAATTTTTCTTAACAAAGAAAAATTTAATGTCAGATGAGCAGTTGAACCAGGTGTAATGCAGACAGATATTTGGTGCAGTCTGTAAAAATGGCACGTTAAGTGCTGACTAGCAAAGGTCACTGACTATGCCAGGAAACTCGGTCCTGGTAGGACACTTTTGGACTAACAACGGGAAGCCACGCAGTAAGACCAACACTTAGTGGAGAGATGGAGTCCAGAATGACGGTGACTGTGGGTTAGCCCTTTAGGAGAATGGTGCCATCTGCAACTGGAATTAAGTTACCACTGGCACCTAGGAGCCAGGAGAGGAAGAGAAAATCTACATCATTCCAGCAGCGCCCTCACAGAGTGCCTGTTCCTCCGGGGTCTGTCGCTGGCAAGCGCCAGCTCTGTGCAAGGAGAGCTCCCAAATACAATAAAATTATTACACAGCTTTATTCTGAAGATCATTTTGCATTTTAATAAAAAAGAATTTATCTCAGGAAATAGTCATTTACAAACCTTGAAGTTTTTGCCTGATCTGGAGTAAGAATGTCTTTAAGAAGAGGTTTGTAAGGTCTTCATAACAAAGTGTTATTTACAAAAGAAAAACTAACATTAGCAGGTCATGTATTATTTAAAAATTTTGAACCAAAAACTGCTACTAGTCTTTTTGACCGCAGGGAATCCCTGCCACGGTAACTCAACAAAGTCGGCATAATTCTGTGAACAGAAAAGGAAGCCTTGATGGGTCTGATGATCCCCAAAGTGGGTTTTCATCGAGAAGTAGAAGGGGAGTGAGAGTGCATTCTAGGGAAAACTTCAGCCCTCATTCAGTTGCATATAAAAGCCCTCAAAGAGAGCACACAGCACAGCAATGTTTTGTAAAAAGGCAGCAATTCGATTTGTACAGACCCCGACATCTAGTCCTGTAAGATCCTCCTCTGCCTCCGCGGTCCCCCAGCCTCCAGCACTCTCTTATTTCCTCAGATGCGCAGCCTTACCAGTCCCGGGGGGACAGCAGCAGAGAGACTTCATTCACCACTGCCATTATTTCTGCACCAGAAATGCCAGAATATCCTGTGGGGCAGCTGAGAAAACCATGACTGTGAATGAATGCCACAGGGTCCGAGTAACCAGCTCGACCTCCTCTGCAGTGAACTCATCGGAGGGGTTATTAAAGGAAAACAAAAGACAGTTGCAACCCATGGTGGATCAAAAGTTACAATATCAAATCACAGAACCCCTGCCCAAAGAAAAGACTGCAAATAGTCCTCTGGAATCTCTTGTGTAAAGATAGATTTATAGTGACTCAAAATATTTTAGAAAAATCTCTGTAGTGTCAAGTTCTTCTGAACTAAAGATTGTACCCCCAAAAGATTTTTCACTGAATAAATGAGAATTGGCTCTGTTTCTTCTATTATACTTCTGAATAGCCCAAGTAAAAATACTAATAGTTTCTAGATTTCAGTGGGGAACTACAGTTATTAGGACCCATGGATATTGCTGCATTTCAAATACGGTACAATAATTACAAAATATAGACCATCTCTTTACAAATCAAATTATAGTATATTACAAGTCATGTACAGTAAATCTATAATTTTTAAACAAACTAGCGTATCTAAGTTTACCTGGTTGCGAGTGCAGTATTATTCCAGTTTACAGTTGCCCTTAGCCTGACAGTCAATCTGACTGTCGGAGCGACGCTCTCCTGCCTGTAAACTGGCATCACATCACAGAAAACCCTGCTTACAGGGTCCTGCTTCCCCTCCCAGGATGACGGCTGGTAGGCTGGTCCTGACGTACACACTGTATTTCAGAACAGCTGAACAGGAATCAGGAAGCAGTGTGTTGTTTTGGGGGGAAAGGGTTTAAAAATGGATATGCTGGGCCCAGTGAGCGTCTGATATGCTAGACCGATGGCTGAGGTAATGACACAGGTGTGGTGACCGTCATCACCTTTAAACCTTTTCCACCCCATGCCTGCGGGCGGCAGGCGAATGCTCCGGACAAGCCAGCAGGGCCCCTCTGACCCTCCTCGCTGGTCCTCTCCGGGAGGGCTGGAGCCTCCCTCGCCCACAGCAGGGGCACAGCTGTCCCCTGCCAGGCTTATGGCTTCCTTGAGGCATGACATCACTTGTTACAACATTCTAACTGCGTATAGGGACTCCACGCTAGTGCCTAAATTCTCCTAACTACGAGGCACTTTTCCCCTGGCCCTCCGGTGCCCCACCTTGAGGCCAGAGCCTGTCAGCAGCCCCCTGGAGGGGCTACAGCGTGGTGACGCAAATCATCTCGTCTGCCAGGTCCTCCTCGTCCCTCCCGGGGTCCGGCTCCTCGTCGCTGTAGCCAGGCCCGAAGTCCTGGAGCTCGTAGTCTTGCCTGTGTGAAACGGGGCCCACGTCTCCATTGGCCCGGGGATGCATGTTCCCATTCAGCAGGTTGCTGGCTGCGCTCTCCATCTCGTCGATGGTTAAGTCACAGGCATCGGCGATTTCGTGTTTTGTCGCCGACACGAACTTTGGGTCCCTCGCGTACCGTCCTAAGCCTTCGGATATCAGAACCTGTACAGAGAAGAGGTCAGGGGCATAGATGCAGAATGCCAGAAAGACTACTCCATGCACTGACTGCATGATATGCTGTTGGGACCCAGCCAGTCCCATCGGCAAGACCCCATTCAGGGTAACTAAGCCTGGAGGTAAATGGGGGTCTAAAGGAGCTCAAACGCTGCACGCGGCCCAACAAGAGTGAAACCCTCGGGGGACAAACGTTTCAGAAGAAACAAGTCATATTTGTGGGACTAACATACACAATCCTAGGTGCAGCCAGCTGATGAAACCCAGCCGGGGTGGTGTTTCTATGGTTAAGCTGCTAAGTCATGTCCGACTCTTGCGACCCCATGGACTGCAGCATGCCAGTCCCTGGTGGCTGGCATGATGTTTCTATACTTGTGCTTTAGGTACCATCCTTGCTGCTAAGAGGTGGCCGGTTGTCCAGGTTCAGAAGAGGCATCCTGGCTCTGGAGCCCAGCTGCCCTCAGGACCACCTCCCCGGTGCCACTGTCCCTCCCGTGCAGACTTCACGGCCACACTCACTGCCTCCACCAGGCTGTCCGCGCTCCTCTGCTTGTCGCTGTTCTTGTTGTGGAAGCTGCTGGGGACGGTCAGGCTGGCTGGTGTGAACGTCCGATAGGAGATGCTGGGCTCGTCCGTGTACCATGAGCTGCGGTGCAGGGACGGGAGACTGCCGTTGACCTGGTCTGGGGCCTCTGGCCGCTCGACCTGGATCAGCGGGGTATAGCACGGTGTCCAGTCCCGATACGATGGCGTGGCTGGGGGCGTGGCCCATGACCGGGTGGAGTGGCTTGGTGAGTACTTCTGGGCTTTACTGGAATCTAGGCCGGCAACTGCCATGATCTGAGGAGACACAGGAAGCGGGGTGAGGTCCTCAGGGGTCCCGGCCTTGGGTGCCCTCAGAAGAGGCCAGGCTCAAGGCCCTGGTTTACAGGGACTTCAGAGAGTAACTCAATGAACTGGCCGTAAAAACTTGGCCGTCTAGCAGACTGTGTTTTCTTTTGCCCCCAATCTCTCCTGATGCCCAGGGGGAATCAGTTATTCGTGAAAATGCTTAGAAGCATAAAGATGACACACAAGTCGTGGAGTAGAAGCATGCCAGCTGGATGACTCTGGGTTTGAATAGGGAAGTGCACTTAGGGCAAGCTGACGGCACCCAGGGCTTGGAGAAATGGGTTGGTTCTCTCGGGCAACTCGTCTGCAGCTGGCACTCTGCTCAGAAGCACCACCGGGTACAAGCCTGCTTCTTCCACCTACAGCAGTGCCACGGCAGACCTGCCCTGAATCCTTCTCTGCAAGGGGCACAGGGGACAGTGAGGCCAGGTCTGTGGCTAAGTCAGAAGCCGGGACCATCCAAGGGAAGCACACACAAGCCCGCGGGACCCCCATGCCTACTTAGTGTGTGGCATGTGATGCCCGGGGCCTTCCCAAGGTTTGTCCTCCATCCACGACAGGACACAGCAATTAATGTAAAAACTGGAAGGCGAAAAGGGACAAGGTTGGCAGAAAGACCTGAACAGAAACTCTGAAGCGGCAGCTAGTGTTTACGTGCTCAGGACACTGGGGTCCCTTCCCTGGAGCTGCCCGGGGGGCCGGCTCACCTGTTGCTGCATCAGGTGCAGAGGCAGGGCCGTGCGGGGCGGGAAGGCGGGCGACGGCGGGACCTCCTCCTGGCTGCTCTGCCGGCGCAGGCACTCGAAGTTGAAGGAGGACCTGCGCGGGGCTGAGAAGTGAAGCACACGTGTGACTGTGGAACCAGCTGGCAGGCCTGGGCTCTGGGGGTCAGAGCGGCCCACCTGGACGTCCAGCAGCGGGGGCCCAGGAGGAAGCAAGCAAGGCATCTGGAGAAAAGCACTAGGCATTGGGGCAGGGATGGGGGGTTGTCTCAGAACTTCAGGAAGAGAAAGCAGCCCGACTGAGGGGTGTTTCCAAAAAGAGCAAGTTGATGTCTCGGCCCCCACACAGCTGTTCTCTCAGGAGGAGCCAGAGAGCCATGCTCTGACTCGAGGCCCCTGGCCCTGCACGTGGCAGGGATACAGCATCTCAGGTCAGTACATGACCCCACAGATGCCTGCCGACGGCCTGTTCTCCTCTTCCCGAGCATCCCTGGGGCCAGAGTGTCCTGTGGGTGCTCCCAGGCTGTGGCCACCCTTCTGTCTGCCACCTGCCCTAACAGCTCAACCAGATAACAGGCAGATCCCCTTGTGGGGCAAAGACCCAGCTTCCCTAGCCAGGAAGACAGAACATGCAGGAAAGGACACCTTGAACTATAAAGAATGTGGCTAGTTGTCCTTGATAGACCACAAACAGGCTTCCCAGGTGGCACAGCAGTAAAGAATCTGCCTGCCAATGCAGGAGACACAGGAGACCCGGGTTCAATCCGGTCAGGAAGATCCCCTGGAGAAGGGAATGTGAGCCCACTCCAGCATCCTCGCCTGGGAAATCCCACGGACAGAGGAGCCTGGCGGGCTACAGTCCGTTGGGTCACACAGCGTCAGACACGCCTGGGCATCTGTGCATGTCCTGCTAACAGCCGCTCCAAACAGGCTTCTAGACAGGCTGAGTGATGACAAGGTGGTCCAGGCTCGAAGCCCCCCAGGGTGCCAGGCCCAGGAGATCAGTCTAAATTTTGGGCCCCTGTGCACAGGCCAGAGGGCTCCCCAGGACACCTCTCGTCACTGGTGGCCTGCAAGGCAGCATTGAGTCACCTTGACGTTCCTTTCTTGAACTCTGCTTTCTAAGCTCACAGGGCATTTATTCTACCCTAGCACAACTCCATACACCCCTGACTCTTACACTGGAAAACTGCAGGGACCAGCCTGGGGAGCCTCTGTGGGCATCCTGGGAGGCACGTGAAGCAGCAGAGCCCTCTCGGTGGAGGTCCAGCTCCAAAAGTGGATGGATACCAGAGATAGCCCATGTCAGCCACTGCTCAACCGGGCGGGAGACCCTACAGACAACCAGCCTGTCTCGCAGGCCCGTTGTACACCATACAGCCTGCTGGGCTTCCTGGTCTAGCTGCTTCTGGGGAACATGGACACCTGCCATGCGCTCCAGATGGCCTTCCTCCCACTGCTGCCCGGGGCCAAACTCAAGTGTTCTAGGAGAAGGACAGGCTTCCCAGGTTAGCACCACCTCTAGCTTCCTCCCGGGTCAGGTGGTGGGGCCAGAAGCTCAAGCCAAGAAAGGAAAACTACCACCTCCACCATTCAGAGAGCACCTTTCAGTTTTGAAAAGGGATCCACCTATGCCTGTCATCTTATTTGCTCTGCACAACTAGCCCTAATGCAGAGAGCAACTTCTCTGGAGCTGAGCACATAGGAGTTCCATTGGTCTCCCTGCCCGAGATCTGAATACATGGGCAGGAGAGCAAATACAATGCATTTCACCTATTCACGCTTATAAATAAAGAGGGCAGCCAGCTGCCCACTCAGGGTCCTTGACTCATGGATGATCATGACCACCCAAGGGAGAAAAGGCGGTCACAGGAGGGCAGTGGCACTCACGGGGCCCGGAGCTCAGCCCCACCTGCACAGGCGCCATCCAGGACTGACGGAGCCCAGCACTGCCCTGTTCAGCAGCTTGTGAAATTAAATATTAACCATGGATACGGGTCTGACTGCACTTGCCCACAGGACACTGACAGCTGGGGAGAGACAGGCCTGGGCACCACCCAGCTGAACTTGTTACTATGCACGTAGATGGCAGACTCAGAGCCGATGTGTCTCATTTATTTCTGGTGACTGATTAGAGTCCTACCCCAAAATACACCTCAAGCGAAATGTCCACGTGTCCAAAATCAAGCTGCCCAGCCAGGAGATGGCAGGAGCCGCTGCTTCATCTCTTTCCCCAGCCCACGGTCCTCACTGGGGGTAACCCAGCTCTCTTGGTATTACTGGTGATGCCACGTGTACCCAAAAACCAGCTGGCCCCTGCCCCTTCTCTGCAGGATGGGATTCCCTGGCCCTGGCATGGGAGTGCCTACCCTAGCGGTCACCACCAAGGCCCCAGCAGGGGCACTGGCAGACCAAGGCAAAGGTGGGGGAGAAGAGGGCAGTGAGGTGAGACAGGAGGAGGCATGGGCACCACAAACCCCACGTGCTCCTCAGAGCCTGGGGCCTTGGTAAGAGGCTTGGGCTCAAGTCCACTCAGCAGGCGGGCCCATCTGGGGAGTGAGCCTGTCGACACCATGGTGCAGGACTTGCCTACCCATCAGGGCAGACCCCAAGTGCAAAGGCAACAATGATTCGCCCAGAAAGCCCTGCATCAAGTGCTACAAACTGTGCCACCACGGAGCCCGCACTGCCTTCCCTGTTCTCAGCGCTGGAGCGCTTCCAGCCCTACCATGTGGCACGTGGATGAGGAAGAAAAGAAAACCAACAGCCTCTGCACCCAGGAGGCTGGTGTTGAGGACTGAAGGCCCCTGACCATGTCCAGCCCACCCCCCGGGCTGGGGCAGGTGGACAGACACACTACCCTCTGCGAGCCTGGATCCCAAACAAAAAATCTGGCCTCACATGTAGGGGTAGGAGGTAGTAGGCGTCGCCTCGGAGACCTCCGGGAATCGTAGCCAACGGGTGAGTCGTCGTCCTCAGAGAAGCTCTGGGGGTGATGGTAGCCTCGAGACCACTCGAAGTCCAAGCTGCTGCCCGGGTACCAGTTATAGTAGCCGCAGCCGTAGCTTTGCCTGGTTCAATAAGGCCGGGAGAGAGAGCAGGGGCACGTGAGAGCCCAGTTAACAAGCCCATGTCCACAGTCTGCTGCCACCTCCTGGGACACAGCAGGACCAGCTGAGAACGCAGCCCTCAGCTCCACAGAAGATTCTAGACAGAGGACAAGGGCTGCTACAGGAATGCTTTGGAGGGCAGGCCTGTGAGGAGCAAGGCACCTATGCTTTCCCTCCCTGGGCGGCCTCAGTCCCAGCTCATACGTGGACTGTGGGTGCCTTGCAGGCTGGGCTAGCCCCACTTTCTCCTGGAGAACCCTCTCCCGAGGGGCTACCCATGGCTAGGTGGTGGCAGGAGGGTGGCGCCTGGGACAAGAAAACGCATGAAGCATAGTCCCCACTCTCAGGGAGCAGAGCCAATACCCCATGCACACAGAATTCTAATGCAGGC
>SJXQ01000194.1:176276-290843 GCA_006408695.1 Aepyceros melampus
GGGAGCTGTGTGGAGGGGTGTGTGTGTGTTGTGGGAAGGGGTGGGGGGAGTGTGTGTGTATGGGGTGTGGAGGTGTATGTGTGGGGGGAACTGTGTGGCTGTGTGTGGTGTGTGTGTGTTGTGGGCAGGGGTGGGGGAGTGTGTGTAGAGTGTGTGGGGTGTGGGGGTGTATGTGTGGGGGGAACTGTGTGGCTGTGTGTGATATATGCGTGTGTATGCACGTATATACCAGGAAGGGCTTTCTCTCTTGGCACCTTGATGATGCCAGCACCAATCCACTGCCCTCAGAGGCTGCCTGGGAACCAGCAGAGTAGATGTAGTTTGGGAAAGCAGCGAGAACAGACCTGGAGACCTGGAGCGATGGGCTCCCAGGCCGCCTGCTTGGGTCCCTGGGAGGCACAGGCCCCGGGCCCAGGTGACTTCAGAGCCTGGAGCCCCTGACCCAGGAAGGCGGACAGGAGCTTTGTGTACTGTGTCCTGGGGAGAGAGACTCTCCTGGACAACACCTGTTGCATGTTCCAAAGACGGCCCTGCCCCAGGACTGTCATGTGAGGACGCCCTGAAACCCAGAGATCCTGGCCTTGGCCCTTTCCACAGGCAGCCGGCTGCTGTGCGGTCGCCGCTCTCCAAACAGAAGACTCTGGGTCCTCCAAGCTCTTCACCCTCTCCCACCCTCCTCCAGCCCCAGTGACTTCCCCCTTGACGATCAGTAGGCCTGGAGGTGGATCGTCCCCACCCCCAACACAATGACCATCTCACCCACAAGTCCACTGGGCTCAACACACGGGGAGCAGGGCCCTCTGCACACAGGCAGATAAAGAAGGCCCTGCTCTTCAGGAGGTGAGGGGTCACGGTTTCACAAAGCCTCCACAAAAGGCTCAACCCCACAGAGCAGAACGACTGCCCAGCTCCACAGGTCTGCTCCCCAGCACTGCGCTGAGGCCAGTGGGGCTACAGCTGTGGGCACGTGGCACGGGAATGTGGGCCCCTGGATGGTAACCCAGTCTCTGCAGATACGGATCTGAAAGCTCTGCATCCACAGCCCGGGGCCAGACCACCCTACACTAGGCGAGCTGGCTCTCAGGACACGGTCACCTCCCAGCACTGGAGAGGCCCTCTGGTACCACCGGGAACACACAGCATTTAACACATAAACACAGGCAACAAGCACATACCTAATGTAAGTTCATAATAGCGGGTTCTATCCAGGAAAGGCATAACATGGGAGGGAGGGAGAAAATAAAAGTTAAAATATTTCCAGCAAACTTTACACAAAGGATATATCAAGTTACTCCCCAGAGCTGGACTCAGCAAACTGTGGTTCCCAGGCCAAATATAGGCCGTCATCTGTTTCTCTGTGACCTGCAAGCTAGACTTTTTAATGGACTGGAGTGCTGCAGTCCATGGGGTTGCGAAGAGTCGGACACGACTGAGCGACTGAACTGAACTGAAAGGACTGAAACAAAATCAAAGGAAGAAAAGCAGTTCGTCGCACGTGACTATATGAAGCTGGCATTTTACTGTCCACAAAGAAAGCTTTATCAGGACACAGCTGCACACGTGTCTCTGTACTATCCATGGCAGCCTTCTTGCTGCGACAGCATAGGTGAGTAGTCACAGTAGAGACTGTGTGTGCTCCAACTCTAAAACGTTTACGCTCTGACCCATCAAAGAGCAAGTTTGCCAATGCCTGTCCCTGAGTCTGTGGGACAGTTGGGGAAGGTCGAGTTTGCAGATGCTGTGTTAAGGGGCAGGCTGCAGGTTGGCCTGTAGCCCTTTTCCTTTGGGACAATCATGTGGCCAGTGCCTGAAGAAGCTAGGACCTGAGGGCACTCACAGGTGCTCATGGAAAAGGCCACAAGGAATCCCCCGCCTCTGCTGGAAATGGAGTGAGCAAGACCCACCTGGGGCCAAAAATATGTTACCAAGTGCAAACCCGTTTGAAACGTTACCTTTTAATACTGCACCTTCTGTGAGGCTCACGGCCATGCTTGTGGAAGGAATGATGCCCATTTTCAGACACAAGCTCAAGGTTCCCAATGCTGGGCCGCTTTCCAGGGGCAGCTTTGCACATATTGGCATTATTGAGATTGGCATTTGTTGAGCTGGGAACTTGCTTTCCTATGGAATTATGGTTATGATGGTTATGACACACCGAATTTCCTGCTGGAGGAAACAGCGGTTTCTCAGTATCACTTGCAGGTGGAATGAAGGCCTTTGGACATGCAGGGGACGGTGGGTGGTATTGGTCTGCTGAAGGGAATCTCTCCTATCACTATTAACATGATTGACATGGTTTCCAAGCAGGGCACCATTTCTCTGCAAAATAATGGGAGACAACACCAGGTAATTTAACAAATATTTGATGCAGGCTAGCTATGTTAGGTCATTTTTTTTTTCTACATGAAAAACAAATTCTAGGTAAGCTCCGTAGGATCCCTGGAAAACAATCTGAGTGTCTCAGTGATCGGGGTGCCTGTGTGTGTAGCTGCTGGTCCCCCTGAAATGAGGAAGGTTACCGATTCCTGAGCTGGGGAGCAAGCACGTGGCTGTCACTCGAGGGGGCTCTTCCAGTTGCTCCGAGGTAAGCGGACTTTCGCCCAGCAGGGCTGTTGGTGGCCCCAGCAGCTGAGGCCAGGCCGCAGGCATGTCTCTGGGCTGGGGGCTAGGAAGCAGAGGGCCGGCTGGCAGACCAAAGAGCCAGCCCGGTGGGGAGAGAGCAGGTAGGGAGGGCCGGCAGCTGCTGGAAGGACCCGGGATGTTCGTCCACCCCAGCCAGTGGTCGTGGCCAAGCTCCTCCGAAGTGGCCAGTGTGCGGCAGAGGAGCAAGCTCAGAGGAGGAGCAGGCCTGGCCCTGGAAGGGGTGCTGGGGGATGGGGAGGGTCTCCTGTGGCGGGGAAGGCAGGGTCCATAAGCCCCTCTAGGCCTGAGCGCTGCTGTGCGTCCTCCAGGCTCTTTTGTAGATCGTTAACTGCCCCAACTGGACTCCTGCCCTGCTATTTCCAAGTGGCCAGTGTGTAGCTAGGCGTGGAATAATTACTTTGAACACATCTTCTTCTTCTTCTCGTTTTGTTTCCTCTGGCTCATCATCTTGCAAATCGCATGATATAGCCCGCCGGATTTCTGGCCCAATGTCATGCAGTGTCCTTAATCCCGCCTAGATCAATGAGAATGGCAAAACCAGTTAGACGACACGGGTGGCCAGGGCCGGGGAGAGGGTGGGGGGCAGCTGGGTCCTGGCTGTGCTCCTGCCCTGAGTCAGTCGTGGGAAAGGAAGGTTTCTCCAGAGGACAGTCCAGGGGACTGACCACTTGTCTGAATGCCCCTGATGGTGTCCCTGTGGGCTCAGGGATATAGGGTGTGGTCAGGAGTTCAGGATGGCCTGGGCTGGGGTGGTTGAGGCCAGTGACCTTTCCAAACACCTCCACTCGCAGGGAACAAGGCCTGGTTACCAGTACTAGGGTCTGCCATGGCTAAGAACCCAGGTCCAAATGACAGTCCACGGAAGCATGGCAGCAGAGCGCCACCTCCCAGACCTCAGGTGGGGCGAAGGGCACAGCCTGGCTGTTCTCCAGTGCAGGTGGGCAAGGGCTCATTGACCGTGTTCCGGATGAAGGAGTCGAGTGCAGGGGCCAGAGGGCGAGCAGACCAAGCAGCCACCCAGGCCAGTGGTTCTGCTTCAAAGCCATGGGAGTGAGGGATGACACACACACTGCAGCCACAGCACACTCAGGACCGCAACACGGTGGACAGACGCACACGGGCCTGGGCCGCGTGCAGGGCCGGCTTCCGTGGCCCCTGGGCACCTGGCCTGCAGCCTGTGCTCAGGTTGAGAATGGCTGGTGCTTGGGTCATCCTCTTGAAGACCACAAGACACTGAAAGGGGCTCCAGCCTCTGGAGGTAGTCTAAGACCAACCAGGTGAGCCCTTCAGGCCCCTCGCAAACATTCTGCACTTCCCCAGGGCCCTTGCTGCCAGCCTGCCTCACCCTGGGCTCCAGGTTCCCTCAGGACAGGGCCTGGGAAGAGGCCTCCCATTGTACCTGTGTTAGGGAAACATTTAAGATGCTTACAGACTATCTGTGGGCAAGGGGTAGCTCTTGGCTCCAAGAAAATTATGTTTTCACCAAAGACTTGGAGAAAACTGGCAAGCTTAATAGGGACAGTACAATTACTCAATCCTTCACCACATAAACACTGGCATCTCAGAGAGGCGTTTCCTCTGCAGCCCAGGTCTAAGGTCACCCGTCCTGATCCAGGCCGCACCCCTTAAGGTGCTGGCAGTCTGTCTGCACCTCAGTGGCCGCTAAAGGTGTGGAGGACGTCCAGGGGCTGGCTGTGTGGGTCTCATCTGCAGCAATACTCCCCACTGTGAGGGCAGTCTGCAGAGAAGGCGGCCCTGCTCTCCCCTTCTTCCGCACGCCCTGGCAATCGGTGGGTGTAGGACATAGACAAAGCGTCAGGACCACAACTGAGACACGCCTGGTAGTGGAGGGGGTGGGGTGAGGGTCAGAGAGGACGGTGGCCGCAGTCTCGCCAGATGAGGCAGGGCTGAGCCTCTCGTGTGGGAATGCCGAGATGGGCCTCCTGCAGACGCCAGTCGGGGGCGAGGGATGTTCATTTAGAACAGAAAGGCACACGGAACCGCCCGGGAGGCTCCTGTGAAAACGGCCTTGTTCATAGCAGCACTTGGCCTAGGAGAGGATCTTTTCAAAGATGGTGCACCAACCAGGCTGGGTCTGGTTCGAACCATCCTTTCAACAAAGGAGCAGCAGACTTTTCCATTTTATGAACTGTGGGGGTGAAACTGTGGCCTGGAGTCAAATCTTTAAGTTTCCCAGCTAGGAATGCTGTGGTCTCACAGGAGAATGACAAAGGTGTCGCAGGTCCAAACCCAGAACACTCCATGGTGTGCTAAGACTGCCCCTCACTCACCTGTCCCTCTGATCACAGGCACAAGACACACACGCTCACACGTGCCCACATGTACACATACAGGCACACACATGCACGCACACGTATACACTCTCCCAGGACCCAAGCTTCCAGCACATCTGAGCCTGGGAAATCACTTCTCTTAGAGGCATACCCATACCATTCTCAGGGGGACATCAAGAAGGCAACTCTAATGCCAAGTGGGTGAAGGCTCTCACAGCGGAGCTGCAGGCCTGGGCAGCAAGGGCGAGCCCAGCAGTACTAAGCAGCCTGCAAGTCAGCCAGGCAGTGTTCTCCAGGACACACTTATCAAGGGATGATACATTAAACCAGGGTTTCACGTCTCATTCTGGATCACTGGGAAGAAAGAGCTGTTACCCACTCTGAGGCTCCCAAATAAGATGCCAGGTTTGAGATACCCACTGCCACTGCACAAAACACACACAGGTGACAGGCACCGAGTACGCATCAGGTAAATCAGGTACTGTAATCCATATCCCAAGGCACCGTGGGCTGGGAACACCCTGTTTAAGTAACAGTAGAGAATCCTATTCACTGTCATTCAACTGACTGGACTAGGTCTGATTAGAAGAAATAGAAAACTATTTATTTGGATAATTTTTAACATCATCCTCTGTTGATGGTTTGACATTTTACTGAAATACACATGACATAATTGCATAATAAAAACAAAAACTGTCTCCAGCATGTCTTCAATGATACACAGGATTAGGAGAGAGCAGTAAACAGACACAGGACAGAGAATTTGTTTCCAACAGAAATCACGAAGAAAACTGAGAGGTGGCCCAGGAGGCCACTTCCAAAGACAGATAAAGACAACGTGTTTATTAAAGAGAGACATCAGAGGAGGAGAGAACGCAGCACTTTTCCCAGACAGGAAAGCGAGGCTCAGAAACCATGATTCTAGTTCGCTTGCTCCACGGAGGAAGAGACACACCTTGTAAGAGTCAGGGATTGACTTCACTCTTTCACAGGGGGTCTAAGGAAGGATAGGTGGGGAGTGGGGTGGGAGAGGAGGTGCTATAGAGGGTAGGGGTATCTGCCAGGGTTTGGAATGAGGGAAACACATGTTCCCAAACTTGAAGCGAAGCTTAAGCACAGCACCCTGAATTTATTACATATCACAAAACATGATAATGAAAAATTTTCTAGCACACATATCAAGCTAAAAGGTAGCTTAGGCTGCTCCAAAAATTCCATAGGCACAAGTTCCAATTCCCAAAGTGCAGAAATCTATCTTAAACCCTTGATAATGTTTTTTTTTTTTTTTCCACAGCCCTTAAAAAAAGAACATTTTTTTCCTTGAAATAAAACACTTTACAATCAGGAAAATTAACTATTTTTCATATGTCATGTTTGTGTCTATCAGCAAAATACTATCTTAATTTGAAATGTGGCCATTAGCATTTAAACCAACACAAAGCCATATAAAATCATTCCAGTAACATCACAGAATTATGGTTTTGAATAAACACAGAATTGCTGCTATAAAATAGAAACATTATTGATTTAAGATGTCCAATCATATAAAATATTAAACAGAATCAAGCCTAGTTTTTGGTTGATTTTTAAATGCTAGATGTTCTCATATTTTTTTTAAAAAAAACAAAGAAATGTTGGCATTTTGTCTGTAGACTGCTGCTTTCAATTTTAGACACCATTTAATTGGAATTTTATAGATATTTACTCTAATGAATAAGTCTAAAAAAACACCCCCAAACTATAAAATCTCTCTAAATATTTCTGAAGCAATTGCATTATGTTATGGTGTTCTAACCTTAAATAGGAACATTCACATACCTTCTTTTCTCTCACCCTCTTTCAGGGGTAAGCTTTTCCTACCTGGTGCGTTAGAAAAGCTCTCACTGCTCATCTCCCTAAGCTAGCGTCATCACACACACCGGTGGTCTGCCAGCTCTCAGCACATAGAAATGCCCAAAACCCCCCTGAACCTACACTGTAACAGTGTAGATAAGAGATGTGAGTCTCCAGGTGGGACTGAGCCAGCCCATTCATCCTCGGGTGTGAGTGCCAGGCTTCCAGGCTCCAGCCCAAGAGTCCTTGCCGGGCAGAGCAGAGCCTGGTCTCTATCACAGGCGGGCCTCGCTCAGCCAGGGCTGGCCCTGCTCGCCCATCTCCTTCAAGGCGAGTTCTGGTTAACCCTTTAGCCGGATTCTTCCCCTCCCCAGTCAGAAGGGATCATTTTAGACTAGCTCCCTCAATGGAAAAAAACTGGAGATTCAATTCTCTCAGAACACACCTGCTCATCCACAAGCCGTCCTCCGCCTCCCCCGCATGTCCACACGCACACTCATCACATGCAGGCACACCCCTTCTTTTGTCCCCGCTCTCCGCCTCTGAGTTGGCCTTTGCATCCATTATCAACATTATGAACAGCCCTCGAGTTATATATAAACATCAGGGGCTAGCATCATGAGCCTGGCACCCCCGTGAGTCACGCACGGTGATTCCAACCCCCCTGCAAAGTCAGCCATACGGTTACCATGTAAGTTACCCCCAGGGGGGACACTTCACCGAATACAGCGAGTCTGTTCCCTTCACTTCAAAACATAAAGGAAACTTTAAACAATCGCCTAAAGTGACCTATCACATTTCCCTGCAAACGATCTGACAGAGCTCTCTGTTTTAGTTCCACCTTGCTTCTTGGTTATAGTTTTTAACACCAGAAATGGGGAAATGCTTGCCAGTTTCCTGAAAACAGAGAGTTTTACTTAAAACAGGGACTTAGTAGAAGTCACCAGTCACGACTCCTATTCTGCTAGCATCTTTGCTGAGTGCTATCACACACTTTATCCCACCACATCCTGGGGGGAAGGGTGTGGGTGGGGGGCCAGGGTTATTCCCACGTGGTTAAGTGACCTGCCCACACCAGTCAAGGCTCAACTAGCAGTCCTGATGCTCAAGCCTCCAGCGACACCATGCCAACCCCACGGTATTGGGTCTACAAATTAGAATCCTGGGATCAAGCCGCGATCATGCGCTCACTCACGACTGTGACCACACACGACTGTGGCTCCCGCCCAATCACGGTGTGACCCTTCTTCCCACTAACCCAGCTGTACTCTTGTCTCACAGCTATGACAGACGATCACTCGGTACCATGAAAACTATCCTCAGCACACATTCTCATCTCCGCCATGCCACTCTCAGGAGCTGAGATCCTTCCAGTCACTTTGCTCTCACACATGAATTCAGGCCACCATTCTTCCAGAACAGCACACATGTGGGGTATGACTCTTAGTCTGAATGCAGCTGGGACTGGGCATGGGCCTGGAAGGCGGGGAACAGTTCAGGGTAGAGTGAGACTATAAAAAGGCTCCAGCACCCTTTTCCTTTAGGGGGGATATGGGCTCAGTCCCCTAGACAGCAGTTCTCAAAGTGCAGCCCAAGGACCCTGGGGACCCTGAGACCCCTGCAGGAGGTCACTGTGATTTGCATGATAAGACAAGGATGCTTGTATGCCCTCATCCTCTCCCAGAGCACATTGGGGTGTTCCAAAAGGCTGCTTGACCCCTGGGGATCTCATCTCTCCAGCATCTTTGTGCTTACATATTCTGGGTTTTAAAAATCTGTTTAAATTCCTAATGTAGTAAATACTGATAGATAAGGGTCCTCAGTACCTCTTAAGAGCACAAAAGGTTCCTGAGACCAAAACGTTTGAGAAGTTGCAGCTAACCCACCCACAGACAGGCCACACCATCTCTTCCTTGGGCGCTGGGCTCCACCCCATCCAAAACTCCTATGAATCCTCAGGGTCTCTACTTTCGGAAGAAACGCCCCCTCGTGGCTTCTCTGAATGGGCCTTTGGCATGGGTGGCCTTCACTGTGCCTTAAACACAAGCAGCCCCCTCTCTGAGGGCTACGCTGTGCTATGGACAACGAATTAGCGCAGGTACCTACCCGGCCAAGCAGTCACGCATGTTAGGAAGCTCTCACCCGTGGATGACTGTATCGTGACACGTTTGGGCTAATGAGGGCTACGAGCTGGGTGTTATTCAACAACATGCCCCGGTTTTTTAAAAAAAATAAATAAATAAATCACACCTTTTGCGATTACATAATGTAATTTTCCTTGACTTATTTTCAGTAATTCTATCATCTCAAAGACTTGTGAAAATAAGAATCACTCTTCTCAGAGAGGACAGATATTCTACCTTTCAGAGCAGACAACTGAGTGCCCAGTGACCCTGAGATCCACTGAACATTTAACTAGGTCACATCGTAGAGCAAGTTATTTAAGGAGAGCCCAGGGTCCAACCCTCCACCTGCTGTCCCATGATGGACTCTGGCCTGTCGTGTCTTCCATCCAGGAGCTTAGTTAAGAGTTTAGCACCATGGATTCTGGTGTCGGGCACCGAGTTTGCTGAGAGACTGTCAGTCTCACATCGCCACTTGACTCATCTCTCACAACTTTTCTACATCCAAACCTTAGCAGAAACTAAGGTTTTAGGGAAAAGGAAAGAGTTGTCTGCAGCTTGACTGTCGCCCAGGCTTCATGGAAGCCTCGTTTGGAGCTGAGGCAGGAGGCGGCCTCCTGCGATTCCTGACTGTCCTTAACCAACTGGCCCCAGCTACCAATCTTGGCCCACGTGGGGCAAGATCCTTGCATTTCCCTAAGTTCCACCTAGACAGTTACCGTGTTCCAGTTTTTACTTCTGTGGAAGGACCATGGAGATAGGTGTGTGGAGACACCAGCCTCCTGAATCGCTTAGGGCTCTTCTGTGGAGGCTTTGGTGTACAGACTCAGATTTAGAAGACAGGTGTTCACTTGAGGCCTCTGACATGGGGTGCCACAATTGGGCGTGGGGGGTGAGCACGTGCTTAATAAACTTGACGTCAGAGTAGGTGGGGGACAGAGGGGTCATTTGTGATGGTGGATACACTTCTCAGGTGCCCACGGGCTGCTTCTTTTTCAGGTATGATACACCAAATACTTAATAACTGGTACATCCCAGGCACTACCCAGCCAGAGTGGAGGTGGGCCTTCAGACCAAACCTCCGTGAGCCCCAGAGGCCCCCACTAAGGCAGGCATCAGCCCTTCGGTGACTGACTCACAGAGGGTTTGGAGTGGGCCTGGGGTGCCAGCAGGAGGTGAGGAGACTCAAGGTGCCGGGGGCCACTGCTGTCAGCATCCAGATGGACCTCAGCATCGTCCTAGGGGTCACCCCCACGGCCACGTCACCACCCACAGTGCTGTGTCAGAAAGGCAGCCCTTTTCTCCCATCCCATGGACTCTGCTGTGAGGAAAACCCACCTCGAGCTCCTAGGCGTCCAACAGTCTGTGCGTGTCGGAGCAGAACTGGGGGCCAGGGCTGCTTCCCCAGCGGGACAAAGGTCAGAGCACAGAGACAACACTGGAGCAGACCTCACGGCTGGAGGGGCTGAGTCACGCACAGGACTGGCCCAGGGCTTCCTAGCACCGCTCTTCCCATGGTGACATGGCTCCAGGAGCCGGGCTTCCCCACGCACCGGGGCTCCACACCCTGCACACACACGCGCGCGGCCTCCAATCTGCACAGGCCACGCCCTGTAACCCTTCTCTTCTCTAGACTCTTCAGGAACCTCGGGCTTTTACACTAAGGTTACTTTTGAATGCTGACTCCAAAACTCAGATTGACTCCTCTGGGCATCTTGGGCTCAGGGTCAGGTGCACTGACCCCTCAACCACTGCTTGGAGTTGGCTGAGGACTTCAGATGGCACCCCCTCGCAAAGCAACCTCTTGGGCAAAAATATACCCTTTGTGAGATGTGAGAAAACAACAACCTGAGTTACTTCTGTTTATACCTTTACACGTTTCCTAGATATCTCAAAAAGGGGGAGAATTCTCTTTCTCGATGGATCACTACCAATACAGAACAAAAGATAAAGAAAAACAAGAGTTTCTTAAAGTTCTGGTAGTAAACAGGCATACGATATTATTATTGTTGTAGTCGTAATAATAAGCAATTATACGTTCAAAGTGCTTTACAATCACTTAGCTATTCCTCACAACAGCCCTGTGAGGTAGGTCGACTTTATTACCCCCATTTTACAGATGGGGAAACTGAGGCACAGAGAGGTTAAGTGTCTTGCCCAAGGTCACGCAGCAAGTGAACGCTGGCACTGGGACTAGAACCCAGGTCCCCTGACTCCCAGTGTCCTTGAAACTGGACCACACCGCTTCCAAAGAGGCATCCCTGGACTGGCTTTGAATTAGAGACGGACAATGTCGGATGAGGTTTGGGTGTGGTGGTGTTCCCCGCGGACGCGTTAAGATGGAACCTGAGGTGTCCCCTGGGTTGGTCTGGGCATGCAGGTGTACGTGTCAGTGTAAATGGGGGTGTCTGTGCTTCCTGTCCTGCCCCCATCTTATAATAAGCAATTATACGTTCAAAGTGCTTTACAATCACTTAGCTATTCCTCACAACAGCCCTGTGAGGTAGGTCGACTTTATTACCCCCATTTTACAGATGGGGAAACTGAGGCACAGAGAGGTTAAGTGTCTTGCCCAAGGTCACGCAGCAAGTGAACGCTGGCACTGGGACTAGAACCCAGGTCCCCTGACTCCCAGTGTCCTTGAAACTGGACCACACCGCTTCCAAAGAGGCATCCCTGGACTGGCTTTGAATTAGAGACGGACAATGTCGGATGAGGTTTGGGTGTGGTGGTGTTCCCCGCGGACGCGTTAAGATGGAACCTGAGGTGTCCCCTGGGTTGGTCTGGGCATGCAGGTGTACGTGTCAGTGTAAATGGGGGTGTCTGTGCTTCCTGTCCTGCCCCCATCTCCCTGCACTGTGCACATGTCACTGCAGAGAGCTCAGCGGGATGGTCAGGAGGGACTGGCACATGTGAAAAGAACTCTGTCAGCCCAGCGCCGAGGGGCCTGCCAGTCTTTGGTATTCGAGCAAACTAGGGATGCAAGACTTTGGAATGGAGTCAGCTGCCCACCTTGGGCAGGTCTGCTTAATGGTTTTTATTAATTTTTTTTTTTTTTTTTTTACTGGCCAGCATCAGGAAGTTGTGTTCATTTCATTTCTCTTGGGGCAGCCGCCCCCCTCCTTCACTCTCTCTCTTTCTTTCCCTTTCTCTGAGTCTCTGCTCGCAAGGGAAAACTGTTAAGCCTCGCTCATTCCCTTCCATGAGAAGGAGCCATGTGAGCAGCGTCCACGACAGGAGGCCACGGCCCCGCAGTTGAGCCACGGCCCCGCTTCCACCTTCTGGAAGAGTGCTTTGCTTGGAAGGGGTCTCTCTGGGGCCTTGGGTTTGCTTTTTCCTGCATTTCTCCCGAAATGCTGTTTCAGTAGAAATAAGCCCACTTGAGACTTTTCCCTTGCAAGGCCTTAGCCACAAACGCCTTCCGACTAACGAGCTTGGTGCTGTAGCTCAGGCAGAAAATTC
Source organism: Aepyceros melampus (assembly GCA_006408695.1). NCBI lineage: Eukaryota > Metazoa > Chordata > Mammalia > Artiodactyla > Bovidae > Aepyceros > Aepyceros melampus. The sequence goes on from SJXQ01000194.1 coordinate 188,632, forward strand.
TAAAGCATCCGTTCAAGCATCTGAAACAAATGAATCAGCCGGTGAAATCTTATCTGTTAGCATCTATTCTTTTCTTAGATTAAAAAAGAAAAAAAATAGCCTTTTTATGGCTTTAGATGGAATCATGCTTTTAAAAAAAAAGACAAAAAGTCTTGCTAATTTTGAGACTAACATGACTAGATGACAGGTGTGAGATACTTGACAGGTTCCGTGTCTGTGGAGTACCCCGATTTCCCTCTGGGTTTATGCCTGAGTCCCTCCAAGGAGGCCATGTGAGGGAGTCATTTGATTCCGATCCACCACCCACCTTTCCAATGGGCCACCTACACCACCACCTGCCGGCTGGGGCTCAGGCTTTCACGTGATAAAACCTAATTCTTTACAAGCCTTAAACCTAACTTCCAAAAGGGTAAGAAAAAAAATCTAGCCCTCTCAAATCTTCCTGTCATGAAGATGGGCAGGCTCCTGTTTTGGCTGAGAGGGGAACAGTCTCCCCCTGAGACTCCACTGGAGTGTCTTTGGCTAAAGGAAATCCTTGGACATTGAAAGAAAAAGAAATGAACAAAACTTTCCCCACTCTGGGACCTGTTTTCTTTTTCCGATCCATGAGATACTGGGCTAAAGCGTGTCTGGATCTTGCGGTCCTCATCTGGAAAGCCTGATGGGACAGTACTGTCTGCTGGGGAGGGGGCAGAGTTTTCATGGCTGTGGACTTGTGTTCATTTAGTTGCTTGATCCAGGTGGAAATCTGCAGGTCACTGGGATGCAGCAACAATGGATGAAGAGCAAAGGCTGAGTCAAACTAAAGTGAATATGGCACGTAGGGGATGAAGGAGGAAAAAGAAAAAGCCTGATGCAGCTTCCCTCTGATCCCCTCTGGAGAGGGGCGGGAGAGAAGGCTGGCTTTACTGATGAAGATGGATGGACGGATGGAAACTGCACACTCATTCAGACCACAGAGGCCAGAGGACACCGGGTGCCAAGCTCCTACCCACACGGGATCCAGGAGCTCCTCAAGTCACCCCACCTTCGTGGAGAAGGGGCCCTGCAGTTGGTCTGAACAGAGGGAGACCAGATGGAGCCCACAGGGTTGATAACCAGAGTGCATCGATGTGCCCGCCAAAGCCGTGTCACTGCGCGGGGCAGAGAACGTGGGCCGGCTCTGACCCTGCTCAGACGGATGCACCCTGCGTGGCACAAGCAGCACCGGCCTATGCCCTGTCTCGGGCGCTCACCCGAGGCTCATGCTCCTCTTGTCATTAGTAAGCGAGCTGCTGGTCTCCTGGCACCCCCGACACAGGGAGGGCCCCCTCGTTCCACTTCTCAGTAGGCCGCGCCCACCGTGAGGAGCTCTCTGAGGACCTGTGTTCTTGTCCTAGCGACATGGCGCACCCGTTTCTCCTCCCGCTGCCCTCTGATCCTGCTTCCCTAACAGCGCACCTGCTCGTATTATTTCCTCAATTCAGAAAGGAAGTGCTTTGTCTTGCTAGTGAAATGCAGAGTAACAGGACACAGTTAAAGCCCTTCCGACAGCACGGGACAAAAACGTAATGAGAACTGTCCCTCACGGAGGCAAAATTTTTCTGTTTTCAATGTGTGCTGCAGAATCAAGTGCATTTTCCGGAGTATCTGTCAAGATTATGAAGACAACTTAATTTACTAGGCTGGGTACACAACATAAAGTATAGTCACAGCCTCATCTCCCAGTGGAACCATGTGGAAATGTGTTGATGTTGGCACCTAACTGGAAATATTTTAATTTCACCAAGGAAATAAAACTTTCTACAAACAACACAATGAAAAATGTCCAGGAGGAAAACATCACTGTGACACAACGCAATAGTCTTCTAAGCCATGACGCGTATGTGTAGCTTCAGCATCATTTGAACCTTTGACTTAAAGACTCAGTGAAACCCACCCCACTATGTGATTATTAATTATATAGGCATGTGTTGTCATTCAGGTCTTAAAACATCCAAACACTATATCCAACCTCCAGAGCGAGCACTGAAGCCTTCTAACTAGGAAGCCTTGGGGACTCAGCAAAGGTATAATCCTGTGTTCAAGTGGTCATTGTACCTGCCTTCCATGGAAAATGGAAAGCTCTTCTGCACAGCACTGCCTTGGTTATTTACGGTACATGACGACACAGCCATCCACAAAAGAGTATGTTTCCCCCTCCAGAAAAGTCAAGCCCCACCACACCCACCAACTAGAATCTGAGAACAGCAAGTGGCTTCCTGTAAGGGCACGGGCACCACGACACCCTGGAATCTGGGCTGCTTTAGGGAGGAGCTTGCAGAAATGTGATCATCACTCCCTGCCTTTGCACCCAATTTGGCCACACCACCCTCTAGAACACACGGACCAGACCTGTTCAAGCTTGCAAATGGGTCTTCTCAGTTGACTGGCCTCTCTAAGGCTACTTGTGAGCTGTGCTCAGGAGAAGGGTTGTCATTTTTGCAAAATGGACAGGTCAGAGGTGAAAGTGTTATTGAAATTCCACAATCTGGGACAGCAATCAGCTATTTGAACCTCAGATTCACTAGGCTTCCTTTAGCAGATGTGGATCAGAGGAAGAATGACCAGAATCTGTCTTCGATCAGATTCAGCATCCATCTTTACCCCCTGTCCTATAGCTGTCTGGGCAAAGCCCAGATCATATCATGAATCCACAGGTCACTGTCACACAAGGCATCTCCTAACCCACCAGTTGCACATACCTCACACTCCTCCCTTCATTCGTCATCATTCACATTCATTCTCTCTCAGCAAGATCACAGACAAGCCTTCACTTTGGTAATTACCATCACTGAGAACACAAAACAATGCTGGGCATTTTCCCCCGGAAAAAAAGCAAAAGACTATTTCACATTGAGCCTTACCCATACCAACAAGACCCGATTTAACACACACATGGTAAGAGGGACGTAAAAGGCAAACATTCTGTGTCAAGCTACTCGGACAGCAGAGATGACAGGGTGCGTGGTTCATTTGCAGAGTCGTTTCTGACAGCTTGCCAACCTCTGTAATTCTCTTTTTGTAGTCTCGGCATCTTTTCCTCACTCGTTCTCCCTTGCTTTCTCCATCACTGCAACCACAGACTGCCCTTCCTAGCCCTCTTTTCGCCGGTCTCCACCAGGACACCATTTCCCTGCACACCTGCTTCCCACCAGGGCTCTGGGCTTGTCGAGGGTTCTACACCTTGAATGCATGGACTCTAGTTAGAACCAGAGGTTCCTGAAGCCACATTCCCCCTCCAGGAGACTGGGCAGCTGTAGGGACCAGAGGCTGCTGGGTCACGAGAGAACAGCATTTGCACAGCAAGGCTCATAGCCACCAGGAGACAATACGCAGACACAGACACACTGCACGCATGCACGCACGCAGGCACGCACACACACACACACGCACACACGCACTTGGAGGTGATGGATGTTACTGAGATGGACCAAAAACCAACAAGCAGTGGGGTAAGAAATCAACAGAAACAAAACAAAGCACTTGCATTTGGATGGAAAGCTGTTTCGTGGGCGGCCAGGGCCCGAGCCCAGGGCCGGGGGAAGGTGGGTGCCTGCTCGGAGGACGCGCTGTTGGAGAAGCCCAGGGGAGACCGGGCGTGGGGCAGCTCTGGCTCCCCTCCCACGAGGGGTGTGCCTTGGCCGCTGTCCTGCGGGGTCCTACCGCACGGGCCAGGCTGCGGTGGGCATGGATGCGGGGGCACAGAGGGTACAGGGAAGGGGAGGCACTTACCTGGTGGCCCAGAAATGGCTAGTCCACCTTTGGGGGAGTGTGCAGTATCTCAGTTTAAACAAAATCCTGGTGGTAACTGCTCAACCATGAATAGTCAGCTCTCTAGTGTTTCAATAAAGCTTGTAAAATTGTTAGTTGAAAAAGAGAAAAAGACAAAAACAACAATTCACCTGTAGGGCAATTGTGCTGTTCTTCGCAGGGTATTTTCCCACCAGTCCTTGTTCTTTCCGTTTCTTGAATTTCCTAAAGTAGTCCTGTATCAGGAAAGTGGCATAGAACTTCCCCACGGTTACCTCATCATCTAAACGGAGAGACCAGACAGAGCTCTCCCGAGTCAGCACATTTGCACCAAGGGCCTCGACACTTGCTTCGGGCAGGGAGGGGGCAGGGGCACTGAGCTCTCAGCTTAGGACACGGGAAGCTAAATCTAGCGAAAAGCAAGATTGTGCAAAGCAGTTAAGCCTCAAAATTAGAGTCAGTTACATAAACTGATGCTCAAAATTGCAGAAAATAATGGACTTGTCATGAGTTTCATAGAGCAGCATATTAGTAACACCATGAAGTGCCATCTCGGTTATTGACTCAAAAGAAAAAATTACAGAACAAAAAAAAAAGGCTTCATGGGTCATAGTTTCACCCTGTGCATAGGGATTTGCATGTGTAATTACCGCGAACACCAAGGACAATTAACCATCCAAACCCCAATGCCTGGAGAGAAAGATAGAGAACTCAGAAAGGTGACAGACAAGCTCGGAAGGAGAGGCCGATTCTGAAAAGTGACTGCAGACCCAGATTTCCAAGTGCCCCTAATTCTCTGCCAATAGCCTCCACATGCTGTGGCTCGGCTTGTAATTCAGACTGCTTGTTTTCGATACTGCGAGTGACAGCTCCAGCTCATCTCAGAGCTGGCTGCCTTATCTCTGCTTTGTTCAGAAACAGCCCCACCGTGCGTGGCCGGGGAGCTGGGACTCCGTTGAGCCTGATTAGAGGTGATGCATGAGGCAGAATAGTGGCTCTTGCTGTCTCCCAGGAAACCACCCTGGCAGTGCCAGTGTGCCTGGGGTCTCCACGAGGGCTGCTCTCCCAAGGTGCTCACCCCCACACCTGCCCAGGGTGCCCACGAGGCTGGTGGCCAGTGACCATGACTTGCAGGGGCTGGAGGAGAATGGCTGCCACCCTCAGGCTTTAGCACCGCTCGACTTGTGGCCAGGCTGCCCTTGCGACTCACGTGCCATCTAGGGTAGAGGACCTGGCCTCTCTGGGCTTGTGTTCTCACCCGCAAGTGAGCCAAGCCTCTCAGGAGAAGCTGTGAGAATTCCAGGACAAGGGGCCTATAGAGCGCTCTGGGTGGTCTAAGTGGCAGGTGACAGTGGGCCATTGCCATCAGAATCACTCTTATCTAACAGCTCTCCAACAGTGGCACCTACTGAAACAGGACAAGAACCACGACAGGGTGCGGGACACTGGAACCCTCAGCTGGGGTGCTGCCGGGGGGTGCACTTCCTGCCCGTATGGGGACGGATGTCCGAGACTGGACGCTGCTGGGCCACTCTGGGCTGCCCGCCCCTACTTCCTTGTCAGAAGCTGCTCAGCGTTACTGTGTGAGAGGATGCCTGGGGGTGGTCGGCCTTCGGGCAGCAATGAAACCCAGGGCCCTCATCGGTCTAGGGCTGGTCCAAATGGTCTAACAATGCCCTGTGCAGAGGCAGGGAGGTGAGAGGCGAGTGGACGGGGGTTCTGTGACTTGCTCCAGGCCAGGTGAGCTGGGAGGTGGGCCCTCGGACCTGGGTTCTCATTCTCCACCCCACTGCCTCCCTGAGGGATGGCCCAGCTCCACCACAAGGGCCACCTGGTCCTGTGGGGCTGCCTCTCCCCAGCAAGTCCACCTCTCCCCCAGGCCGCATGCAGGAGGCGGACCAACCGCGACCCGACAATCCCAGGGCCAGCCAGCCTCTGCCAGTCAGGGTCCCCACTCTCCCCTGTGGGCTCCCACCAAAACACCGGCCATACTCACAGGAAGCCCATCTCTCCCCTCGCTGGGGTGCTGCCAGCAAAAGCAGGCCTAACTGCTCTCCCCCTTCAGCCTGGATAGTGCTAGCCTACAGGCCCCAAGGGGGCTCCTATCGGAGAGTCCTGGCTCTCCCTGGCCCAGAACCTGGGTGGGGCAGCGGGGGCAGGGTTGCTGTCCTCAATGAAGAGGGCGGATCGTGTTTCTGCCCAAGGAGCAGCTCCAGGGCGGAGGTGCCCACCTAGGGCTCTGCAGGCAGGGCCTCCAAGGGCCACCTGACTTTCTGCACTGAGATGCTGAGCTACTGAGACCAGGCTCAGGAAGAGTCTTAAGAACAGCAAAAGTCACAGCTACAGCAGGACAGAGAAGGAAGGAAGAGGAGTGAGTAGAGGGAGGCCGGCTGGGCTTGGGACTTTAGAGAGCAATGGGGTCACAGCTCTGAACACTCCTCAAGGGAAAGGAGCCAAAGATTCAGGTCCAGGAGCAAAGGTCCAAAGACAGAGAGGAGCCCCTGGGAGGACAGGGGAAGAGCCATGACTCGGCAAGAGGCCACAGCGGAGCTGAGAACACGAGCAAGATCCAGATGGGAAATGGGACACCTCAGCATGGAGAGAGCGGACAGGCTGTCCCCATAGCCAGAGGCAGCGCCGGAGCCCGGCATTCTGGCCTGTCTCCCAGGCTCATTCCTGAGCATCACCTCATCAAGCTCACGATGAGCTGGGGGCGCCTCACATCACCCCTGTGCTGGCAAGGCCTTTTAAGATGGGCACCAACTCTGCTTTCTCACCAGGGCTGTAAGGGTTCCCTGAGTGCCCCACAAAGACCAGTCCCGGGTGCAGGGCCGGCCTGGCTCAGTCTGCTGCCCTCTGGCCAGATTACCGAGGGTGGACACCGGCCCCTCTGCCATGGGAGCTACCCATGCGCTGGCCCAGGGAGTCGTAAGTATATCCCCCTTTTCTAAGTGCTCCACGGGGTGGGAAAGGCTCATCTGCTGGAAGGTAAGAGAGGAAAGACAAAGAGGCAAAGGGTGAATGCAGATGCTACAACCCTGCCCAGCAACTCAACCAGAGCCTGTGCGCTAAAGCCTGAAGTCTCCATGTTTGGAAATTCAGTGACAAGAGCCCTTATTCAAGATCAGCCTGCATAAGCTCTATGCTCAGCACATCCACCACCTGGGCCATAGAACTTCTTGAGCATCCCATCCCTACTAAGGTGCTGTTTCCTTTCCAGGTTTTCTGGGGCTCTGACTGCCATTTTGGAAGAGATTAACCCTTGTCACCCTAACCCCCAATCCATGTTAAGAAAAGCAGAGAGAAAAGCAGGGCCCACTTTGGGCCAGGAAAGAGGAATACTATGTAGCCTTCATGAAAAGCCTAGTAGGGCTACAAGCTGATCAAAGGAAGGGAGGCAAATTCCGGACCCCATTTTTTTTCTTGGTGAAATAGAAACAAACAAAGTTTCACAGAAATGTGAGTGACTCTCCCCAGGTGAGCCTCGCCAGGATGGCACTGATGTGAGAGACTGGGCTGTAGGGAGGGTGGCGAGAGGAGGGGGAGCCTGCGAGGAAGGCTCCCCCGAGACAGGTACGGCCCACTATTCTGAAGCATGCATCTGCATCATGAGAAATATGTAGGGGAATACAGTTGGCAAGAGATAACTCTGATTCCATGCCACCACCCTAAAACAGAATTGCTTCAGAATATTCTGAAAGACTGAGACTCGAAAGGAATGGAGGCTGCAGAAAAAGCTCAAGCACATTGTTACAACGATTTAAGAAAAGCAATTCGTCTCAGCCATGTGAACACCTGGGTGTGCAGCTAAAAAAAGAGAATGGAAACCAAAGAGCCATTTTAAACGTGCAGGATCAGTTCTCCTGTGGGGAGCCAGGCACCTCTCTCTGGGTGGGAGTTTTTGTTGGTTCTGTTGGTGTTTTGTTTCGCATGCTTTCCCTTTATCATTTCTTGATGGGTCCTCTTTCCCAGCTCTGAGCTGTTGGCCCTGCCAGCTCTGGGTGGCTCCCTCCAGCAACAAGGGCTCACCGCGCTTCTGGCTTCACGTGGGGAACAGAGCTGGCCAGCAAGCTGCACTATCCCCCAGGATCCAGAGGTTGTCACTTTCTCAAAAGGAGAGGCCACTGTCCTGGCCTGGGGCTCCAGACTCAGCTTCCAGACCTGAGCCAGCCCCACTGGGAGTGACGCAATTCAGTTTGTTACAAAACATGCCAAACATTTCTAACACACCTGGGGCGGAGGGGGTAGAGGCCGGGTGTGTTGGCACTGAGCAGACGGATCCTGCACTTTTAAAACTCGAAAATGAAAGTCAAAACACAACCACCTCCACTTTTAAGTCAATGTGTACTTAAACAAAAATGGAAAAACAGTATCTGGATTATATATATATGTGTATATGTTATATATATATATAAGTCTGAGAAAAGTTTAGTCAGTTATTTTATGATAAACAACAAAAAGAAATAAGCATGCCTGTTAGTTCCATCTCTACTCTAAATTCTAATTAAAGGGACGTTTGGGTAATAGATCTAGTCTTAGTGAGAACATTTCAAAAATACCATTTTTCAAAAGCTTTTTTTTGTGTGTGTGAGAAGTTTTCAACATCATGTTGAAGGATATATGGAAACTAGTTTTAAGTACTTCATTTTAGGCAACCCCCTCCTCCCAAAAAAACACAGGCTTTTGGTTTTGAGGCTGCAAGCTTGCTCTCCTAACATGACTTCCTCCACCCATAAAAGAACCCCTGCTTCAGCCACGTGGGCCTCATTTTCCTTCTCACTGAAGCCTCTCCTTTGTCTGGAATGGTCTTCACGTTGCCCCAAATCATTACATTGATGGCCATAAGGGCCTTCTTTAGCTGCTGGCCTCACTGTTCTGGCTGGTACCTCAAGCCTTCTGCAAACACGCTGGGATTCCTGGAGACTAGCCTGAAACCAACATGTTGGCCAAGAGCTACTTAGGAAATAAACTGCACTGACCACCAGCTGGAGGGACAACTTGGTCAAGTAGTTTCATGCTGGTTTTCTTCCAAATTTTCTTGATCACAGCTCGGAGTTCTTCATTAGCTTGTTCCAGGTTGCCTGGATTCAAAATGCAAGAGAGGCAAATGAGCCTTGTTTCTTCTCCCCTGCAACGCCTCTCTGTTCTCACCAGAGCTGCCGGTGGCACGAGTCACCTCTCAGCTTTCTGGGACAAAGTGATGCATGAAGGGAGGAGAGAAGGTGGAGGAGGCTGGCCTGGCCAGCGGGCCCAGCACAGATATCCCGATTACATGCACCACCCCACCCCCCTGAGGGGGGGCCTTCTGACAAGAAGAGGTCCACGTGAGAATCAAGGTGGGATATGGCCTCCCCGTCCTCTTCTCCCACCTGTCCTGCTTCCAGGGAGGGCTCACCTTCAGTCTTGATTTTAAGAGCTGTTCGAACCAGAGCAAACAGGGTTGCATTAAACATGACTGTCCCATCACTGTTGAGTGGCATGTTCATAGCAACTAGTCTCTGTAAACAGAAAGAAAAGTCCCTTGATAGAATGCAAACAGCTGATGACAGCTGCGGTCCATTCCATTTATTTTCTGTTTATTCTCTCCATCTCCCTTCTAATGGCTCCTTGATTCAAGTTAATGGCCATTGAAGGGCACCTGCCATTTGAGGGGCTCTGAGAAGATGAAGCACAAATGCTGGCACTCAGAAGATAACACTTTGTTTTTTTAAAACTCTTTAGTCCCCTACTGTTTATGCATTCCTCTCCCCTTCTCATCAGCGGGCTCCCCTGTGTCTTGGGGTCAAGCCTCCACTCTGGGCACATCGTTAAGGCTGTCTGGGGGTAAAACAGTATACCAGGTATGATGAGCCAGGCACAGAGTCTGGGACAGAGGTCCTCAACCAACGAAGCCCTAGCTTTTGCTTTTCCTAGCTTGGGGAGCGTCCTTCAAAGACCCTTCCCTGGAGACCCACTGTGGAGCGTTTTGTACAAGTCCATGTGGTTCCTCTGAGTGTTTGGCCTTGCAGAACTGGATCCCCAATGTCCTGCTCCTGTCTTCTCTCTCTTCACCCCTGTAACACCAGCACTGAGAGCCGGAGAGGACTAGGATGAGAGAAAACACCCTCTCTGGCCCAAGCTGATGCAGATGACACGCCCAGAGGCAAGTGCTGTGCAAAGGTTAAAGGATACCATAGACACTAAGGGCACAGACACTTCAGCTGGGTGCCTGGCAGGCCTAAGTGCTAAAAAAGCGGTACTTAGAATTACTAACAGCTTCACATTTCTTACTTTCGGCTGACAAGGTGTCCCAAAAGAAAGATGTTAAAACCTTTTCCTCCTATCAATGGACTACAACCTTGTGTACACAGGATTCACCCTACCTGAATTCCCAGTCCTAGTACAGCCTGCACATTTACTTGGACTGCTGCTGCTGCTAAGTCACTTCAGTCGTGTCTGACTCTGTGCGACCCCACAGATGGCAACCCTCCAGGCTCCTCCATCCCTGGGATTCTCCAGGTAAGAATACTAGAGTGGGTTGCCATTTCCTTCTCCAACGCATGCATTTACTTGGACAGTCTGCAAATTTACTTGCATCTCCTGGTAAATTTCTGAATTAGCAAACTGCTTTGTCCTTAGAGCACAAAGGAGTCTACTTTTACTTACACGGGTCCTTCCTTAGATCCTTTAATTAAAAGGTTTCTGCAAACGCAAACATAAAACAATAGCCACGAGCTAGAACTCATCTTGTTCTTGGAAAGCAGAAAAGAGCCTGGTACTGTGAAATCTATGGGAAAAAGCCAACATCCATGGCTTACTCTCTGTGCCGACATCCAGAGTCCAGGATGAGGAGAAGCAAAGACTCAGGCAAGGAGCCCAAGGACTTGCCAATGGAGCTTTCTGGACTTCCAGGGCAGGGCACAATGAGTTTGGCTTGATTTCTCTGAAAGCCTGAAACACACTGTAGACTCCACTCTTTACTGCGGTTCTGTCAGAGCTAGCCTAGCGCCCTTGCGAGGGTAAGGTGAACCCCTGACCCTGAACCCCATCAGATCTGTGGGAAGAGGGGAGCAGGTGCTGCACAGTCTGGCTGGATTTCTACATGGCAGAGTTTCAACAGACAAACCCCCACATTTCTCCTCTAAAACGTGGGGGTCCTTTTCTGTTTCTACAGCTGACTCCAGGTGGTCTGACATGAACTCTACCAAAAGAAACCAGATCTCGAGGAGAGCTCACAGAGATGAGCATGGTCTGATGTGAAAACGTCAGGAATGGGGTGAGGTGGTGATAGGGATGCAGCAGGATAATTAAATTCTTAGCTTAAAAGTCCCACTAGGGCACTGAAGACAGAAGGGAATTTTAAGTGAGCTTGGGAGACTGCTGCAAGCCTTCGGTCACTCAACAGGAGAATCCAGTAACCAAGCAACAATGTACACATGTAGAGTACCAGACAGTACACACGGGATCTGGGTCTTATTACACCAAGCCAGGGAGGTGACGAGCAGCACATCTGCATGGAACCATGACAGGAATATAGGGGAAAGGGGATATTATACCAAAACCTGAGGTCCATTACCTTGTTTTAGTATATATTACCACTCTTTTGTTAATAGACATAGGATTTAAACATCACCATGATGGTCCTGGTCACACCATAAAAGGTTAAAAGAGGAACTAAGGGTATCAGCCTTGGCATCTCCTAAAAATGAGGAAGAAGGGGATATTCTCTCCTCTACTTTTCCTTTGATTATAAAAACCTAACCCTCTCTGCTCTCGGGGCTGCGCTCCCTTGCCTGCCCCCTGTATCTCTCACAAGCATCCTATGCCAATAAACTCACTCTTTGCCAGCCACTCTGCCTCATACTGAATTCTTTCCACATCAAGACAAAAAAAAACCTGAGTTTCAATAAGCCCAGGTGAGTGGTTTAAACTGAGACAGTGTGTTCGAGTCCCTTCCTAAGGCAGGGATTGTGGGTTCAAGTCTCAATCAGAGGTGCAGATGGGTTCAAGTCCCACTGACAGAGTGTGGTTTTAGCAGGAGACTGGAATCCACCCCTGAGAGGCCACTGCTCGATGCGTGCTCACTGGGGAGGGAGCTCTGGTAGCAGAGGGTCACCACGTGCACCATCACACCAGCTCGGAGACGTTCAGGCCACCAAGTCGTCTCCATCCTGCTCCCTAAGCAGACCCCTAAGCCAACGGCTCCTCCCCAGGCCCACTCCACTGCCCTCCCTCCAGCTCTTGCTGTATGTCGCAGTGAGATAGTGTAACAGCTCTCCTGGGCATTCTCCTGTCCCCAGCTCACCGTTCTGTTGCCTAGAGGCAACCTTCTAGAATGGATGTCTACTCAGGCTTCTTCCACGAGACTCAGCATGACACAGAAGGCTCGGTGCAGCTATGCTCAGCTGGGGCCTCAGGCCTCTGGCACCTTCTCTCATGTTCCAGCCACGCCAGCCGCTCCCTGTTCTCCTGCCTCCCCGTCTGGGCTCTCTAGGCTCCCCTTCTGTGATGCTCTTTCCGCTCTGACAAACCTGATGCAAGTGTCACTGTTCCCTCCTCCCAACCAGTGACAAGTTACACAGTTCCCTTCCTAACCTTACCGTTGGCTGAAAGGGTGACTTGAGAGTTATACGTTCAAGAGCTCGTCAAGGATGGCAACCACTAACACTCATCCCAGCACCCCCAGCGCCTGACGGCAGGCTCCGCAGAACGTAAGTTAGTCAGTGCTGACTGAAGCGGGGAGGCCCCTAAGAGGCCTCAGGCGCGCCAGCAAGACGCTCACCTTGCAGGCTACCCGGTGTGGACACAGCTTTCCGAAGCCCAGGGGAGGCTGGATGCGGCGGAGCAGAGTGACCACGTCCAGGTGCTTGATCCTTCCCCTGGAGGCGAAGTGCAGTGTGAGGGCAGGGCAGCACACCATCCGGGCTTGCAGGCCCTCCCGCCCTCCCCAGGGAGCGCAGCCAACACCCAGAAACAGCTCACACAAGCCAGACGGAACTCTTTCCCACTTACTTTGCCTCGGGATCATATTCAGACCAGATCCGTTTGAATTCGTCTAAATGGTGAGGCCCCAGAATAGACCAGTCCCGGGTGAGATAATCAAAATTGTCCATGATGACAGCCACAAAGAGGTTGATGATCTGTAAAAGCCAATCGAGGGGAGTTTCAGGTGCAGTGAGGTTAGCTGGGTTCAATCCTAGTGAGTGCTTCCTGATTATAGGGGTCACAAGACATTTGGACCCATTTCCTCTAGAGAGGCTGAAAAACTTTCATTCTAAAGAATGATTAAGAAAAAGCAGGCTTCCAGGTTTCACAAATGGTTTGGGTATAGTCCCTGGGGTGGTGGGGGGTAGGTATTGTCTGATCTTTTGAAACACACTGGAGTTTTATAATTTGCACCAAATAACTCACTGTCTTAAGTTACTGCTATGTGCAGTGGCTTTGAGATTTTTAAACAAGAACCAGCAGCCCTAAGAAGCTGGAGTGGTGAAGTCTGTTAGTGAGCACCAAAACCCCTACTACAACAAAGGTGCTTATATTAACACAGGCCTCACTTGGCAGAAAGCTCAACTGCTCGGAGGAGTCTAGAGTGCTTTCAGCATAAGATACCCCACAGCTATTTGATGGGGCAATATCATTGGTCTGAATCTCAAATGCTACATGTATATCTGCCTGTGAGAGGAGTGCAGGGGTGTGTGAGGCAATTTCGATCACTTACCAGAAATGCGCAGAGCATATAAAAACTGATGAAATAAACGATGGCGAAGTTGCTCCCACATGTGTACTCCTCCCCGGGGTTGTAATCTGAGTCGGGGTCGCATTGCTTCCCTGGGAGGCAGGCTAGCATGATTTCCTGCCAGGCTTCCCCTGTCGCACACCTTTTTTGGATCAAGCAAAGAAAGAAAGAAGGCATATAAGGATTAGACCCTCAAGAAATTTTAAGAAAAAAAATTTTTTAATTAGATCAAAACCTAAGTAGTTTGGGAGGAAGGCAGCTTGATTTAGTCAAAATTCCTAAACTGAAAATCCTATTTCTTTTCAAATGCAACTTGTATTAGTAAGTGGAGGACCTGCTGCAACTCCCTTTGATATGCATCAACCACCAGATACAAGCATATCAATTCTTTTCGTATAAGGGGATGTTTTGTTGTCTTCTCTCTTTTAAACACTTACACTGTCATTTTTAAATGATTATTATTTTTAGAGACCTAACATCTGACAGCTTGATTCCCCGTTCAATTCTGTTGAAAGAACTGGAAACTAACTTACAAAGAACTTGCTCTCCAGTCACTAGAGTCAATAGGAATTACTTGTATGGTTTCTAGAAAGTTCTCACACTTCAAGGCACTCTGTTTACAAAGTTATGAAAAAGAGTTAAAAACAATCCCATACGGCTTGAAACTGTGCATCTCAGGATGCTCCCCACTGACTGTGCAAAAGGCTTCCATGTTCCTGTCAAATTTTCATTTTCCTGGTTGTTTGAGTGCACGCGCCCATGTGTGAGCATATACTCCGTACCTTCCCAGTGGCTCAGCAGACCTACTCATTCCCTCCCAAATGGAGAACCTTAAGCCAATCACAATGTGAATGACCAAAAGCCAGCAAAATTCCTCTGTGCTAAAATGCTACCATGTCCATGTAAGAATACAAAACAAATACAAAAAACCACCAGGACCCAATTGCTTTAAGAACCCGGGTCCCCTTTTGCTCTGGAGCCCAAAGCCAGAGACACCTGCTCGGGACTAGACTCGGTCACCTGAAGAGCAGCAGCACCGCCTGGGGAAAGGTCTGGAAATTGTTGTTCCTGTTGATCTGGTTGTTATCTCTCATGGCCACCTTCCCAAACATCTAGAGAGAGAAATTGTTAGGCGAAAAAGAAAAAAATTTATCATATGGTGGAAAAAAAAGTCCTCCACATGTGAATTTAGAACTCAAGTTCAGTCAATACCCAAAATGCTTGGCACTTGATTCATCCCACTGAGATGTGCTGGGCTCTGTTCTAACCACTGGGTACACCCTCAGCTCAGGAAGTTCCTACCCTGGGGAAGGGTTGCAGAAATAACCAGACAGGCAGCCCTCCCAATGGGAGTTTGGCTGGTCCAGCCCCACGGGAAGCACAGAACAGGCTCAGGGGATCCCTGAGGCTGGGGGCTGGTGCCAGGGAAGGCTTCCAGGAGAAGTGAAGTTAAGGATTGACTGAGGGTAAGGAGCCAGTCAGGCGACAAGGAGGGCAAAGGGTGCTCCAGGCAGAGGGTGCAAGGCCTACAAGGAGCAGAAGCGACATGGCCTGGGTACTCCAGGAAATGAAGCCAAAGTGAGTGTGACAGACAGACCAAAGACAGGCTGTGGGCAAGCATGGGAGCTGGTGGGCTTTGCTGTAAGGGCCAGGAGAAGTTACCGAGTGCTTCACTCACAGAGATTATAGAATTCTAGCAGACTGACATTTAGGAAGAGCCTGATGGCCAGCAAAGATTCTTCAGTGAACATAGGGTGGTATGTGTGATGTGGTTTGCAGTTCTCTGTAACACTTAAGTTTTACACGAGGATGTTATGGCATAAAAGACATTTCAGGGCCCAGAGCACCAAAAGCCACTGAAATACAAGGGCTCAAGCACACTGACTCTTCATTCAAAATCCCTATGATGTGGAATCTAGAAAGATGGTACTGATGAACCTATTTGCAGGGCAACAGTGAAGACACAGACCCAGAGAGGAGACTTATGGACAAGGGCGGGGGCAGGGTGGTGGTGGAGGAAGGAGAGGGTGAGATGAAGGCAGAGACACATGGAAGCATATACGCTACCAAACGTAAAATAGACAGCTGACGGGAATTGGCTGTATGACTCAGGGAACTCAAACCGGGGCTCTGTAACAACCTAGAGCAGTGGGAAAGGGTGGGATGTGGGAGGAAGGTTCAAGAGGGAGGGGACATGTGTACAGCTATGACTAATTCATGTTGATGTATGGCAGAAATCAAACCAAGATGGTAAAGTAATTATCCCTCAATTAAAAATAAACAAGTAAAAACCCTGGTGAGTCCTGGTGACTTGCACGTGCTTCTCTGCTTTAAGAATACTTCTCCTCCTCATCACAGCACTCCCTGACCTGAACCAGTGGAGAGCAGGGCAGAGAGACCCCGGGGTGGGGGGTGTCCAGGACCACAGACTCCTCCACCTCCCTCTCCCCACAGAGGCTCTGCCCCCAACCCAGCCACTTCATGTTAGGGCTCAGCTGTTAGTGAGCTCCTGTCCCCTCTTCACACCTCACGAGGGGCTGGAGAGCAGCCCCCAGGTCACAGAAGGGCTTGCTGGCATGCTTCTTTTTAGAGGGGCGCTTCTGAGGCAAGAGGATGGTTCACTTCAGCCCCAGCATCTGAAATGCTTTCAGATGATAAACAGACTTTCGTATCGCTCAGTGTCCTCTTAGCAACGGCGGTACAGAGAACAGGACAGTTACGGATTCTTTCAGTACTGCACTTGCCGTGGCTACACTCAACTGTGGTTTTCTGCATCAATTGGCTCTCCTCAGACACAGATCGGGGGTGTGGAGAGCCCCAAACCCAGCTTCCCCTGACATGTTCTAACTTCCTCACATCCTTCTAAGCCTGGGGCTCTTGCTGGTACAAGCCCTCTCCTGCAGGGCCAAGTCTTTCTCAACCTCATGCTCTTTAGCAGCCAAGCCTGGCTAAAAAACCATGACCCGCCTTTCCAGTCCACCTGTCCCAAGTGCAGCATGCTGGGGCGATGCGGCCAAGGGATCCAGGGGAGAGGTGCTGGAGCGTACCTGCATGCCGATGACCGCGTAGATGAAGAACAGCATGGCGATGAGAAGGGCGACATACGGGAGCGCCTGGAAGACAGGAGGCACGTGCGTCAGTGTGAGCCTCCTGTCCCTGCAGCACCGATGGCTTGGGGGGGCGGGGAGGGGAGAAACCGAAGGGCCACGTAGGGAACACCCTCTATTCTTTTCCATGCTATACTGAAAGGACATCAGTAGTGAGGAACAGCTTTGTAAGTAAACCCCAGCGCAGCAGGACAGCTTCAGCCCTGAGGACAGCAGCCCATACACCTCGGGTTACGAAGCTGCAGGCATAATGTGCTGGCCACGGTCATCAACAGTGTGTCCTACTCGTAAATAGTGTTACGTCTCACAATAATGCTTAAATTTACTGTTGGATTCCTTTGTGAAACTACTGTAATTGATAAAACGATTCCAAAGTGCTTGCTTCCTTCTTTTGTGGGTGTGTTTGCAGCAGGAGCAAGCAGCTATTTTGCAAAGGAACATCTTTATGCAAAATCACCTTGGGTCTGCTGAAGTACTTCCTTAGAGTGAACTGTTAGGAGTGGAATTACTGGGTCAGAGGGGAAGAACTACTCTTTGGCTGTGGCTATAGAAAGCAAGACACTTTTCTTAAAATGCACCCTTTTTGAAAGAAATGCAGAGCTGGGGGCTGGGACAGGGAAGAAAAGGAGCTAGCCCTGTGGTGGCTAAGCCTGGGCTCTCCTTAGGAACATCAAATACAAGCATGGGTGTGAGGGCAGACAGACTCCTGGTCTTTTAAGCCAAGGCTCCTCAAATGCTTTTCTCCCTCATCTCAGGTGACAGAATATGTCCATGTGCTCAGCATGCCTCCAGGGAGTGCCCAGATTGTTAAGGCCAAGCTCACATGCATAAAGCCTCCACTGTTCTCCTGTCTGAGAAAGGTCATCAGAAAGCCAGTGGCTAAAATCCTCCCACCTTGTGCCAGGCCTGGGTCTGAGGCTGCCAGCTTGGCCCAGAGCAGCTGCACCATCATGACAGCTGGGCCGGTTAACAGCCCCACAGGGTCAGTTTCAGGCTGTCCTTGCCATACCAACATGCATTTTCTCCCTAGATAAGTGTTGAAGAATTTTGTTGGCACAGCTTCTCAATTTTTATGGTCCGCTATTTGGTGACATGAATTTATCTATAGTGACCAAAACCTTTTTAAAAAGCACGAATGACATTATTGCATGAATCATTCTATCTTTATAGCAGCTCAGTCACAAACATTGGTGCTTTGCATTAATAACAACAGCCTAGGCTTTAATCCCTTTCCAGGACCTAAGCTCACCTCTGGAACCCCCACGGGCCCTGCCTCTCTTAAGAGCCACAGCCCGGCTCCTTCCACAACCTCATTTTCCCCAACGGGACTCGTAAATTTCCTTCAAATCTCTGGACTGACCTCCTTCCCCAGATGCACACCTTCTCCTCTTTACCTGTTAAAAATCTGCCCACTGTGGAAAAATGTCTCCTAGGATATTAACAACAGTTACTTGAGATGTGGGGGTGGGTTGTTCTCTGTGTATCTTTGGATAACTCCATTTGTTAATGTGAGCATTTATAGCTTTTGAATTAAAAACTGTCAAAAGATAAAGAAATGAAGACCCATGACTTGTTTTCTAATGTTTGTGTGCATCTACAAGCTCCCCAAGTGGTGTACCTCTGGATAAGAACCTGGGCCCCTCCCAGTGGAGTAAGTCCAAAAGACTGGAATATCTGGTGCGGGGTGCCGGAAGGTACAGGAGAAGCTGGGGTCTGTTTGGAACAGCCTGGAGAGTACAGCTGACGAAGGGGACCTGGCTCATACCTAGATGCCCTCCACCATGCAATCCGCCAGGGACAGGATAACCCAGGATGGGGGATGGTGTGCTGGCCCAGGCCAGCCGGTCTCTGACTCTGTATCTTCAACAGATCGGCCACTGGACTGGACTGTGGCAGCCTTACGATGCTTCCAGGGATCGGCTGGGACCCTCCCTCTCTCAGACATCACCATTCACCCCAGGCGTCCTGGGGAGGACTGCGGGGTGTGGAGCCCTGTATCTCTGTCCGTCTTGCAAATGCCACAGAGCTCTCAGCTGCGGGTCCTTACTGCTCGCTCTTCTGCTT
Source organism: Aepyceros melampus (assembly GCA_006408695.1). Lineage (NCBI taxonomy): Eukaryota > Metazoa > Chordata > Mammalia > Artiodactyla > Bovidae > Aepyceros > Aepyceros melampus. The sequence goes on from SJXQ01000194.1 coordinate 207,289, forward strand.
CCTTAAGCAAGTCATCCTAAGTGATTTTTCCCAAGCAATGCTGGACAGGTCTTTTCCGCATTTTATGTCCTCCATGGACCTTGATGGTCACAGTGGTCCTGCAGAAGGGAGGGTGGATCCTCCACGACAGGGGACAACCGCCGACTTACACATGATCTTCAAAGACAAAGAAGCCCCTGGCATGGCTCTTACCTGGAAGGACTTAATAAAAGTCCACAGCAGCGTCCGGATGCCTTCCCCCCTGCTGAGAAGCTTCACCAATCGCATCACTCGGAAAAGACGGAAAAAGGTGATGGAGATTCTATTGCTCTCTTCAGAGTTCTGAAGGGTTATCATGGAGAGGTCAAACCCAATGGAAAGTAGAACATGCAACACTTTCAGAAAAACAGCAACAGAGGCACACAGAGGTGGTAGAGGTAAGAATTAAAGATGTGCTTCTAGGGCCTTTGCACCTTACAAAGCATGATATGAAAGGAGAAGTTACATGCTAACAACACAGGGCTTTGGAAAACTGTGTCCACACAGCACATGCATGTCCCCGTGGTCTAGAGTGTTAAGAGGAGGACGCTGGGCTGGTCAAGAGTACTGGACACTGATGATGAATGCAAACCACTGCAGACACTGTTCTGGAAGGACAATCATGGAGAATACAGAACAACTAGTGGAGGGCTCGAGATGGCCAAATAAACTCAAGGGAGAGACCCAGCCCCCTGGGGACTAGTCACTGATCTTACCCCAGGTGTAGCGGTTGGGACAGGGACATTTTCACTTTCAGTTGGCTTTAAGAAATCAAAGATTGAAAATGCATTAATGAACTGGGAGGAAGCTGGGGTTCAGGAGAATGGCCCCTCCCCGCTTTTAAACATTCTGCAGTTTGTGTCTCAGGAGAATCCATGTGCTCCCTCCCTGAGGAAATGCCACGCCACTGCCTGGGCCTGGACTTGAGGGCAGGCAGCCACTGATGCAAGCTCGGACACACTCCTTGCCAATCCACACCCCAGGACGTGATGTTCCAAGGCTGACAGACATCCAGTAGAAGGCAACGCTGCAAGACCTCAGGGTCCCCACACGCAGAAATGCAGGGTGGGATTCTATTTTCTTAGTCGGGGTTGTGGGTCTGAGGAACGAACTGCTCTGAGGGAAACCACTCCTAACCCTGGAGAACAGGATGACTCTACTGAATAGGGAAAACTGAGTGGAAGCTGCCTGTGGTCCTCAAACCTTCCAGACTCCACTCTGCTCCTAGGCCCAGAGAACTGGGTGGGGCTGAGTCGGAGCACACAGGAGAGGGGCTGGTTACCCCCTGAAGCTGCCACGGCCCCACTGGAAGGCTCGGCTCTAGACAACTGGGAAGAAGCAGCCTCCCAGCGTGCCCTGGGCTTCTTCAGCACTGCCTCACCTGAGGTCTGGGTGGGCTCCGGTCCCCAGGGTGCAGAATCCCAGCCCTTGCTGCCCTGTGCTCACCTGCCTCCCCACTCAGGCTGGGAGCCCCCAGGGGCAGGGACCTCACCTCATTCTAGTCAGTACCCAGCACAGAGGTTCAGTAAGTGATTATGAGAATGCAGAGAGGTTCTAAGTTAACTCACAAATATCAGGAGGCATCTTCAAATTCAACAACAATGGCTGAACAAGAGTTGGGAAGTACCAGCCTTCCCTCCAGTGGGGTCACCTCTGCTGAAGTGGCCGGGCTACCTGGCAGCCAGCACAGGAAGGGGGCTCTTCTGGCTGGGGGGCCATGAACTGCTGGGCGCTCTCCAGGCCTCTAGGGAGCCTCTCTGCACGGCGTGTCTGTACAGGTAATGGATATGCGTGCACGCCTGGATGCACACAACAATCAGCTGGTTCTCCCCAGAGATACCAGGAGAGGAAAAACTCCATTCTGAAGGCTTACTCTTGTTTACAGCTGCCTCCTAAGACCAAAACTAAAGCTCTGCAAAATTCATAAAATATAAGGTATTTGGGCACAACACCTCACAACTGAAATTTAACAATGACATTATGAAGCCAGGACTAACAGGTTCTGGTGGGGTTAGGAAGGGGTCTCTGCTTCAGCTGGGATGCTCTTTTTTACATTCCTTCTATTATCTCACCTCAAAAGAGACTGTATCTCCTTAAAGGGACAGATGATGCTTTTTAACTCAGGACTTTAACTAATGAAGGACTTTGTTTACCAAAGTTCTCCTGCTTTCCCACACCATCTCCCTCAGGGTATGTGCAGGGGGCTCCAGTCTCACCCACATAGCTGGCCTGTGAGGTGGTGTGTGCATGTGTGTGTGTGCTCAAGGAGACCAGAGCGTGCACAAGACAACACTCTGTGGCATACTTTTGCAAAGTCGTGTTAGATCTGCAAGAGAAGAAAAGGCTAGTGGTTGGGGCCACACTCTTTTTGGCCATGACCTGGCTCAAGCCTCTCCAGGAGGGACCTGGCTGACCCCTCCCCAGCCTGCTCCAAGAATAACAGAGCTTGTACACCCCACTGATGGCATGGGAAAGTTAGCTGCCAAACGGACTTTTGAAGCGTACGTCTCTTTTTCAACTGCTGTCTCTGAAGTATGTCCGATCTTGGGCTATGAACATGAAACCATGGGTAGTCTTGTTCAGAAAAAAAACAAAGAGGGAGAGATAGCATTTGTGGAGGGACAAGGCATCATGACATGCAAGAACGGAAGCACAGGGCAAACGGCACACCAGGTCGCATGCATCCCCAGAGCAGCCTGGGACACCCCTCCCCGGCCCCCACATGCTATGCTGGGCAGGGAGGACGTCACTAGTAGCACTCGGGGAAAAGTGCAAGTTGCCAAAATATCTTACAAACTGAGGGACCCTGAGGATGGCTTTCCTAAACTACAAATGCCAACCTGATGAAAGGGCAGGCCAGCTCTCATCCTGGGCTACCCATAGGAACTGGCTGGGGATCTTTAACACTCTGATCCCTGGGTCCCACTCCAAAGACTCTTATTTAAAGGACCTGGAGTATGCTCAAGCTTTGGGTATTTTTAAAAGCTCCCAGGTGGTTCCAACTCAGCCTGTCACTCACAACAGCTCATTCCCTTTAGATCTGGAGCAGCCACACAGAGTGGGGCCACCAGAAAAGCCCACACAGGCTCTTACAGCTAAGCAATGGGTTCTTCTGGGGTTGATGAGGGTTCAGTACTCAGATGGATGCAAACTGAGTAGGGCCATCCCCATCTTCCTTTCGAGGGATGGAGGAGGCTCACAAACCCAGGGAGCTGGTGACGGGTATAAAAGGACCATGAGCATGACACCGCTCTGCCAGACTCCTGGGATCAGCCACAGGGCACCCCTGGAGGCCAGGACACTAGGGAAGGTCTCACTCCCCAGGAAGCTTCTACAGTCAGCACTGAGGGCTAAACAATCAGGCTTCAATAGAGGGGTTTCCAGTGTCATCCTGGGCCCTGGGCTAGATGGCCTTGGTAGCTCCTTCCTGGGATGCCAGTCTTCGTTCTGAAACCCTACAGGAGGATGGACCCTCAGCCTTAGGAAGCCAAACTATACACCAGGGTTTGGAAAGCCCCTTCCCACAGGGCTCCTAAGCAGGCTCTTGAGATGTAGGCTCCAGGCCAACCCCTCTGCAGCTGCAGGAGTCAAATGATCCCTGAGTTCCCCAAGTGCACAGGGAGCAGTCTGCACTTATGCATTAAGTCTCATCTTTTCCACTGAAAGGATGCCATTTTCCAATCCAGACACAACGCCAACCAAGTGAAAGTGGAAGTGGCTCAGTCTTTGTGACCCCATAAGACTGCACAGTCCATGGAATTCCCCAGGCCAGAATACTGGAGCGGGTAGCCGTTCCCCTTTCCAGGGGATCTTCCCAACCCAGGGATGGAACCCAGGTCTCCCACACTGCAGGCAGATTCTTTACCAGTGAGCCACTAGGGAAGCCTGTGTTTATGTATTAAGTCTCATCTTTTCCCAAAAAAGCTGAAAGGATGTTGTTTTCCAATCCAGACAGGAAGCAAGCCAGCATCCCAGCAAACCAGTTACCCTGAAGCATCCTGGGGAATTCCTATGGGGAGCTTCTGACTTCTCACCTAACAGGTAACACCTCCGGCATGGAAGGCTTCTGTACTGGGGGTTGCTGAGTCTGTCTCTAGAAACCAGCTACCTGGTCCCTGGGAAAGGGTAAGCATACAGCATGGAGGGCTGAGCAACCTGACTGTGGGTTCAGAGCAAGAGACTGAGGACAGCGGCGGGCCACCTAGTCCACCCTGGGCCCACGACAAGTCAGCGACAGTTCTGAGGTGCCTGGGAGTGAGCTCCCTACTGTTGTTCTCGAGTACCAACAACGCAGACCTGGCTTCTAAACATGTGTGCTGCCTCCCCAGCAGCAGCGATAAAGGCCAAGTCTAAATGTCAGCGACAGCCATTCTCTGGGTTATGGAGAATACGAAGCTGGGTCATTTCTCCACTCAAGAACAAACAGGCATCAAAGAAGGAGCAAACATGAGCTCGCCAGTCCTCAGCTGACATTTTAGCAGCTTGATGATGTGATGACCAACTGTGATGAAGACAAGTCCATGAGAGCTCTCAAACCACGACTGTGGCTGGGTGGGTGTTGGGGAGGAGGGAGCAAGATGAAAAGGGCTCAGGGAGCATGCAAGCAGGACAATGGAAAGGGCCATCCAAACTGTTTTCACAAAGAACACAAATGCAGGCTTGATTTCTCATTTCCAGGTCAGATCAATTCATTCCTGTGACTACGCTGGTCTGTCACAGAGCCAAGTGTGACTGCCCACGATTGCCCCAGCTCAGGTGCCAGGCTGGAGACACAAAATAGGGCTCGGCAAACAGTTTAGATGACCACAACCCACAGCACTCCCGTGAAATTCAGCGAAAACCAAAGGTGGGGAAGCCAAAGACAAGAATACAGTCTTTTGAGTGCTTTTGTTTAACGACTTCACCGTATATATGTTTATATATACTTGCCGCTACAATTTTCTAAAAACAAAACCAACATGAAAATCAATTAGGCAACAGAAAAGATCAACAGAGGTTGGGAGAGACAGCACAGCAAATTAAACATTGCAAAAAATGATGACTTATGGCAGCTAAAAACAGCCAACGATGGACCAAGAATATTCACGCTCAGCTGAGTCAAGAGTGCGAGGGACAGGCCACCAGGGAAATCTTGGGTGCTGCTTCCCTGCGGAAATCGGCGTGGGAGAGGGCGGGGTGGAGGAGCCACTGGTTACACTGGGAGAGTTATGCCACCAGAGGTTAAGGACACCTAGTCTCCCCCGTCTCTGTGTGTGGCCTGTGGGTCACAGATGCCCAGTAAAGATGTGATGAAGGACTGAGTAAACGAGAAGGTGGCTGTGAGCATCCCTTCTACACAGAGGCCCAGCACAGAAATGCTGAGGCCCCTAAGGTCCCCTACTGGCCCAGGGTGCTGAACTGGCACTGCTCCCGGCTCAGGGAGGTCTGGTCTCAGGCTCCATCTGACCAGGGGAAAGGTCACAGTTACTGAGAAACAGTACAAGGATGTTAACCAGTGTGATTTTTGAAAGCCTGATGGAAGGTCAATGAAAGCCTGTACTGTACAGACACCCCCGAGTCAAAGGCTAACTAAAAAATGGTCTGTGGGCTTTTATAGACCTGGGGCTTTCCTGACCAATGCAAGGTGAAGGAGGACACATCTGAGACACCACTGAGTAGGGCTGAACCAGAGGGAAGGTGCAGTGGGCTCAGCCCCAGCACGCGGTGAGGCAGCCAGGAAGCTGCTGTGCTTCTGCGGGTGCACCAGAGCAGGGCTCAGGCATTACAGAGTCGGGCTGCCCACCTGGTGCACAGACCCTGGCCACATCCTGGCACACAGAAACAAAGCATGAACGACACCACCTGCACGACAGCGCTCCAAGGAGGTCTGTTCAAAGTATCATTTATGACATTTTCACTTGCGTTATAGACTACTCTGACTTAAGGGTCTGGTTCCAGAATGTTCACGTAAGTTTTCTTTGATGGAGGCTGTTAGCGCTGTATGTGGTGAGATGATTAGGCAGGCAGATGTCTGGTTGTAAACTGAGAAGAGAGCCCAGGGCCACACAGGGAGGGTCCTGCTGTCCTCCCAGCATCAGATTATTTTATAACCAAGCATAATTTTCACATGAGGAATGGCAATTTTATACCTGACTCGGGGAGTATTTCACATAAAGTGGAATTTATAGACATCTAAGCTTACGGAGGTTGGCGGATCTATGTACCTAAGTCTAACAAAATACCATTTCAGTACCTGGTCATGGCATGAAGTTGAGTGTCACGAGGCTTATCACATCCTCAAGGACACAGTAATGTCTTGCAGTTCATTTCCCTAATTATTACACAGAAAATCTACATTTAAAGTAATGATGCTGCATCTCCCTGACACTTTTTTTTTTTTTTAAGCAAGTACATTCATAAATACTCCTATCATTTTGTTATTGCAATGTACCTACGAAGCAGGGAAGGCAGACATCATTCACCCTGGTGGGTCCATGAGGGAACTGAGGCCCAGGCCAAGCGGTCCACTACTTTATACTCCACTATCAGCCTGGCTCCCAAAGCAGTGGCATACAGAGATCTCCTTCTCCTTATTTGATACAGGCTGTCTGGGCACCAGGATGGACCATACGATCGATACCACAGATGTCAGCCAGGCAAAGCGTGGCAACCCATTCCCAGCCAGGTGTCGGGGGCAGAGGGTCAGGCTGGCACCGTGGAGCAGGAAGCCCCTCACAGCACACAGCAACCCGCCCCATGCTCCACCCATCCCTGCAAAGGGCTCCACGCACCCTGGCACACACGCTTGACACCCACAGAGGCCTGCCAATGCACTAGGGACAGACCAAGCAGGCAGGGCCGGTTCTGCCCACAACAGGCCCTCCCGGTCAAGGCATGGGTCAGATCCCAGAGGGGCCAGTGGGATGTGGTACTGCCCTTTTTTTGGAGCCTCTGATTTTGAGGAGGGTTCTCCGGATGTTTCCTAAAGGGTATGGGGGGTGTCACTCCATCTACCACACTGCTCCCCAACACAGGATTCAACTGGATACAATACAGGAGTGCTGACACCCTCCCCTGATACACTCGAGGGTCCCCTTGCCTGGCCTGGGGCTGCCTTCGATCTGCATCACTACTTGGGGAGTTAGGATGGGGACGTTCTCAGTGTCAGCAGTAGGGCAGGGTACAGGTGAGGATATCTAGGGCACGGCTGTGGGGTTTCTCTCCTGTGCCTCCACAGAACCATGGTGGGCCCCAGGGCTCACATTATCAACTCTGTTTTCCAGCTGGAGAAACTAAGGCATGAAGCAGCTGGGGGCCTTGCCAAGGTCAGACAGCTACCGGGCGGCAATGCTCACCTACCCACACAATACACAATAAACTCCCAGCCCCTGACATCTTAAGAAGGTCTTTACTAATCATGTTTTCATTCCAAAATGGCAATTCCGTGTTTACTTCCCCACTGTCATTCAGGGGAAGGGGATGGGGGCGGGAGGGAAAATAGTCTTTTGGAACAAAAGTGAAAGTCGCTCAGGTGTGTCTTGGCTGTTTATGACCCCATACACTATACAGTCCATAGAATTTTCCAGGCCAGAATACTGGAGTGGGTAGCCGTTTCCTTCTCCAGGGGATCTTCCCAATCCAGGGATCGAACTGGGGTTTCCTGCATTGCAGGCGGATTCTGTACCACCTGAACTACCAAGGAAGCCCTTGGAACAAATGTGTGCGTGAATTTCTAAACGCGTATAGAGGCGCGTGGGGGAGGGCTTCTGGTCTCATCCACATTAGACTTAACGAAAACAATTAGGTTTATAGGACACAAAGTCGGCTACTTACATTCACTTCAGTTATAGCAATATCAACGACGCTACCAACAACAATTAAGGCATCAAAAGTGTTCCATGCATCAGCGAAATAGTGCTGTTAGGCAAGCAGCCAGAAGCCACAGAAGGGAGGAAGCACAACAGGAGAAAAAGAAGAAAGGATAGTGTTATAAAAGGGGAACATTCTAGCACAGAGCCACTTGGCTACTCAAAAAATCGCCCTAAAATAAAAATATACTAGGTACATCATTTTGGGTATCGCTTCTGACACAGCAAATAAAAACAGTCACAAGTCCCTGTCTTGCCCTGCCTACTGCACCATCGTCAGTCCCACCAAAGACGACTCGTGTCTCAAAAGGCCTGCGGATCAAGTTCTACACTAAAAGGCCTCTTTTCCACACTCTCCCTTGCAAACTCCTGGTTTTGGGTCCAGTGCGATCGGGCTCTGTGACTTGTCCGGGTGACGCAGTGCAGGGTAGGGTGGGTGTGCAGACAGAGACGGGACGGGAAGCGCCCCAGGCGGGCACATACTCACGTCGGCTTCGCTGAGGGCCACGTCTACAATGCTGCCGATTACGATGAGGGAGTCAAAGGTGTTCCAGGCGTCACTAAAGTACCCCTGGACAGAGCAGGCGGGGGCAGACGTTCATGAGCATGTAGGAAGGAGACGCCATGCTGACCACATGGGGACATACCCAGGCCCCGCAGCACCCACGGAAACCAGGAGCCAAAGGGAAGTGACCACACTGTCTGCCGGTGGACAGGGATGTGGGGCGGGGCACCTGAATGTGTGAAAGAGTCCATACGCACGCGCAAACACACGCACGCATGCATGCACACACAGCGCAAACCTTGGTCCTAGGCGGCCCTGGACCAAGCCACATACCTGCAGGACACACAGGCAGGAGGCACATGGCGACCCTGCCCTGGCACCCAGAGTCAAAACCCCAAGCTGCAGGAGGAGAGGGCCCTCCTACTCCTTGCATGGGGTCCCCAACCACCCCACTTCCTTTTCCCCCGCTTGAGCACTACGACCGGCATTTCACGTTCTCACTGTGTGCCCTTGAAACAAACCAGTATCCCTGCCCCTCCTCGCCAGTCCAAGTACTGCAGAGGGCATGTCCTGAAAGGAAGTCCTCACAGAGCTCTCAGTCAAAGGGACACGAAGGTTTACAGGGAACAGGCCGGCGAGGCACGTGGTCCAGGTACAGAGGTGCGGGCGGGGGGTCAGTGCAGGCAAGGTCTCACGGGGGAGGAGCACTGAGCTAGGGTGATGATGGTCAAGGTTCCCACTGTTCCCTAGAGCAGCGTCAACCCCCCAAGAGGCTCCTCTTTCCCTCCATCACTGTCTTCCCCTCCCTCTGCATCCTCCAGGCTGAGAGGGCTCCTCTCCATGCTGCAAAACCCCAGAGTCCTCTGTGACCCCCAACCCTATGCTACCTGCCCATATTCACTTCCTCCTTCAGGCTCAGCTCAAATGTCAAAGCCCTGATGGCTTCTTTGCAGGTCCTCCTCACCTGCAGCTCCCATCCTGGGGAGTCAGAATCTCTCTTGTTCTCTGAAGCTGTGATCATTAAATCTGGGGTCTGTGCCTGAAGGTCAACCCTGGGATAAGCCCTCTGAGAACGAGGACTGTGCTGACTGCTCTGCCCACCCCCCTCCACCCGCTGATGAATCTCACCCCCCAGCCCAGGGCTCTGAGCTCAGATAGTGCCTGACACGTGGCAATGCCTCCAGCTGCCATCAGCACGCATCCTCCAGGTCATTCAGCTCTGCTCTACTGTCACTGTTTTGGGCTCTTGTATCTTGTGGAAGGTAGAACATCCTTAGGATGTAACTTAAAAATCCATGTACGCATGGCACACACGCTGCGTCCTCTTTTGGGCTCAGCACAGTAGGGGCTATATTAGTGCCTGTTGTCTCCTGATAGTCCCCAGGAAGCCCTCCATTGGAAGGCGTGGTGGGAGCTCTGTACCCGGAGGCTTCTGGTTGCAAGGCCAACACCTGAAAATCCACTGTGTCTTTTCAACAAGACAAGACGTGTTGTGGAAATAAAAACTCTGGTCTGAACTAAATAAAAAGGGGCCCAGCATGCTTACAACTGGGTGTCCTTAGTGCTGGATCAAGAAGACCAGAACAGATGGTTCTGTGAAGTGTCAGGCCCCAGGAACTGGTATCAAGTGCAGACCCGGAGGGAGGCGTGCAGAGCCCCGGCCCCTTATGCCACTGTGCAGAAGGTGGACAGGCTGGCTGTTCCAGTAGCTGTGGTAGAGATGTCCATCCTGATCACTGTTAATCATCCCAAGTGCATTTATAGGGGAGCTCTAACACTGCCTGAGGGTTCGGTATTTTTAAACAATTTCCTCTTAAAGAATGAACGATCTTTTCCAACCAACTGGCATGACTTCTGACCCCAGGTCCTCATCTCCTCTCTCCTCCCTGCCCACAGTCCCAGTGCCTCCCTCATAGTTCCTCACCCTCATGACTGCCACCTCCCAGACCCCTCTGTCAGCCTCTAACCAGAAAGCAAAAGCTTGCCTGCCCCAACTCTGTGATCTGTGGTACACGTTACGTGTCTGACGGGAGGGCCTGCTCAACAAATACCACATCTCACCTCTTCGAGCTTCTCTTCTCGCGAGGCAGGCCAAACTGAGGAGAAGGGCAGCCCCAGGGAAGGACAGGGCTGGTGCCCCTCAACAGACCAGCTGTGCTGGTCAGCAATGAGACTGGCACCCGGCCGCAAAGGCATGACGCCGGACCAGTCAGCCGATGACACGGTGGGCGGAATGCCGCCACTGTACTGGACTGTGAGGATACACGTTCACTCTCAGATGATTCGCATCACTGCAAACAGTAACGCACAGCGGGCTACCTGGCGGCCTAGCCACAGAGCACACTCTTGGGGGCAGAGCCTGTCCTTTCTTTAGGGGTTTAACAGCAATGTAGAGTTGCAGAGCACTTCCCCTCTCCTCCAGAGAGAAACTGATGCCTTAGCAACACGTGGTCGTCAGGAGCGACTGGGCCTCGAGAGAGACGGAGAACAGTAAAGACCCACTGTCCCTTCTGTCGCATCTCGCACATGGTCAGCCCCTGCCCTGTCCTGCTATGGCACCTCCCTTAGCAGAGGCCACACCCACTGCCTGCGCGCTCAGTCCCACTCTGCTTTAGACTTTATTCCTTAGGAGCTCCTCGCAGGAGTCTCTGTCTCTCCAGAGCGGTCAGTTTCACCTCTGGACCACTCCTATCAGCCTATGAACTGTTCTCCAGCTGGCCCACCCCGGCCCACTGTGATGTATAAGGTCACTCAGAACCAACCTGAGAGCGACTTGACCTTTGGCGTCCCAGAACTCTTTGGCAACCTCATCAACTCCCTCTCCAGAGAGTCCACTGTACTCACTAAATCGTGCCCAAATTCCAGAGGGTTCCTGGACTGACCCCCTAATCTAGGAGACAGGAGGCTGGAATTGGTGCAGGTGCCTGGAATCCACAGGCTCTGGCCAGGTGGCTCTGCTAGGGCTCCAGGGGAGGCAGAAAATGCCAGCCCTTCCCTTCTTCCCACACCCCATTTCCCTGTTTAGTAGCCTCCTCTGTAATAAAGTCACTGTCAAGTGAGTATGACTCAGCCCCCACCCTTCCCATCAAAGTCACCACAGCATCTGGTAACCAGCAGGGTAGGCCAGGGCTTCCAGCACGGCATTGCCTTCATGCTCTCTCCTCTTAGCCCGTGACAGGAGGGTCTCCTACAACTGAGTGCTGAGGCCAGGGTGCCCGCATGTGGAACCAGCAGGCCCTAGCAGCCCAGTCAGACTTGGCCCTTATTATTTTTTGTCCTTTCTCACCCATTTGAAAGAACCAAGCAAGTCATTCCCAAGCAATGTCAATTATTCGAAAACACTTCTGACTCTGGAAATTCAAAATCATAAGCCAGATTAACATGGACATAAGACCAGGAACTTTGCTGTTTCTGAGAACTCTGCTCTGATTGTTCATCAGTGTTGTCTCCTGCCCAACTCCAGGCTCCTGGGAGCCGAGCTGGACCCACAGCCAGGACAGAGCACAGGTGCGGCATGGGTTGGGCAACAAAGTGTTTGTAGTGGAAATGAGAAGACCAAGTCCATGCTCTTTTTGCTGCCTGGAGTCTCTCTGCAGATTGAAGAAGCTGAGGCAATCACTGGCCTTTTGGGGTTTACTGAGGCAGCTGAATGAGGCAGTTTTCATTCCAATCCCAAAGAAAGGCAATACCAAGAATGTTCAAACTACCGCACAATTGCATTCATCTCACACGCTAGTAAAGTAATACTTAAAATTCTCTAAGCCAGGCTTCAGCAGTACTTGAACCGTAAACTTCCAGATGTTCAAGCTCGTTTTAGAAAAGGTAGAGGAACCAGAGATCAAATGGCCAATATCCGCTGGATCATCGAAAAAGCAAGAGAGTTCCAGAAAAACATCTATTTCTGCTTTATTGACTATGCCAAAGCCTTTGACTGTGTGGATCACAATAAACTGTGGAAAATTCTGAGAGAGATGGGAATATCAGACCACCTGACCTGCCTCTTGAGAAATCTGTATGCAGGTCAGGAAGCAACAGTTAGAACTGGACATGGAACAACAGACTGGTTCCAAATAGGAAAAGGAGTACGTCAAGGCTGTATATTGTCACCCTGCTTATTTAACTTATATGCAGAGTACACCATGAGAAATACTGGGCTGGAAGAAGCACAAGCTGGAATCAAGATTGCTGAGAGAAATATCAATCACCTCAGATATGCAGATGACACCCACCCTTATGGCAGAAAATGAAGAGGAACTAAAAAGCCTCTTGATGAAAGTGAAAGAGGAGAGTGAAAAAGTTGGCTTAAAGTTCAACATTCAGAAAATTAGGATCATGGCATCTGGTCCCATCACTTCATGGGAAATAGATGGGGAAACAGTGGAAACAGTGTCAGACTTTATTTTTGGGGGGCTCCAAAATCAGTGCAGATGGTGATTGCAGCCATGAAATTAAAAGACACTTACTCCTTGGAAGGAAAGTTATGACCAACCTAGACAGCATATTGAAAAGCAGAGATACTACCTTGCCAACAAAGGTCCGTCTAGTCAAGGCTATGGTTTTTCCAGTGGTCATGTATGGATGTGAGAGCTGGACTGTGAAGAAAGCTGAGTGCCGAAGAATTGATGCTTTTGAACTGTGGTGTTGGAAAAGATTCTTGAGAGTCCCTTGGACTGCAAGGAGATCCAACCAGTCCATCCTAAAGGAGATCAGTCCTGGTGTTCATTGGAAGGACTGATGCTGAAGCTGAAACTCCAATACCTTGGCCACCTCATGCAAAGAGCTGACTCATTGGAAAAGACCCTGATGCTGGGAGGGATTGGGAGCAGGAGGAGAAGGGGACGAGAGAGGATGAGATGGCTGGATGGCATCACCAACTCGATGGACATGAGTTTGAGTGAACTCCAGGAGTTGATGATGGACAAGGAGGCCTGGTGTGCTGCGATTCATGGGGTCGCAAAGAGTCGGACACGACTGAATGACTGAACTGAACTGACGCAGCTAAATCACCTATCAACTTCTGCCAGGTATTATCTAGGAAGCAGTCAACCCAACGGTTGATCCATCGTGCCAGCTTTGGGCAGAAGCTGTAACTGACAGCTTTCCCACCAGCATAAGCTTTCCCAAAGGGCAAGTGGAGGCTTGGAGGAAAAACACATTCACATTTGGTCACTCTGCTCTGCCTAAGCCCCTGTGATGGAAGAGTGGGTAGCGTCTGATGCCGAGAGCCTGAACTCACAGGCTTCTCCATCCATTCTTTCCTTCCTACCATCACTTTTCTGAGTAACCTGCATGTAGCAGGCATCGCATGAGACAAACAGGAGCCAGCCTGTGACCTTGAGCAGCTGCTCATCAGCTAATGGGGAGAGAGACATGGGTGGCACTGATGTTGACAATGCACACTGAGCATCTGACAGAAGCACGTGTGCAGGGGGAGTCGACCCCAGCTGGGCTGGGGGGACACTGTCACGGAGGAGCCCACATTCCAGACAGGCCTTAAAAGGCAAGGTGGACAAAGGGCTTCCAGGCACAGAAGCATGAGCTGCAGAGAAGCCCAGCAGGCTAACAGCTGGGGATGGGGGCAGAGGAGGAATGGCCGGGAACTCACAACTGGAAATGTGGCAGACATGTACACACACTAGTATTTGGTGCCGGACTTTGATTACTCAGCAAAGAAATACCTCCTCCCCACCACTGACCAACCCCGCCACAGACACACAGTAGAGGCTTGGTCACCTTGGGTTTACAAGTGAGTGCACAGAAGGTGAAGGGAAAGGGCTGAGGCCAGAGGCAGGAGACGGTTCAGCAGTGGAGTGACGCAGGAAGGAGTAGGGCAGTGGAGGCTGGGGTGAGACAAGCTGGCCACCGAAGCCCTGGGCATGGACGTGTCTTACCAGGGGAGAAGGAGACCAGAAGGGAGTGGTGGACCCAGGTCTTGATGGGACAGCTGAGCCCACAGATGAGCCTGATATCAAGTTCTCGTTAAGGAGAGGCGTATTTCCTCTCAAGTGTTATTTGGCTTTAAAGCACATCACTGAGATATATGTACTCACTGATGAACTGAAAAGACAGTATCAAAGTTTCATTCCAGGAAGTACAGAATATACTCCAGGAAAACTGCTGGTGCTGACTGAGCAGCCTCATTTCTGCCAGGGACCCGGGGAAAGGAATGCTGTCCTGGGAGGTGGACGGAACCATATGTCCAGTGTTTGCCACATGTCTGCTCTGCACAGAAGCAGGAGGACAGTGCTCAACCGCTTTCTTCTTCCTCTGAAACCAGTACCTCGACTTTTTCCACACTCCAGTGTTTTGGTGTGTAGATCAGGCATTTTCAAGGCACAGCTGACCCTTGAACAATGCAGGTTTGAAATGTGCAGGTCCACATACAAGCAGAGATTTTTCAATAGGAAATCTCACAGCACAACGTGGTCCGTGGTTGGACGAATCCACGGATGCAGGGGAACCTCAGATAAGGAGGGGTGACTCTAAGTTATACTTGGATTAACCCGCATGTTGTTCAAAGGTCAAATGTAGAACCAAGAGCAAAATGCTTAGACGTCTAAAAGGTGGGAACAAAGTGTGGCTCTCTGAAGACAGGCCCATGGCGGAGGCAGGTAACATAGTTGACCACGTGTTGGACAAAACACCACACAGGTGGCTTCCAGAAGCACAAAGAAGGAGACAAAGCCCTCCTTGGGGTAAGAGAATCACTGGAGGATTCCAGCAGCTGCCCCTCAGGAGAACTGGGGGGAGGCCAGGAGACGAGACTTGGCTCTTACTCCCACCAGGGCCCCACTTTCAAAACCCTAGGGTGCCCAGGTCACTCCAAGTGCGTGAGGTCAACGCCCGATGAGTGGGTCTTCCCTGGGGAGCTGACACAACCCGCTGAACAGCCTGATTGCCCTGCCCTCACTTCCTGGCTGTCTGGCCTCTCGACACCTTCCATGCTTGCTGAACCCACACTCCAAACAACTCTCTCCCTGGAAGGATCCCACCTCCCCACCCGGGAAGCACCCAGCTTTGCGAGAGGTGGTTCCTACTTCCATCCCCCAGCTCGGCCCTTCCTGCTTATGGAGACTGGGTGAGCTCACCTCGCAGAGCCTCAGACCATGTCCCTCTAACTGTGCTCTCACTCAAGAGGGCCCCTTCACCAGCCAGGCCTTGCAGATGAAAGAAGTCAGGTTCCTCCACTGGTCGGAACCCTTCCTCTTGTGATGCCTTCTCACTTCCAGGAGGGACTCTCACCCCACCACCCCACTTCAGGCTGTGTTCCACATAGCAGTATAGCCAACTGTACCCCCAAACTCCTGCCTCCCTCACTATACCCCATCTCCAGCTCTGGGGCCTCCATACTCCTGACCCTCCACCTGCAAGCACTTCTCTCCCACTGAA
Organism: Aepyceros melampus; assembly: GCA_006408695.1. Taxonomy (NCBI): domain Eukaryota; kingdom Metazoa; phylum Chordata; class Mammalia; order Artiodactyla; family Bovidae; genus Aepyceros; species Aepyceros melampus. Next base: position 223,048 of record SJXQ01000194.1, read on the forward strand.
CCCACCTCTGCCCAGCCCCCAGCACCTCCTCTGCCTTCACCAGATGGCACCTGCCAGCAGGTACTCTGCCCAGCGTTCACTGATCCCTGAGTGCCAGGACTGGGTAAGCTTCTAGGGACCCTGTGGGTCTGTCAAGTGGCAGCACTGATCCTGAGTGGGACCCACATGGTGGGCAACTCACAGACTCAGCTGGGTCAAGGGTTATCCAGACGCTCGCCAGGAGGGCTGTTTCCATGGCCACCCATCGGCCAGCACGCCCCACAACGGCCCCCATCCAGCCGCTACACTGAAGCCCACCTGAGCTAACTTCACTCTTTGTATTTCTAGGACAAAATAGCTGCAATCCCATCTCTCTTGACAGATGCCAAAAAGTTCTCCCAGAAGGTGTGTCCTCACCGTGGAGCACACAACCCAGGAAGACCCTGTGATTTGAGCATTCCAGGAGAGACAAAGACTTTCTGGATTGAAGCTGCTGGGCCCGGTTCCCAGCCCTCTGGCTTCCTGGCCATCTCCCTCACAGAGATTCTCCCCTCGGCTGCCTTTGCAATGTGCTTCCTCTGACGGGAGGAGGGCCTCATGGAATTCTCTGTGGAAGGCCTGACCTTGGTTTGCTAACACGGAAGAGGAGACAGGAGAGTCAGGGAGCGTTTTAAGAAGAGCTTTGCTTCTTGGTGAAATGACTCTCTCTGGCTCCTCCTGACACACAGTGACAACATAAAATCCATCCGCTTCACACGTACAGCGACAGTGCCCCTCGAGTGTAGAGATGCTGCTGCTACTGCTGCTAAGTTGCTTCAGTTGTGTCCGACCCTGTGCGACCCCATAGACGGCAGCCTACCAGGCTCCCCTGTCCCTGGGATTCTCCAGGCAAGAATACTGCAGTGGGTTGCCATTTCCTTCTCCAATGCATGAAAGCGAAAAGTGAAAGTGAAGTCACTCAGTCGTGTCTGACTCCTAACGACCTCATGGACTGCAGCCTACCAGGCTCCTCCATCCATGCGATTTTCCAGGCAAGAGTACTGGAGTGGGGTGCCAGTGCCTTCTCCGAGAGATGCTGCTGCTGCCGTTTAAAGATTTCTCTTGCTTCTAATCGCAGGTTGTCTTCTGCTGTGAAAATACCTTGTGGATGAAAACTGCAAAGCAGTGCAGTTTCTAACGGAAATCACTCATTTAAAACCCTGATCTATCAGTACTGATTATAAATCAGCTACTGACTTCCCCTTGGCCTCACCAGTCTGTTCTCACGCCACTGAACTCCCCTCCCAGCTTTGGTATCAGCGGTCCACTGGACACAGCCACTGACAGCGCGCACACACAGACATACACAGACTCACACGCGTGCCATGGGCAAATGTGCCTTCTTGGAGTTTCATCACCAGGTGGGGGGAAGACAGGGCGAGGGGATCTGGGAAAGTTCCATAGATACATTCCGTGTTGCCTTTCAAAGTTCTTATTTTGCAACCTTTCCATCAGTCCAGACAAATACTGTTCAGAGATGGAAAGGGCAGAGGGACACAAACCAAAATCGCAAAGGAAATCCAGAAGAGTTTGGGAGGGGAGGAAATGTGTATGTATGGAGATATGGACAAGTCACAGGAAACAGCATCTGGCCATGCAGAAGTGCCAAATCTGACCCCACTGCAATCACCCCAATCAGTCACTTACAAGTGTCCTTTCTTTTTGGTCCACAAAGATCTGATAAAGATGGCATAGAAATTAATTCGAATTAAAGAAAGGAACAGTTCTGAATTAGAATCCCACTAAAGTATGGAGTATGTGAAACCATCATTTCGTAATCCAGGTCTTACTTAGATAAGTATTGTCAGATACTTTCCACACCAATGAACGAATACTGGGGGTTGCTAAACTCATTCTCTAACTTGGATGGGTGGAGGGTTTGCTAGTCAAGAAACTGAGGGTCAGCTGTCCCACAGTTGAGACTGGATCTGCTCCTCCATCTAGAGTTTTAGGGCAAGGGAACATCACTGCTTGCTGAGCAGGACAGTAGTGGTCACAGTGACAGTCCTGGCATGTCTACAGCACGGGGCTACATGCCAGGCCAGGCATTCCTGTAAGCATGGCACACAGAGTGATTCTCACTCCTCTAAACCATGCTATGAAACAGGACTCCTAGTGCCCTCATTTCATGGATGAGGAAATGGGAGTGACAGGGCAGAGAAGTCACTCGCTTGGGGATTTGAATCCAGTCTGCTTCCAGACTTGTGCATCTCTGCGCACACTGTACTACCTGTCTCTTACACTACACACATTGACAACTGTGGACTGGATGCAGGCCTCCTAAAGGGGCCATAATACGCAGAGCAGTCCAATACAGTTCAAAATGCATGTCTTGCTTTGTCTTAAAGTGAAGAGAAATTTTTCTAAATTAAACACATGAAAGATGGTATGGCTCTGAGAGGTCTGCAGCTGGTTGATTTTCCATAAAAGGTGAAAAAGATGCTGTAGACCAAGAACAAAGAAAACTGAAGTTTTTCTGCTGGTAATCTAAAAGTAACATCAGGGCAGAATTATATCTGATGGGTTCTGTGAAAGCAATGTCTCCAATGCTCAAGTAAGGAGGTGAGTTTCTCTGAGACAGTGTGACGCATGCTCTTCTAGAAACAGAAAATCTGGTTTCAAAACAGTCTTCTCTTCATTGTGCAAATTCCTAATTTGCTCTTCTTTTTCTCAGAATTGTTTTTATGAGGTTTTGTTTTTGCAGATTTATTTTCCCCTGTGTACACAGATGCCCTTATCAGGTGATAACCTACTTAACAGCCAGAACCATTCAGCATAATCCAGAAACACAAGACTAACAGGAAATGAGCACTTCTCAGAGATGATTCAGCAACAGCCCTTGACAAGTGACTTCAGCAACTTACCTTAGGCTTAAATGCAATGACTTTCAAAACCATCTCGACAGTGAACACCCCAGTGAAGACCATGTTCAGGATGTCCATGGCATCATTAAACATCTTGGACTGCTCATAGTGCTGTGGATGGAGGCAGAGGCACAGTTCTCAGGGTCTGCTCTAGATTTGCAAAAGGAGGCGCCCCAGCCCTCCAGCCCCGAGCAAGCATCCATCCCACGTTTGGACATGGAGGTGACCTCCCCATCCAACACTCTCTCCCAGTGATCCCACTGACCCTGCAAGGGCACATGGCTGACCCCCCACAAAGTGCAGGAGGCCTCGACAAAATGAGGGTGACTGAATAATGAAGGGAAAAGAAATCCATTTCCTCTGCTCAGGATAAAGGGAATCCACCCTTTCTCCTGACAGGGTTTATATTCAGGGCCTTGACCCAGTCACAATGCAAAACACACCCACAGGTCTATGGACAGAGGTAGGATTCAGTTAGGTATACATTTTATGCCATTTAGGCCTATGTTGCAGAGAAGGCAATGGCACCCCACTCCAGTACTCTTGCCTGGAAAATCCCACGGGTGGAAGAGCCTGTAGGCTGTAGTCCATGGGGTCGCTAAGAGTCGGACACAACTGAGCAACTTCACTTTCACTTTTCACTTTCATGCATTGGAGAAGGAAATGGCAACCCACTCCATTGTTCTTGCCTGGAGAATCCCAGGGATGGGGGAGCCTGGTGGGCTGCCGTCTATGGGGTCGCACAGAGTCGGACACGACTGAAGCGACTTAGCAGTAGCAGCAGCAGGCCTATGTTCAATCAAAGTCAGTATTGTCTTGACTTTATGCTTTTCCCTATATCAGCAGGGAATCCTTTTCGTTCATAAAGAATTCTTCAATTTAAGGAAAGGGCCAGAAAATGTATCCTTGGCTGTCTTTAGAGCCATTTTCCAGACAACACTGGTTTGCTCAAATCCTTACAGTCAGTGGGAAACTGAAACTAGACGCTGGCCACTCTTGTCCTGGTGCAACAGCTATCAGGCAACGAGAGTGCTGGAAACTCTGTCAGTCCCGCTCTGTAATTCAACACGGCCAACTGACGGGAGCTGCAGCCCTTGCTCCCAGCATGAACAAGGAGAGGAGGCCACACAGATCAGCCTCCATACTCCACAAACCAGAAAGTTTCCCAGCGCCATGCTGAGAGCGACTTGAGGACGAGAATGTCATTCTGAGACAGTCCCAGGGCAAAGTGCCTGACCCAAGTGCATCAACTCTGTCTCCCACTTTACCAACAAAGAAAGCCAGGCCTGGCGGATGCAAATAACTTGCCCTGGATCACCCAGGGGCTGAGGAATCAAGTCAGGATTGAATCCCCTGTCTTTTCAACTCCACGTTGACAGAGCTTGAGTCCTCACCCACTCCCTGGCCACAGGAGCCCACAGGAAAGGTTTATAGACTGGAAGGCCATGCTGAGGCTCCACAGAAATGTCACTGATGGTCACAATGTATATACAGTCAGTCTCTTATGCAAAGGAGTGCCTGTAAACTCCTGTCCTGGAAACTGCTAGCCAGAATGGGAGTCTGGCCAAACTGCAGCCCAGACTCATCAGAAAAGCAAGCCTTCCTCTTGTGAGGGGGAGGCATTCCACCCTCAGGATCTGGGGCGTGGGGCTGCGCTGAAGGCCCACATGTGATCCACGTGGCTGTCTCCATTTTTACCTGCATGGCCAAGCAGAGTGTGTTGAGCATGATGAGGACAAACATCATGTATTCGAAAGGCGAGGAGTTCACCACGTACCAGAACTTGTACTGGTAGGGGTTTTTGGGGATGTATCTCCGCAGCGGACGTGCCTTCAAGGCGTATTCAACACACTGACGCTGCAACGGCAGAAAAGAGCAACAGGGGTCCTGAGCACGTCTATGGAAGAAGGACACAGTTCTCGTCTGCCCTGAAAAGCCGGTGCACACCTACTGGGAAGGACCATGGATGACGGGAAACCACCACAGCAACCCCCAAGGGTACCACTCAGCATCACTCACAATGGACCCCCAGACCCATCACCTCATCCGCTCCTCACAGCAGCCTTGGAGGGTAAGTGGAGCAGCCAGTGTGCTTTCTTTCGTTTTACTTATTAAAAGACTGAGGTCCTGTAGTGCATTAAGCAGAGATGCAAGGCCTCGATCCCCATCTCTGCCTGCCATTCCTCAATGCTGGTGGGATTCTCCTGCCCAGGAAAAGAAGCCAAGTAATGAGAGGCAAGGAAATCCTCAAGAATCAGAGGGGCTGGGCTGATTCCCTGAGACTGGAGGTCCCCGGCTGCTCCAGGAGGGACCCAGAAGGAGAACGAGAGTGTTAGCCCTGAGCATCTAGTGGTGAGTGAGCTGGGTGTCTGCTGAGAACTTCCGAGGCTCAGGAGCTCGTTGAGTTCATCTCAGAACCCCAGGACGTGGTCTGCGATGACAGCCAGGGCACTGCCCCAGGCACTCACGTGGGGGCCGAGACCAGTGCGCCACGTGCAGCCGGCAAAGAGGAGCCTCCAGCCCTGAAAGCCTTCAGCTCAGCATCAGATTCTCCTGGCTCCTTGGCCCTCAATGACCCCTATTCTCGGTTCTGTCTCTGGATTCTGACTTCAGACAGGCCCTCTCCATCCAAGGCCTGGCTCTGCTGTGACCTCATGTACTGCCTCTTGGGACCCCTGATCGGAGCCTCTTTGGGACCTTGTGATGACCTAGTTTGAGCTCGGCTGCTGCTTGGGTCCTGCCCTGATGCTCTTCTTCCTTGGCGGTGGTCAGGAGGGTGAAGAGCTGGGCCAGGCCTCCCTCAGACTGTGGCTGATACAATCTGCAGGCGCACCCGACGAGAGTGACATCTCCCTGCAAACCCAGCGGTCCTCGTGTTTCCCCTGGCGGGGATGCTACAGCCCGAGACAGACGGCCTCACCACGCACGGCCACTTCCCCCCAGGAAGCCCGGGCTGGCATATGACCCTTGCTCACTATGTAATCATCAAACCGAGATGACTACTGATAGAGGGCCTGGGGGAAACTCCCAAAACACAATCTCCATCTCACAGACTACTTTTCAGGGCTGAAAGTTAACTTGTTAATGTCCTCAATTTAAAAGAGATAAGGGAGCTAACCCAGACAGGAGAGGGGACGCACCCACAGTCACAGAGCAGGTTTAGGGAAAATACGACCAGTCCCAATCTCCCAGCCCTCTCATATCATCCAACGAGCAGAGCCAAAGGCCCCCATGTCTGTCAGCTTGGTTAAAACGAGGTGCAGGGTCAAGGGTGGTGCCAGTGCAATCTTGGTCTCAAGGTTAAAGTTAGCAACTGTCCCTGTGCTGCGAGAGGGTACTTCCTTCCAAGTCAGTGGTTCTCAACCAGGGGACATTTGACAATGTCTGAAGATGTTTTTGGTTGTCAGAAAAAACGGGCAGAATGGGGGGCGGTGCAGGTGCTACTGGAACCTAGTGGGTAGAGGGCAGTGATGCTTCCAAACCATGCACAGGAGGGACAGCAGAGAATCATCTAGCCTCCAGCATCAATGGACCCAAGGCTGAGAAAATTCAAGGCTGTGCCCTGCCAGGGACTCTGCAAGTATCAGGGGGTGCTCTCTGTCCCCAGGCCACACCACCCTGCATGATGCTGAGCTGTCACAGTAGGTCACGACCACACCAGGCGGCCAAGGTATTCTGGCTTCTCACCCACATGTGGGGGTAAATTTAAAAATTACCACCTCATCTGTCTCTGGAAAACTAACTCTCAATACTGATGACTCAGATTGGCTGAGAGTATGCTCTGAGCAGAGCCTGAGCCCCAGGGGCAGAGAGCAGGTGGGCACCCTGCTCTGCACGTGGGGAAAGCCATCAAAAGAGAAATCAGTCCTCTTTAGCTCAAGGGACGGAAGCCCAAACAGTGTGTGACTTTAACCTGATTTTTGTCCAGCTCACAGTTCTTATACTCTTTCTCCCCCTGCTCCTGAAACGTGACGATGACGAAGCCCACGAAGATGTTCATCATGAAGAACGCGACGATGATGATGTAGATGATGAAGAAGATGGAGATCTCCACGCGGTGGTTGTAGATGGGACCCACGTTCTCTCCGTTCGAGTCGATGGCTTTGTACAGCAACCTGGAGAGCAGAGAACCAGTCAGCACCAGCCCTGCTGCCTTCTGAGTGCCTCTGGGGGCACTGACAGTGGGAGCCCTCACTAGGAGCCCACCCCAAGTACCCTGGATACATGGTGGTCCTCCATGAAGCCTCCTGAGCATCAGGCCAGGCAGCCCAGCACCTGAGGGAGGAAGGAGCACCTGGGATGTATTTGTGGACTGATTGCTCTGAGAACCAAGGAAGACGTACAAGTATTGAATAATGCTCCTTTCTAGTCACAGACAGAGAGAGGAAGGACGTCACATGCAAGTCTTGGTGGAACTGAAAGCTATAAACACAAGAGCACGAGTAAGCAGCCGGGGCAATTCCAAAGAACTACAGGATGTTCCCCCAAGCTGAAACAGGCACGAAGGGAAATACGTGCCAAGCACTCTGAGCAGGAGGAGGGGAAACTGTGGCAGCAGCCTCCAGTTCAGTTCACGCCCATTCCCACGCAGATGCAGCCTCTCCGAGCACTAACTGCATGCCGCCCTGTGCCGGATGCTTGCGCATCCCTCTGGAAAGGTGGAATACTGCAGTCCTGTCTTACAGAAGCTCATGGAGGGGTCTCAGTGTCCAAGGTCAAGGTCAAGGTCCTGGGGGGCAGAGTCAGAGTGGAGCCCATCTGCCCTGAGCCCCAAGCTCGTTCATTTTCCTGCCATCAGATTCGCTAAAGTGCCACATTTAAAATCTGAGGCCACAGCCAGTGCCTCTGAGAGCGCAGGCTCTCACCCCATGCTCCCTACCCCTAGGGCCAAGCCCCACTCGACTGTCCTTGTACTCTGCAGGCACTCCACGCATCCAGAGTCCTGCCAGCCCATCCACTCTGCATAGCTCCTCTGGGCATGACAACTTGACATGCAGAACACCATCAATGTATGTATATTCTGGTGGCAGGAGCTGGGGTGCCATCAGAGAGCAGAGAATAAGAAAGGTGTAAGAGATTCTCCTTTTGTATTCTACTTCCTTCCCTTTTTCTTACGCCACCCATCAGAACCCAAGTCACTCCTCGGGGCCCTGTGCTGCATGACACTGACACACCAGGCCTCTCCTGCCTGGCTCGGCTGAGGACACTGACTAGATGCGGGCCTTGAAAGGGGAACCATGTCTAGACAGCTCTGTTTCTTCCATGGGGCTTAATACAGTGTGCTGCGGAGAGCTAATATCAAGAGCACACTTCATGAATGACCGAGTGAGTGCATCAATGAAAGATACAACACGCTGGTACGTATTAGGACTCGGAGTGAATGAACAAGCAGTTGGGGACACTACCAAGGGCCTCTTTAGGACAGCGTAACGGCTTTACTGATGGGGCGACACAGGGGCTGGCCTGAAAAATGCCTCTGGGGACTCCCCATTCCCATCCAGGGATGCCCCCCTCACCCCATCCCAGCTTCTCAAATCTGAGAGTCCTGGCAGCTGCCCATAGAGGTGAAGCATTCACCGAATCAGAGGGGCCCTGTGTATCAGGAAGTGACTGCTAAAGCAGTGGCCCAAAGTTACAAAGTCAGAGAAGAGGCCTGCAAAGCTGGAGAAAAGCAACAGGACTCGCCCAGGAGAGACGGCTCAGCCCAGGGTGCCTGCGAAGCAGCAGGGGCATCCCTAGGAGACACATGGTCCTGGTACTCACGCAGGCCAGCCCTCGAACGTGGAGACCGTGAACAGAGCCATCATAGCCGAGAGGACGTTGTCGAAGTTGAAATCGCTGTTTTGCCAGATCCTCTCACGGACCACAGGGCTATCAACATCCCCATCCTTGTAGAGGATGAAGAGCCCCCTAGACAGGAAAAGAGGTGGGGTCACCCAAGCTGGACATGGAATGGGTTGACACCCCAATCCCTCCCCAGCCCCAGGCACCATCACGCTTAGTCCACAGCCAGGCCACAGGTCTGAGCACAGCACAGGCTGCCCTTCTCCATATCCTGGCCTGTGTTCAGTCTACTCTAGGGTTCAAATAACCAGTTAAACGAGTATTCTCTAGAGCGACCAAGCAGACACCTAGCACGTGCCTAATCACAAATGAGAACTGCTGAACAAGAACCGTCCCTCCTACAATGGGCTCCAAGTGTGCAATGAAGAGCCAAGAGCTTTGGCCGTGCGGACTTCCACAGCTCTGGGAAACCAGCCCAGGCATCCTCTTATCTCTTAGTTTTAATCGAATTCCTTTTCTGATATTAACAATATTCCCAGTTTTCTTTCCAAAACAATTCTGTAATTGCTGGCACACAGTATTTCTCATACAATTTCACTCCTGGAAGGGTTCCAGCATCTTTGTTCTACAGACGAGGAGGCCGACATAGTGAGGGACGGGAAGGCTTCCATGCCGTCACCTCCATGGGCGACCCCCTCCAGCCCACGGTGTGAACAGGGGCCCCGAAGCCCACAGCCACAGCCACACGGCAGTCAGATAACTCTCTGAGAGCACCGACCACTGAACAGAAGGGCCCAGTGAGCACCCAGTGCAGGCAGCCCAGCCATGGCTGGCAACATCTCAGGACAGGGAAACAAGAACGTCTACACTAAGGTCTCAGCACTTCAGGCTGTGGTTCCGTGTCTGCCTTCAGAGTCACGTGGTGAGCTGGGGCAAGAGGAATGAGTATTTACCACCTGCTCTCTCCTGTCACCATGACTGTGAATGAAAATGAGATCAAAATGCAGGTGAGGGGAGCACGTGGGGAGAAGCAGCCTGGGACTTAAGTCAGCAGAGGGGGCCGGATCCTGGACTCCAGCAGGTTGAGCTCTGAGTTCTGGTTTGGAAACACTTGGATATGGGGCTGTAGGGAGAGCTCATTGTTATTTTAGATTTTAGTGCCCACCGCACAGTTTAATGATTCTACACCAAACATCAAAAGTCATCGGTCCATTCGCTCTCTTTTTTAAAATATAAGGAATCTTTGCTTTTCTTTTCTTTTTAAAACCAAAAAAAAAAAAAAATTATTTATTTGGCTGCACCAGTTCTTAGTTGCGGCATGTGGGATCTAGTTCGCTGATCAGAGAACGAACCTGAACCCAAGCCACCTGCATCGGGAATGTGGAGTCTTAGCACTGAGAAAGATGGGGAACTTCCCATGTGTCTATTCTTTAGGGGTGATCAAAAGCTTCAGAACTGGCCTGAGCTGTCGCTCGTACCACAACAGAGTTGTATGAAATGCCACTGAACTGTGCAGTTTGAAGAGGTTAATTTTATGTTCTGTGAACTTCACCTCAAAACCAACTCCTCCATCTTTCCAGCTATGAGCTGAGCCCTCAGGACTCTTGTCCTCTACAATAAAACCTTCAGAGACGCTAAATACGAACAAATCCTTGAAGCTCTCTATCTGTTCTTCCGAATTCCCCACTCCCACGTTCAGGACAGGCTTCCTGGGCGGCTCAGTGATAAAGAATCTGTCTGCCAATGCAAGAGACATGAGTTCGACCCCTGGTCTGTGAAGGAAATGACAACCAACTCCAGTATTCTTGCCTGGAGAATCCTCTGGACAGAGGAGCCTGGCAGGTTACAGTCCCTGGGATCATGAAGAGTCTGACACGACCTAGTGACTAAACAGCAACAACGTTCAGGACACTCACCTGCATTCTTCGGGGTTACTTTTGGCTTCTCTGTGCAGCGATAGAACTTTCCCTGGACACAAAACAGACAGGCAGTCAGACTCTGGTTCGCCCTGAAGAGACAGGCTCGGCTCCGTGCTCAAGGGCCCTGCCCTGTACCTTGAAGAGCTGGACCCCGATGCAGGCGAACATGAACTGGAGGAGCGTGGTGACGATCATGATGTTGCCGATCGTCCGGATGGCCACGAAGACACACTGGACCACGTGCTGGGGAGAGGGGGCGGGGCGCGGGCAGGGGGCCGTGACTTGCCTGTGCCATTCCAGCCACGACTTTCTAAGATTAGTGATCTATGGCGAGCTCCCCTCAGGGCATCGTGGCCACTTGGGAGGGACGCCCTGTAAGCAGCCACTCCTTGGTTTCCTTCAAAGCAGTGAGCTTAGGGTAGAAGAGCCATGGGGCGCAGCATTGCCTGGCACATAAGCCCTTCTTATGCACCCCATAAGACGACTTGGGAAAATGCTAACCCTCTGGCCTTTTGTACAAACTCCCTAAGAACAGAGCTAAAGGCTGAACTATACCCAAAGGAATACTATTAATAATGAAAAAAGTAATAAAGTATGACAGTAGTCAGATAAAGAAAAATATTTTAAATTAACAAAAACTTTAAAATAGCAATTTTTAAAATGCTACCAGTGCTTGGGAGAGGTAGCCTCATTGACTAGAAATGTTCTTTTCTAAACCAAAACCCTCTTGAAAAATCCATCAGGCCTCAGCCCAGCTCCAGCCCAGAAAAGTCAGTGATGACAGCTAACCCTGACCAAAGCTAGCCCAGCCTGGGGAGGAATCCAAACCTTAAGTCCTTTCGCTCTGTTGATGGCCCTGAGTGGCCTCAGGACCCTTAGGACCCTCAGAATCTTCACAACAGAGATGGCACTGGATCTAAGGGAAAGAGCAGAGGAAAGAAAGCAAGCAGAGTGTATCACAGTCGGTAAAACGCTGTGAGATGATTTCACTGCAGTGCGATGATGGTGGGACCCCGTGGAGCAGAGCCAGTCTCTCCCCACAGCCCCAAGGAGGACAGGTCTCCTCCTTCCCGTCCATACTCCACCACAGTCCTGGATCAGAACTCACGGAGCCCTGAGAGTCACACAGCTGACGCAGCAGAGATGCGACTCTGGGTGCGCCTGGTTCTTCCCACCTGAGGTCTACTCTAGGTGTAACCTAGCCGGGTTGCACCGGTTTGGTTTTCTAAGTTTGGAGGCCCTGCTGTGCTGCTCTAATGCTGGGCTTCCCTGGCCTTCAAGGAGGCTGCTGCTGGGTGGGAGAGATGGGCAACTGCAAGCCAATGTGTAGGAGTGACAACAGAGGGGAGGCAGCCACGGGAGCATGCCTTGGTGGCGCTCTGGGAAGGCGCCCTGGAGGTGAGAGCCAGGTGAGTACCTAGGGGTGATGGGGTTACCTAGACAGACAGGGAAGGGGCTCCAGCCGAGGCAGCCAGCACCTATGCAGGCACTAGAAGGGAGGCTGCGGCTGGTGGAGAATGGCAGGCGGCTGAGTGTGGCCGCAGCACGAGCTCTCAGCAGGCAGTGGGTGGGGGCGGAGAGCCAGGCACAGCCGGGAGCCCCCAGGAGCCGCAAAGATACTCATGAGAATGTCTGTCTAGGCTATGGCTACACGGCTCCCCACACTGGGCACTGAAGGGAGGTGAGGGAGAGGGTTAGCACAGGGCAGCTTCAGCAGGGGTCCTCAACTTCTGATGGGGACAGAGCCTCTTATTCACCTTTAGTTCAGAGGCTGTGTGCACACAGGGCTCTTCTACAGAGGAACTGGTGGTCAGCACCCGAGCAGAAGTGCTTTGAAGTCTGCAGGAAAGCAAGGCCACCCCTAGACGCTCCCACTGAAGCCTCTGCCCCGCGCCTCCAGGTTCGGCAAGCTGCGGCTATTCCCCACTAGAAATCACTCAACGCCATGGAAAGGCCCTGAGGCTCTAACTTGCAGCTTTGCCCTTCCCAGATAAAAATTTTAGAGACTGGAAGAAAAGGGTTACAGCAGCTGATTTATCCTGGAGAGGAAAGAAGCCTTTGATCCTCAAGTGGAAGGGCTAAAGAGGCTACCTCGTACTACCCTTCCTGTTCAGAAGTGGAATGGAGATCTCAGGAAAGGAAGCCCCCCAGGACCTGAAGAACCCATGGGGAACCCAGGCTACAGCCCAGCTGCCCTCCCTCCTAGTTCAGACTTCCTTCACTCTCTTCTGAAAACAAAACAAAAAAATCAGAGAATAGTGAGCACAGCCCAGCAAATGGCATAAACAGAAAAACAGAAGGTCAAGGAAGCATGCATTGTCACAATGCTTTCTGGTATGGGCACAAATTAAGCTTTCCAGTTAACTGAACGCCACCTTTAATGTGATGCCTAGGCTTTATAAAAGTGTTAGTCACTCAGTTGTGTCTGCCTCTGTGCCACCCCATGGACTGTAGCCCTCCAGGATCCTCTGTCCATGGAATTCTCCAGGCAAGAATACTGGAGTGGGTTGCCATTCCCTTCTCCAGGGGATCTTCCTGACCTAGGGATTGAAACTGGGTCTCCTGTATTGCAGGAAGATTCTTTACCATCTGAGTCACCAGGGAAGCCCCTCACATAGACCTGCCTGCCCAATAGTCCTGTGTACACACACACACACAGAATACTTACTGGATCCCAAATGACACCAAAGACACCCCAACGACCAGCATATCCAGTAAGTTGAAGTAGTTCCTGCAGAAAGCGCCTTTGTGGAGGAAAGCGCCAAAGGTCATCATCTGTGAGAAGAATCGTAAGTGATTTAGTGGTTTTTTCTCTTTGTTTTTCTTTCCAGGGGAAAAGAAACCTGGGCTCTTTACAAAATCTTGAGCAAAGTATGACTTTATGAACAAGTGTGGGTTAGGAAGCTAGAAACACAAAGCAACAGGGCAGAGTAACCAAATGCTTTGTTCAAAAATGATAAAAAGGGCAGTTGATTCCCAACACATTTTACAATTTATTTATTTATTTATATTTTTCAAATTAATTTTTATTTTTTAGTTTGTTTTATAAGAACACACCAATTGGGACTTCATTATGGCAATGACAAATTTCAATATGATTATATCATTGGCACGTCCAAAGGCTCTGTCTCAGGCATGGTCCACCTGACCAGGTTTCTCGGGATGTAATCGCTGCCCAGACAACTTGGCTTCCCCATAACACTCTGGTTCCAGCCCCTCTGAGATGCCAGCACAGCCCATGTTGCTCCACCTCAGGCTTCTCAGTGGGGTTAGAAGTGTCTGAGCCCTGGCCTCACACACACTGTTGACAGAGAAACTGGCTTCATTTCCCCAGGCCCCATACTGCTCTTAATGGTCCCAAGTGATCTGTCCTTTTCCAAGGGCTCCTGTAAGTCCAGGCACTCCGGCACATGCCAGGTGGGGCTCAGAAGCTGCCACGCGTTCCTCACCTGCTCTCTAAGCCACGCCCCAAGCCCAGAGCCCACACTGCAGGTGCCCACTGAGCTTCCTAAGGAAGGAGCTTTGGGAGGAAACGCCCCAGAGAAAAAACTGAAAAACACATGGAGTTACCACTTATTTTATAAAAAGATGGGGCGATTTTCAGATAAGTACAGGAGAGGAAGAGCTGGGAGTTAATCATACTAGACCACATGTTACTGCCAATAATCAGTCCTCTTTGACCCACAAACTACAACAAAAAGCCCACTTTAAATGTAACCCAGTAACCAAACAGCCTTTCAAACCTTCCCCAGGCTATCAGGAACCACCCTTTCAATGTCAGCTGCTTCTCAGAGATTCTCCATTTTCGGAATCCCTCTTGTTTTAGCTTATTTTCCACTCTCTAAGATTTCTTCAAAATGAGGATTGATTTGGAAGATTTAAGTCACTGAGGCAAATACGCACAAAGTGAAAAGCAGTAATTGTTGGGGGTTTTTTCTTTTAAATAAACCTGTATCTCTTTGCTCTGAAGCCCAAGGGTACCTATACTTCACTGAACAACTTAAAAATGTGGAAAGGAAAATAAAACCTCAATTAACCAGGCTAACAGGCTATGGATGACATTTCCAAATTCAGTCTGAGGAGATGGCAAATTACCAAAAAAGAAACCCTGGGAGGAGCACAGGCCAGGTGGGCACTGTTGCACCCTACACCCTGTGCCTTCTGCTGTGATGCCCGTCACCATGGAGACGGTGGCAGAATCCGCTCACCGATCCAGGCAGCATCTCACTCCAGACCACATTCAACCACATTTACTGACCTGATGGCAGGAAAATGAGCTCAAACATCTAGAAGATTTTTAACAAAGGTTTAAACAGAGGTTGGTTGGTCAGTATTGTGCTAATATTTTCATTAGCAAAAAAAAAAAGAGAGAGAGAGAGGGACAGAAAGTAACTAAATACTCTATTGCCTGGAATGTTAACTGAGGTTTTATTTTACAGAAGATTTTGTAAAGAGCCCAAGTTCCACAGTAGTCTACATGAAAATACTTTTTTTTTTTTGTCCTGAGTTGCACACACAAAAACCCCAATATGGTTTAAAGAAACTTGTGGTTACAAGTCCCCATTTTCCTGAGGGTCTCCCCACCAGGAGAGGCTGCAGGCCACACTGTCCCAGGACTTCAGGGATGCACGCCCCTGGGCAAGTCTGGGGTTCTAGGATGCCCGCTGTGGGTCTCCAGACTTCCGAGTCCACAGAAATGGAGGATGGGCTCACCCAAGGTGGCCTTCAAAACCAGGGCACAAACCACATACAGCCATGGCAAGCGGCGGCTCATGCACGGGCAGTACATTCTTGGCACCCTGTCCAGAGGGTGCTCTTTCTGTTTGTGTAAATGTAAGCCCATCCATTAAAACAGATATATCTTAACACACAGAGACCCATGTTATCTTGCAAATCTTGTTGCAAGAAAATAGTGTG
The DNA here is from genome assembly GCA_006408695.1 of Aepyceros melampus. Classification (NCBI taxonomy): domain Eukaryota; kingdom Metazoa; phylum Chordata; class Mammalia; order Artiodactyla; family Bovidae; genus Aepyceros; species Aepyceros melampus. The sequence goes on from SJXQ01000194.1 coordinate 238,550, forward strand.
TTACTATTTCCAGGCACTGAAAACATAACGCAGTCAAAGAAACAAGAGAGACGTTTCCTCTGTACGAGGAAGGCGTTCCCTCTGACTTCGAGGTCAGGAAGGGTGGAAGAAAGTTCCCACACAGCAGTGGGTCTGTTTTCAGTTGACAAATTTCAGAGGATATTAAAAAAAGGAGCAAAATATAATTCCCAATCACTATTAGGAAGCCAAAGTAGCTCCACATGCATTCAAAGGTTTTTTTGAAGAAACAGCAACAAAAGGTTGAATGGTTACAGGAAAAAAATCCTTTGGTTTTAAAAAAAAAAGTGGAGGTTGATCACAGAGGACAAAAACTGAAAATAGCCAAAAGCACATCACGTGTCTTGGCCGTGTGTCACACACAGGAGCAGGCCCCTGAAACACACTCCTGTGATACCTGTTACCTTTAAAACGATCTCAAATGCAAAAGTACCAGTGAAGACATAATCTGCATAACCTAGCATCTGGAAGGTAAACAAAGAATTGCCAGCGTTATTGCTACTGCTGTGTTAGAGTACACAAGGATCCATGAAAAAGCCGTTACCTTCAACAGGATTTCAACAGTAAAGATGGCTGTGAAAGCATAGTCAAAGTAACCCAGTATCTGCAAGGCACAACATGTGGAGATGAGAAAATGGCATCCGGACAACTCCCGACAGCCACACGCCCACATGCGCTCAGAGACCCGTCATCCCAGGAGAAGCCTGTCACCCTGGAGGGAAGTGCAGAGATGCTCCAAGGGACCCACTTGGTCCATCAAAGAGCTCTGGGCCCACTTACCTCCTGTGACCGCTCCTGCTGACTCCCCTCCCAGCCCTGTGTTCTGGGCAGCAGAGGCTCACTTAGGAAAGTGTTTTATTAATGACCTTTGTTCATCAGCACAAGATGCTGATAAGATACTTGTGGTGTCAGATTAGTTAGTCTCACACACATTTTAGATCCTTAACTGCCCTTTTGGTAGAATGAAATATGCTGCCCTCCTGCTGAGCTTCAAATTGGAGAGAAAATGTAAACAAAGGTGTAAGTGGCATCAAAGGGGGACATGTGTCCCCTCTGATTCCCACTCATTCAGTCAGGGAGCCAACACCTTCCTCCACCAACAGGCCGAGCTGGATAAATCTGCAAGGGAGAGTTTCACTGATCCTCTTCCGCCCGCCTGCTGCTCTGTATCTAACACTGTACTCTCTCTCTCAAGGCAGGTTTTCTCCTTGCTGGGCCCATTTATCAGCACCCCCCAAAATACCACCGACTTTCTAGCCACTGCAGTCCTGTATCCCTGCTTCTCCACAGATCTGTGGGGACAGGTGGGAGGGCAGGCGGGCGGCAGCAGGTCTCAACTAAGGATGCTCACAGGAAGTCCTCAGGCATGAACAGGGCAGCTGGGACCCTCCAGTGGAACCAGCCACCTTGGCTGCTTATCTTCATGACAACTGGGCTGTACAGTTTAGGGGAACCAAAGAGACCAGCGCTGGAAGGTAACCCATGGAGCCCACCCAGACCGACTCCGTTCATTTCCCAGATGCGGATGCTGAGAACAGAGGCAGCTGCTCAGGCCAGACGGCCAGTCTCTGCATCGCTGGCATGGGGCCAGGCCTTTGAGATGCTGGTCGAGAGCCCTGGGCCCTGCTGTGTGCATGTGGGACCCACCCCAGGGGAGTCCTCACTGCTATGAGACTAAGACGAGAACCTCTGCTTCAAAGGCCAGCTGTCCTCCCCGAAGTTCTCTCTTCAGACAGCATTATTCATTTTCCAAACTGCTTCCATTTGGGGATTTATAAATTTTGCTGGAACACTTCTTGTGTAACTGTGTTTCTGGCCAGCCAATTAAAGGTCTTTTGCAGGACACCACGGAGGCCGCCCACAAGGAGCCCTGTCCCTCATCCTTATCCCCTCTGAGGTCGCAGCAGGTCTCTCTGTGTGTTGAAAGCAGGTGGGGAGCCAAGAAACACATAGCTGCTGGCAAGCCAACAACCCAGCCTGGTACCAAGGGCCAAGGCTCTCAGACTCAGGTTGTTCTCTGCTCACTCTGCCTACTTTTTCTTTTTCACTAATAACTCAGCTAAGGTTTAAAAAAAAAAAAACCCTCTGCTAGATCTCAGTTATATGATGTATCTGAGGTAGTCAAACTCACAGACAGAAAGCAGAAGGGTGGTTGTTAGGGCTGGGGCAGGTGGACATGGGCATAAAGTTCCCCAAGTAAGGTGAGTAAGCTCTGGAGGTCTTGCTGTCCAACATGGTACTCAGACTAAGGATATGTCTCATATCCTTAAGAATTTGTTAAGGAAAATCTCATGCTAACTGTTCTGAACACAGTCAAATAAAAACAGTGCAATATTTTTGAAAGCAAGACACACATTCATGTGAACATCTATTTAAAAGGAATAGTAACATTTCTTGGGAAAAGCAGCAGGGAAATAAACCCATGGGGAAGTTAATTACAATAAAAATTAGGACATGAGGCCCACAGGTAAACAAACTCTTGGTCAACCTGTGTTCTAGGCCCAGTTTGTGACCTAGTCCGTCACACAATGGTACTTTTTCCCAAAACAGCTTTTCACCTGTGTCTCATCTTTATGATGGAACTGATGACACCCTGTTGTGCCTTATTCCATCTGACCATTTAGATAGAGACCTCAGGAATCTTAATAAAAGCTGTAACCTCTGGGTACAGGTTGGCACAGGCTCAGGGCTCCATCTTTACGTCACCCAACCATGCTTTGAGGGGAAGATCTTTTCATCTTCATATCAGGATGCCCATTATCCCATCAGTCTCATAGATTGGGTTTGCCAGGCTTCAAACCAAAAGCACGGGAAAAGGAAAGACAGCACAGGGCTTGGTTGTCACAACTGAAATCATGGGGCACTGATCTGGTGACTTGTCTAAATCCACAAATCTCAAAAGTCTCTTGTACAGAAAGGGGTACCACAAGAGCAAGGCAGCAACCCCTGACAGCCTCGCACACTTGTGGGCCTGTCTCCCTGGGCGGCTTTCTGGGAGATCAGCTGAAATTGCCTACAGCATCGAGGCCCGGAAGTCGACAGGCTACTGTCTTGTGAAGCTGTCTTGCCTCTGGATTGTTCTCCGTGCTGACGGCTGACCTGCTGAGACTGAACTGCTCAGGCAGGAACTGACTTAGGTACCAGTCTCTGCCCAACACAGATGCTAGGCAAGGGAGTCTCAGCCCTGAACTTTGAAAACTGATTAATAATAGAAGATGAAACCCTTTATTCTCTTTGTAAAGCCCTCTCCTGCCCCAAACTAACCTCACGTCATTCTTCTCCGCTGAACGCCTCAGGTCCCCATCTGTCATCTCCCTGACTTGTATTTCTCATCAGTAACAGTAGCTGTGTGAATGTGAGTCCATATAAGGTAAGTCTTCCTGCCAACCCCAAATAAGAGCCCCCTGGGCATGTGACACACCGGGTTTCGATTTTCTCTCTGCTGGATGCTGCCACCAGCAGGAAACCTCAGAACAGGTGTGCACATGAATTTGACTGGGGAGGGGAAAGAGGACTCAAAATGCTGGCAGCGACGCAGAGACGCGGGGCTCCCGAATACACTGTCACTGCAGAATATCTGAAATGAGGTGCAAAATACATGATTCAATAAAGGTTTGTGCCCATAACAAAAAATCTCTCTGGCACTGACAAATCTGCAGCATAAAATGCCCTCAGGGGAAGGAGGGGCCCACATGAGCTTTGACCCTCGTGGCCTCTGCAAGCCCTGCCTGGACACCGGCCTCTGCCTGCGAGCCCAGCGCTGACTGAGGTGGGAGGGGCCCACCCTGCCACCCTCGCTGGGGGCTTACAGTGTTCCGGAAGGAGTGGCTGCGGATGGGGTCCTCAGCGGCGAGGGCAGCGCTGCTCAGCATGATGAAGACGAGGATGAGGTTGGTGAAGATGTGGTGGTTGATGAGCTTGTGGCAGCCCACACGGATCCTGCGGAAGAGCCACCGCCTGGATGAACCCTGGAAGGGCCCTAGCCCACCGGCCGGCGCTCTCAGCACGCTGGGGCCACTCCGCGGCCATGGACCGGGCAGAGGACTGCTTGTCCCCTGTGCCATCCAAGCCCCCACCCAGCAAACTGGAACCACCGGACCATTCTTTCCCTGAAACCCTGAGGGTTCTGTGTGGACAAGCCCCACAGACCATTCACTGCGTCCTGAAAAGCGGGAACACTGCCCTTCTAAAGGTGAAGAAACTAAGGCTTCAGGTTGTGAAAGAACTTTCTTAAGGTGACCAGCTATGGGGATTCCCTGGCAGTCCAGTGGTTAGGACTCTGTGTTCTCCTGCCAAAGGTCAGGGTTTGATCCCTGGTCAGGGAGCTAAATTGCCAGAAGTTTAGCAAGTCCCCAGAAAGGTGACTCAGCTAGTAGGGGACTAGGGCACATTTCCAATCCTGGTCTGATGGTGACACTTCCCCATTGTAACATGAAGCTCACCAGCTCCCTTTTCCTGCCTGGGAACAGAGACCGAGGTCAGAGTTCATCGCAGCCACTCACACAGAACAGGGGTGACCCCAGCAGTCAGGCTGGCTGCATCCTGACCTGACCTCGGGGAGCGAGACTGGGTGCACTCTCTTGCTGTGTGGACATCCTGTCAGAAGTGCTATTCTGGGGGCAGCTGACCCACAACAAGTGCTTCTGAGAAAGTCAAGTGGAAGTCACATCATCATATAAAAATCTCACAAGGGTCTTCCTGCACCCAGTGTGGCAGAGCCATCTCAGGCTCCTCTGGTCCCACAAAACAAGGAGGGCATCCCAGGCTCCTCCGGTCCCATGAAACAAGGAGGGCAGCATGTGCCCAGCACCCCAGCCCTGACTCTCACAACAGCGCCTCAGGCCGTCAGAGACTCTCCCGACGCCCCTGACAACATCCCAGGGACTTAGTGTAGTCAATGCCTGACACTTCAGAACTTCACTGTTGGTTTTTTTTTTTTTTTTGTCTATAAAATACATGCAGGTTTTCCTTTGAAAAGTTTTTTCCACTTTAAAAATCAGAAGTCAACTTTATATAAAGGTGAGGTCTTGTTTCATTTTTCCCTCTGGGGCTGCTGAATGCCTTGCTGTGGTCCCTGGAGGGCTGGCAAGCTGTCAGCAGCTGGGGAAAGCCTGACAGTGCTGTGAGGGCAAATGGAATTCACTCCTCCCATATAAGCAGACACAGTGAGGGGTCAGTGAGGAGGCTGAATAACTTTTTGAAAGAGATATGCAAACTCTCAACCATGATGAGCTATAAAAACTACCATCCAGGGACTTCCCTGGAGGTCCAGTGATGAAGACTATGCCTCCCAGTTCAGGGGGTGCAGGTTGATTCCTGGTCAGGGAGGTAAGAACCCACATGCCTCAAGGCCAAAAAGTCAAAACTTAAGACAGAAGCAATATTGCAACAAATTCAAAAAAGATTTTTTTAAATGGCCCATAAAAAAACAAAAATAGATTACTATCTAATCTTCAACTCCGTAAGAACTGTACCCGCCTTGCTTCTCCCTGTGTCTCCCTGGTGCTTGAGAATTTACGGATTTCTCCTCTGACAGCTCAGAACTGCTTCTGCAATTCCAGCAACTTTTCCAGGAGCCATCTTTTCCTCCTGGCATTTCACTCTGTCCCAGATGATTTAAAACCTAGAAACCAGCTAGTAAATACACATCTCCCTCTTACAGTACTTGTGAGTAATTACCAGGTTCCTGGCAAGCACTGGATCATTTTAACAGGAGAAATGCTATTTTAAGCAGGCTATCATGTAGCTGAACTGAATAGCTACCACTTATCTACCACTTATAAAATATCACTGAGCAATACTGGTATATCGCTATCAAGCTCAATAGGGAAAAGTAATCAGCTACACTGGGCCTTTGAGTGAAGATGTTCAGGAAGTTGGTCAAAACCCTCATCTCCCACAGCATCTTAGCAAAAGACTTCCTTACGAAGAAAGGGTCCTTTGGGTGGAAAATGCTTCACAGGTGACGATCCACAGAATACTAGAGCTGCAGGACTACACCATTGCTGTCCCAGCGCGGGGGTGTGTGGGAGCTGGGTCTGGAACAGCACTTCTCCCAAGACCTAGTCACCCCCCCCATACCCCTGTCCAGGTACAGAAAGGCGAGGAAGAGATGAAGAGAGGGCAAAGGCAAGGCTGGAACAGGACAGGTCAGGGGGAACGGGGGGCCTCAACGCTCAGGCGCAGAAAGGGGCTGTGAACCATCTTCCCTTGCACTGCCCGCCCGCAGCCACTCTCAAGCCACTCTGCAGGATCCTGGGGGAGATGGGGCAGTCATGTGACTAGAAAGGGGATATTTACGGGTTGGTCTTGCTGAGAATGAAGAAAGCGCTCCTTCCGGGATGGGGGCAATTTTCTCTTTCATGTTCAACTCAGAGATTCTGCGAGGACGGGGGCCAGCAGGAACCTCGGGTTCATCCTCTTCCTCCTCCTCTTCCTCTTCACCTACTTTAAAGGAGATACTTTTTTTTATAGGCATGAAATAAGGATTGCATTTGGGTTTGAACGCTCATTTTCAATTTCACATGAAAATGTGGCTTAAACTTTAATAGTGTGTATCAGCTTACACAGGGCTTCCCAGGTGGCTCAGACAGTAAAGAATCTATCTGCAATGCAGGAGACTCATGTTCGATTCCTGGGTTGGGAAGATTCCCCTGGAGGAGGGAATGACAACCCACTCCACTATTCCTTCCTGGAAAATTCCATGGACACAGGATCCTGGTGGGCTACATTAATCAAAACCTTCCAAACATGAACTGACAGTGCATGGGTTGGAGCTGAGAAGCGCTCTCATCCGGTGAGTGTGTGCCTTTGTGGGAATGAGGTCCCCAGCAGTTTAAGATCTGAGCACCAGGTGAAGGTGCCAGCCCCCCAGCACCTGGCTGCTTCCCCAGCAACCTCCACACTCAGCTTCAGCCTGATAAACTGTGCAGGGCTTCAAGCCACGCACCGGCAGTCTCCCAGGCTCCTTGACTCCACAGGACCTCCCTCAAGCACCCGTCAAATCCCCAGTAAAGGTGAAAGTGTCCAGTGAGTGTTGGCCACTGGCTGCCTCCTAGAGAGATGCCCAGTGCAGGCTGCATGTGCCCTGCTCCACATCCGTGTTCTCTCCCCACCACTTGTGTCTGCGTTCCCTAAGCCGCCCGAGAAAAACTAGAGTTAACCAGCCCACAAGGGGACCAAACCCCTGGCCTCGGCAGCCCTGTGTGTGCCCAGCTGGGTTGGCCACAGACCCAGGCACTGCTCAGTGTGAGGGCAAAGCCATCACTTATGAGCTGAGACCCGTCTCTGGTGTCCGCTGCATACCTGGCACATCGCAGGGTGGGTAGGGGTCCTTGTCCTCGTCCTCTTCTCTGAGTCGTCGATGGTAACCTGGGAGGACAGAGAGGTCTTGGGAGGAAGGGAGACTCTTGACTTAAGTGGACTCGAGAGGGGCAGTTAAAGACCTAACCCTGCCATTCAGCACGGGGTAGGGGTGTGGTCTCCAAAGTGGGTGCTGTGTGAGTGTGTCAGGAAAGCAGGTACCCCCAGATGATGCCCCTGCTTCAGAGAGAAAGCCTGAGGGCAGCTGAGGTGCAAACTGGCATCACCCCTCCCCAGCCACGGCCAGCCAGCACCGCCAGCACTGATGCATACGGTATGTGAGAACCACCTCGCAGTTCCTGCCTCCTCGCCAGACCGCGAGCCCTACGTGAGCGTGGATCTCACTGCTCGTGGTCACTCCTGATCCCTGGTATCTGACACACCATCGCCACTGAGAAAGGACTTACTGACTCAGTGAATAAATCAACAAATTCAGGAAAAATCCACAGCTGACACAGTGCCTGAGTGTTCACAGTAGGGCCCTGAGTGCCCAAACCCTCTGATCCCGAGTCAACCCCGCCCCCCAGCCCCGCCCCCAGGGACAGACATCTAGTAGCAATCTTTGATTTTAATCCCCACCGAGAAGATAGGGACGCTGGTCAGGTGTGACCGTATCATTCCAATCAAGAAAAAATAAGGTGTCAGACCAGTTCAATATGTATCACACCAGCTCTCTGTTTGAAATACTGCTAACAACCAGTTAAGTGCCCCACTTCACGCAGACCCTCCTGGAAAGCCAGCATCTGTGATGGGATGCCACGCTTTCACTCTAAAATAGCACACACAACACTGTCATGGTATAAAGGTGATACATTTACAGTGATATCAACAGAATTATTTGAAAACAAAGCGGAAAATGTAACATATACCTTGTTGTCACTGTTGGCTATCTGGTTGACTTCTGGTTTGTTGTTCTTTTTATTTTCCAGACTTTCTTTTCTACAGAGAAGAGAACAGAAGGAACCAAGTAACCATCCTGTTTTTTATAAAAGAAGCTCATCAGGATTTTGAATCACAGTGGCCCATTTAATTGGGAACAACCTTAACAGCAAGAATATAGCACAACCCACACTCAGTTCATCTCAGCGCACTGGATTCATAACACAGATCATCTTATTAAAATTCTCATTCAAGGGCTAATCAGCATTGGACGCATCATTTATTTTATAATGCCAGAATTAACTGCAGAGATTCATTAAGCATGGGGACGTGACTCCTGCTTTCAGCTTCAAGGGAATGAGAGCCAAGGGTTTGATCAGCTTTTTAGGCCAGCCACCATCCCCACAGAGCAGTAGCATGGGAGCCCCAACTGGTCGCACCTAAGGCTGGCTCCTTGGATCAAACCCTTCATTCAGCAAATCTCCCCAGGGGAAAGGGGTTACCTGGCAATCTTTTTTCTTTCCTTTTCTTCGGCTTCCTCCTTCTGAGCAGTATTCAGACTTTCAGCATCAGCCAAATTGTCTACAGCGATGGCCAAGAAGACATTCAGTAGAATATCTAATTTGAGAATGTTAAGGATGAAGCATGGCTCTGAATGCAGCTACACAGGGTCAACAATGGCAGCGCCACACCCCTGTGCTCGAGAGGCTGGAGCCAGGCTGACTGTCCCCTAGTGCTATGTTCACTTGGTAAAGCCAGGAGACTGGAGCCCCATTTTTCAAAAAGAACCAGAGCCTGTAGAAGATAAGCTGGCCAGAAGCAAAATTAAGATTCACTAGAACCCATGAAAACCTACAAATGCCAACATTTCCCTTCGTGTGTGTGTTACCTGTGTGTCTATACGTCTATGGGTATGAAACACACTGCATAAAACAACCTGTAACATAAATGTAATGTTTCTACGCATTTTGCATTTTACTTTACACACTGTGTTTTCCTTCTATTAAAACATGCCCACTCACAACCTATCTATCTGGGGTGTGCTCTCCAAAATAAGACCCCAAGAAAGGCTACACCTTGTTCAAATGATGACCACACAAGGCAGTCTGGGCCTTTCTCATTTGAAATGACCTGCCAAGTCTGCAAATACCTCATTCATCATTTCACACTGAGTAGAGCACATCTAACTTATTGCCAGACGTGCTGGCCTGTCCTTCCGCATTGTCACACAGTGACTATCTTTGACTCTTGTGGTTGATCTTTATTTTTTTCAAATAGTAGAAAGTTAGGCAACTGGACAAGTTACTAGCTTTTCTGTTTTTACTATAATGTTGTTTCTGTAGTTTCCTTGAATGACTGAAAAAAACAAAACAAAAACATACTCAGAAGATGCCTGTTTCTTACTTGCCAGCAGTTAAGTACATTTTGGAGAAGCATAGGGATCAGAGGGCAGCGAACAGGTCAACATGACTCCCTTCTCTCACTGATGCTTCCCTCTGGCTGACGGAAGGCCATCTGCATGCAAGACAATGGGAGCCCAGGGGAGGCACGCCTCGGCCCCACATGCCCAGCGCAACCTGAATTCTCACGTGGGTTGCTGAGCATGTCAACAAACACAGCCTAACAAGGCACTGATGATGAGCGAGCTCCAGGGGATGTCATGCTTGACTAACCTATCCAAGTCTTTAAAAAGAGGGTAGAAATGTGAGTAGATTCTATTAAGACTGTCAAAACACCTCTGATACATCAGGATTACTTTTTAAACAGAGCTGCAACGAGCCTGGGGAAGCAGTTTGTTTTGGGCTGGCCGAGGATTTGGCAACACGAGCTCTCCTCTGATGAACATGGGATAATCGTGGCTCAGAAAATGATCAGTGCTGGGAATAACTGCACTGAGAATTCCTACTAATGATGGCAATGAAGAAATACTGTGTCTCTAGTTGGACACGACTGAGCTTCTTCGCTTTGACTTTTCGCTTTCGTGCATTGGAGAGGGAGATGGCAACCCACTCCAGTGTTCTTGCCTGGAGAATCCCAGGGATGGGGGTGGCCTGGTGGGTTGCAGTCTATGGGGTTGCACAGGGTCGGACACGACTGAAGTGACAGCAGTAGCAGCAGTCTTACAATGACACCAGATTCTTTCAGTAGTAGAAAGTAAACCCAGAGTAACAAACCACAGGAAGTCTTACAAGATTGTAACAGATAGTTTCCAAGAGTGAATACCCAACAGATGTATTTAGATGTATTACCCACCAGACCCTCCTAAACACTGGTGTGCCATGGAATTCATCTGACAAGACCTGCCAAGCAACTCTGACATGCTGGTTAGAGTTCTGGGTGCTGGGGACATGTGAGGAAACAGGATAGACTGGAGACCTGGCTTCCAAGTAGCATCTGTTTTAGCTGGGGGAGACAGACCATAAACCGTTTAAGGACTGCAGAGAGTGATACACCCACCATAAAGAAACTGCAACATCTGACTGGAGGGAAAGTGGCTAGAGAATACTTCTCTGCAGATGGAAACCAGTATATGGCTGTGGCCTAGAGAATTAATCACGAGAAGAGAAGAAGAAAATACTGATCATTCATTTAACAAACACTGACCAAGAGCCAACTGTGCGTGATCTCGTGGTGTAAGCCACAAAGACGCGAATAAAAGGGACTGCAGACTCGGGAAGCTCATCGCCTGTTACCAGCTGGCAAGATGGAGAACTGCACCCCAAGCTCCAGCAGGAGCCGCAAACGATGAGAGGAGCACGGACAGAAACTGGCGGGAGAGCTCCCCAGGGGCCGGGGGTGGGCAGTGCGGCTCCCTGCAGCAGGATCTGTGTGTGCTGGGAGAGGGCCTTCCACAGAGCACTCCAAAGTACAAAGCATTGTTCTCACAGGCTCGCACTTGGGTTTCCACCCTGAAGAAGGTTCACTAACAAGCCAGAGAAATTGAAGGGGAAAACAGCGCAACAGACTTCTTAGAAGAAGATTCTAGATTAGGATTCTTTAAAATACAAAAGTGAAGACCAAGGGGCAGTATTCATACTTCGGTCCAAACTGTTCTCTCACTAAGCATTAATCAAGGAGCTCCACATGTCAGGTCTTGTGCTAGGGCTGTGAGGGCACAGAGAGAAAGCAGACACAACCCAAGACTACAAGGTCAAGAAGGGGCCCCGCGACGTAAAGGGAGGTCTGAATTCTCAGAAACCTAGGTTCAGGTGACTCTGGCTGGGAAAAGGAAGAAAACAAGTCAGAGAAAGCAGGGCAGAGCAGCTGGCCAAGGGACACGTGATCCCCAAAGATGCACAGACCAGCAGAGCAAAACGAGGGTCAGGGGAGCTCAGATCAATCCACTAAAGATACGTCCCCATCCATTCGGAAGGGTCTTAGGAAGTCAGAGATGTACCCCTAACCTTTTAATGGGGCTTGGAGTGGGCTACCCCAAAACAAGCCAAGGTGGCATGATGATGACTTTGAATTAAAGTTATCTGAGAAACAGCTGGTACAAGAAGAACACTCTGAGCCACATCTGTTCCCCAGAAAGCAGGAAACCAGCTCCCTGAGAGGTATCCTCTCCAAGCCAGGGGGCAGTGCTGGCCATCAAGGATCTGAGGCTGAGAAGGCTTACAGACAAAGCTGTGACTTCTCCGTTTCCTTGCTACTCCAAGCAAACACTCCTTTGTTTTGTCAAACCTTCAGAAATAATTGATATTCTCTCTGGAAATATATATGAAATGTATATGAACAGCCTGCTTTGGTTACTTCTTAGGTCCTACACCTATGGGGTCTCCGTATGTATGAAATTAAATGTGTTTTCCTATTAATACGTCACGCTCAGCAGGTGACCACTGGTGCAGCCCACGTGCCACCTCAGGCTGCCTCCGTGGCTGCTCTCATCCCTCAAGGCCCGGAGGAGACTCTGCCGCTCCTCTGCTGTCCCAGCAACAGTGGAGGACACACCGGAGTGAGGTGAGGATGCTCGCTTCCCCATCACGCTGGCCACCACTGCCTCCACCCCAGGGAACCTTGGAGAGGAGGACAGCATATGGTGACGACAAGGTGACCCCGGTCGTCCAGAAGGATACAGTTACCGCAGATGAAGAGGATGATGAAGTAGATGCAGACGATCATTCCAGAAGATGACGGGCCCCCATACGCCATGATGCCGTCATACATCACGGCATTCCAGTCTTCGCCTGTCAGGATCTAAGAAGCCAAAACTGGGATCAGCGGCAGGTGGACTCACAGTTCCCGTGATTCTCCCAAGCTCCTGGGGCTGCCCGGGGCTGGTGTCAGCTGCCTTGCACAACTCAGTTTGCACAGAACAAATGCATCCGTCAACCCACAGTCTTCAAAACATTACACTCAATCACACAAATACATGAGTTAATTATTCTGATGAAAATAAGATGACATTCCACATAAGACGTGTGTACTCTGACTGCACCCCAGCCCATTCAGCCCCTGCTGGTGTGTCTCTCCAGGATCTCTGTCTTTCTGTGCATTTAAACATATATATACACCCTCAGAGGCAGTTGGTATCTTATTTATTTATTAGAAATAGAGAGTATCATACTATTTGAATTTCCTGCAATTTGCTTTTTATTCTCCCACTCGATGTATTCTGGAGACCCTCTGTGTCACAGGGTCACTTCATTCTTTTTAACAGCTGCCTAGCATTCCTCATGCTTTATCAACTGTGGAAAAGGAAAATCATATCTATGATGTGATTCACTATCAAACAGAAATTTGCCAAATGATTGGAAAAGGTAAAGCAATTTATAGAGAAGGAACTATAAGTGGCTCTTGGTCACATGAAAAGATATTCAACCTCATTCCTGACAAGAGTAGTATCAATTAAAACTACAATGAGAGAACACTTTCATCTACCAGACAGGCGGTGATCAAAATGTTTGTGTTCTCACTATGCTGAAAGAGAGCGAGGTGACAGATAGAATCCACCCCCATCACTGGAGGATCAACTACCACAGCCTTAAAGAGAAGACTTATGCAAGAGTGTCAAAGTTGAAAATGGACACACCCCTTTTAAGCCAGCAATTCCATTTGAAGGGATTTATGCTAGAGATCACACATGAGCCTCACGATGTGCATTCAAGGCTACCCACTCAGCCAAGACACAGTAGAATATTCATTCAGCAGCATGGGACCAGTTCCATGAATTATGGCACACCCAGCCCACAAAATGGACAGACACAGGGGGCTCAACCCAGTGCTCTGTGACAACCTAGCGGGGTGGGTGAGGAGGGAGGTTCAGGAGGGAGCGGACATAAGTCTACCTGTGGCTGAGTCACGCTCATGTATGGCAGAAACCATATAGTAATATCATAAAGCAATCATCCTCCAATAAAAAATAAATGGAGGCAGCATTGAAAAGGAAGCATTGGTCCTTTTTATGGACCAATGAAAAAAGCATTGGTCCTTTTTATGGACCAATAAGAAAAGTTCTTAAGGATACTTTAGGTGCTAAAGAAGAAAGATTTAGTAAAGCATGTAGAATGAGCTACCATCTGTGTAAATTCATCTGATCGTAGGTAGACAGGTAAATTTATTTACGTCTGAGCAAACACACTGGGAGAATACAGAAAAATCTGCTTAATGGTGGTTGCCTCCCACAAGGGGAAATTGGTGGCTGGGTTGGAGACAGACTTGCTACTTTACATGCTTTTCTAACATTTAAATTCTGTGCCATACACATATACTACAAAAACCACCAGCACCACGCAGGTTTATCTGGAAGCACCAAAACAAAACAAAACAAAACAAAATGAATGACTCATCAGTGGCCAAAAATTAAGTTTAATTCAAAAAGCTGAGTTAGGGGACTTCCCTGGTAGTCCTGTGGTTAATAATCCTCCTGCCAATGCAGGGGACACAGGTTCCACCCCTGGTCTGGGAAGATTCCACATGAAATGCAGCAACTAAGGCCATGCACCACAACCGCTGAGCCACGTGTTGCAACTACGGAAGCCCGAAAGCCGAGAGCCTGTGCTCTGCAGAGAGAGAGGACACTGCAGTGAGAAGCCCAAGCACAGCAATGAAGATCAGCCCCTGCTCGCCCCAACAAGAGAAAATCCAAGCACAGCAACGAAGACCCAGCACAGCCAAAAATAAACAATACTGAGTTATATTATACTGTATTGCTATAGGCCAGGCCTGTAGCTGTGACAGCAATTCCATTCACTTCAAAATGTCCAAGCAGGAAAGAGTCTTAGAGATCATTCCTTCTAGGCTCTCATCTTTCAGAAAACAGTAACTTACAAAGTCACAGTGCTGAGCAATAGAAGAGCCACCGTGGGAGGTCAGGCCTCCGGCCAGGCCGCCCCACCCTGCCTGCAAGACTCGCTGGCATTACATGTGAAAAGCAACAAGGGCAGATGGGTTTTTAAAATTTACCTGCCAGGCTCTGTCCAAGGAAGGCCACAACACACAAGGAGGGGGCTTGGAACACCTCAGGTGAGAGCCAGGTGGGGTGGAAAGCCTGGGCCTCTGAGGGCAGGGCCATCTGTGTGGCTCCCTTCTCTGCCTGATGCCCGCCAGGGCCCCATCAGCAGACATCCTCACATGTGCATCCCCATTCCATCACACGATGGGGGACAACAAAGGGATAGCAGTTGTCGCAACTGTTTAGTCACCCTGATTCCTGACCATATGCCACAACGTCAGGGCTTTAGAAGTCACACCTATGCCTAAATCCATTATAACCAGGATTATAAAACTTGCCTGCCATCAAGAATAAGCAAAGTATAAGAAGAGGATTTCAGACCCTATGAAACCCCAGAAACCTCATACAGTCAAGCACAAACGTGGGCTTTATTATTTTATAAGACATCCAGTGGAGAAGGCACTGGCACCCCACTCCAGTACTCTTGCCTGGAAAGTCCCATGGACAGAGGAGCCTGGTAGGCTGCAGTCTATGGGGTTGCTGAGAGTTGGACACGACTGAGAGACTTCACTTTCACTTTTCACTTTCATGCATTGGAAAAGGAAATGGCAACCCACTCCAGTGTTCTTGCCTGAAGAATCCCAGGGATGAGGGAGCCTGGTGGGCTGCCATCTATGGGGTCACACAGAGTCGGACATGACTGAAGCAACTTAGCAAGACATCCAGTGGTCTCACAAAAACATGAGATCACAGCACATCCCTCTGGACTTTGATGCAAAATAAATGACTTATATGGCACAAAATTAATCAGAGTGTTATTAGAACAGAGGTTGCTGATACGGTGACGATGGAATCCTTTTGCCTTGTTGAGTCGTGGACAGAGGAGAAGGTGTCTCTAAGGCGCCACCCAGGGACAGGAGGGCGGGGCACTCACCTGGAACACTGTGAGAAGGGCTTGCGGGAAATTATCGAAGGTGCTCCGCTTGGTTTGTGTTTCGTCAAAATTAAACTTGCCGCCGAACAGCTGCATCCCCAGCAAGGAGAAGATGATGATGAAGAGAAAAAGCAGAAGCAGCAGCGAAGCGATGGACTTCATGGAGTTTAACAAGGATGCCACCAAGTTGCTTAGGGAGGTCCAGTGCCTGCAAGTCAAGACGAGGGGGTAAGCCTAGGGTACCGCCTGGGGTGGAGCAGATGGTCCCCTCAAGTGGGGTCGGGGCTGACCACCACCCACAGTCGGGAAACCCCTGCAGTGAGCACATGCGTCCTCACCTGGTCACTTTGAAAATTCTCAAGAGCCGCACACAGCGGAACACAGAGATGCCCAGGGGAGACATGATTTCCAGTTCCACCAAGATCGTCTCAGTAATTCCACCGCACACCACGAAGCAATCAAACCGATTGAAAAGAGAGACAAAGTACGCCTGGAGACCCAAGCTGTACATTTTGACCAGCATCTCACAGGTGAAGAGGGCCAAGAGGACTTTGTTAGCAATATCTGGAAACACAAGGAGCACGTGTCCATGGGATCTCAGCGTGGGAGCATCTCTGACCCCTGGCGCCCCACCTCCCCTCCCACCAGCTGCTGCCGGAAGGGCCCCAAGCTCTCGGCCATGGTTTTGCTCTTGCCCTCTCTACAGAAATGTGGCAGGAACACCCATGGTCCACTTGTCTTCCAGGCTCCAGTCCTGCTTCTGCTACCACCCAGACATGTGTCCCCTAGAGAAGTTCCTTCATTTCTCTGGGGTTCACTTTCACTGACTGTACAACAGAGAGGGGCAGCTTACCACATAATCTCAGTGGCTTTCGAGGCCTGAAAGCCTACAAGTCTGCACTTAGACCATCGTATTATTTTTATGTTTCAGTCACACAAGAAATCTGTCTGGTCTTCCTTACTGCCCCCAGATCTAAGAAGCAGTGCCTGTCAAGGTCACTTCAAAAAATGCCACCCAGCAGGCTGGAGAGTTGAGTAGAAACAGATATGACTTGAATCAGGTAGGAGGTCTTCACAATGGCTCAAAACTGTCCAACTCAGAATGAGGTGAGCTCCCATACCACCCTGCTGGGGCATTCGAGGAGGGCAAACAGCCAGCACTTGCCAAGGAAACTACAGTGGAAAGTAAAGCTTCCAGTGGGCACAGGGAGGAGGGATATGAGGTCTCTTCCAGCTGCCAGATTCCCTGATCCCACACAGGGTTCAGACAATGAGCTGCTCTGGAGTCATTAGCTCCGAGGTGCATCACACATCACACAAGCTGGACTGCACACTCTCGCCAGGTGCGCCTGTGCTTGGCTCTGCCACCCTCCAGGTTCCACTGCTCACTGGAAATGGTCCTGGACAACCACACATCCATCTGAAAAGACTAGACTGCAGCTGGGCAGCCTCGGGGATCCCCTGTTTGGAGCAAAAAGGGAATGGCTTCTGCTTATACCTTGAATCTGCGTCAACCAGTCAGGCTGGTTGTAGTGCTCGGAGGAAATGGTTAAGGTGTTGAGAAACACCAGGACAATGACCAGCCAGTAAAACGTGACGGACTTCACGGCAGCCCTACACCTTCTGCGACTGAAGCGGTTCCAGCGGCGCCAGCGGCGGCTGTAAGAGAAGCAAATGTTACCCCCTGGATGACAGACAGACGCAGCACTTGATCAATATCGCTAAGGAATGACTGTACTCTGGAGGTCCCCACCAGGGTCAGGGTGCGGGGAGGAAAGAGGAAAACAAATGACACAGAAATGACCAGACCTCATAAGACAAATAACGGTGGTTTTAAAATATGACTTTTTAAAAGCACAGTATTGACTTCATCGTGCTATCAGTTTCCTTCCTATGGCTTCAGATAACCCCATAATTTGTCATACACAGTCCTCAAGCTGGTCAGGAAATCTAGATGTTCAGAGTCACCAGCTTGTACACATCCACAGTTCACATGGCCACCATGAGCTCTCGGGTCTGATTGAGCTGTCAGTGCAGAGACGCCAGCTTATCATCCACATATCTTGCAGCACCTCGATCATCATGTGGAATTTATCAGGCAGCCAAGGGCTCCAAAACCTGAATTTTCCTTTTAGGGAACCTTTCAGTCCTTTCGTAAATCTGGGAGGTAGCTCTGGAGCCAGAGAGAGTCATCAATGCTGAGTAGGACATGAGTCTTACTCCTGAGTCATCAGGTGCCCTTTCTAACTAGCAATGCTCAAAATATACCTTTAGGAGGAGAGCTAATATTGAATCATGTTTCCATACAAATAGAATGAACTGAGCCAAACAGACAAGCAGCATGTTCTCTACCAACTCCCAGTTGCAGTATGTAATTAGAATATTCTCTGCCTCAGCCTGTCTCCCTATGGGAAACATTCCCTGCCACAGGACGGTTTGTTGAAGGGGGTCTCAGAGAAGGGCTGGCCAAGTGGCAGTGTCAGCACAGTCTGGGCTGTGCTCACAGACTGGAGTGGTGGGCGCTTCCTCTAGCACTTGAGTCAGGAGAATCCCCAGGCTGTGTCAAGGCTGCAGCCCTGGCTGACTCAGCTGCACTGCTCTGCTAAGAACACTGTAACCCAGGGACCAATGAAAGACTTGTGCCAGCTCTTTGGCAAGACCTGGAACAAGCGAGGTGCACTGTATTCCTGTTCTTGCTATAAGGGTTTCCGACAGTAACAGCAGCTGGAAACATGATAACAAGAGTAGAAAAATCCACTGAGGACACTCAAAACTGTTCCCACAAGACTGGGTTTCTCCCTTGATGCATAATGCAATGCACACAAGCAAGGTGGCCTGAACGACATCCGCCCAAAGGGCATGCAGGCTTGTCCCCGCAGCCCTATTCATGCTGCAGGGACAAGTGACAGATGTCTCCTAAGTCCAGGAGAGGCGCAGTCTGTGACCCCATCCTGTAACAGGATGAGGGCTGTGGCAGGCAATTACCCACACCAAGTGCTACACCCAGGGTACCGGGTACAGGAGGAAGAGAAGGGAGCTACAAGAGAGCTGAAGGGTCAGGGAAGGCTTCTTCAGCTGAGGTTTGGGCTGGCTCTCTCTCGACAGCTGAATAAGGATTAGCCAAGGGTAGACAGGGAGAGGGCAGGGCACTCCACTTAGCTCCCGCCAAAGAGACTGGGTGGGAAGAACTGGACTGTGTGGTCCATTGACAGCTGGAGAGCAGTCCAGAATAACAAAGTGCCAAGTCTGGGAAAGTAAAGTTGCTCAGTCATGTCCGACTCTTTGCGACCCCATGGACGGTAGCCTACCAGGCTCAGCCATCCATGACATTTTCCAGGCAAGAATACTGGAGTGGGCTGTCATTTCCTTCACCAGGGGATCTTCCCAACCCAGGGATTGAACTCGGGTCTCCTGCATTGCAGACAGACGCTTTACCGTCTGAGCCAGCAGGGAAATCAAAGTCTGGGAGGAGTGTCTAAATACTCCAGAGGTCAGAGGGTGATCTGGGGGCCAAATTATGAAGAAATTTAAATGCCCTCTGGCAACAGGAAATTCATGAAAGTGCTTTTCATTATGAAAACGCTGTTATGTTTGTTTTTTGTCCTCGCCACACACACAGTGGGGTCTTAGTTCCCCAACCAGCAATCAAATCCATACCTCTCTCATTGGGAATACACAGTCCAAACTACTAGACTACCAGGAAAAGTGTCCTTAATTTTTTTTTAAGACAGGTTTATTAAGATATAACTTACATATGGCAAAATTGACTTCATTTTAGTTCTAAAGTTTGTAATCACAACCACAATCAAGATGTAGACTATTTCTATCACTCAAAAAAACTCCTTAATGGCACTTTATAGTTAATCCACTGCTCACCCTGGCCCCTGAAAGCTACTGATTTGTTCTCTTTCTCTATTATTTTGCTTCATTCGGAATCCTACCAACAGAATCATACAATATATAGCCTTTTGAGACTGGCCTCCTTCATTTAGAAAAAGCTCATTTGTGACCCATTTGTGACATTGATCTCTCAGTAGTTTTCTCCCTTTTTTGCTGAGTTTCAGTCCATCATATGGATGAACTATAATTTGTCTACCTTACCAACTGATGGACATCTGAGTTATTACAGCTTTCGGCAATTATAAACAAACATATAAATGTTGTATGCATCAATTACACATATATAATGCTTATGAATAAACATTCATGCAAAACTTTTTGTGTAGGCATCTATCTTCATTTTTCCTAGGTAAATACCTTGGAGGTGAATTGCTGGGTCATATGGTAAATATGCTGGACTTTGTAAGACACTGACAACTTGTTTTTAAAATGCTGTGTCGCCTGACCTGTAGCAGTGTATAAGAATTTCCATTGATTTGCATCCTAGTCAAAATGCCAGCTTTCAAAATTTGATTCACTCTCTAGGTGCATCACGGTATCTCAACTGTGATTTTAGTTTGCATTTCCTAATGACCAGTGGTCATTTCATGTGCTTATTTGCCATCTACATGGACTATAGTCTGCCAGGCTCCTCTGTCCATGGAATTCTCCAGGCAAGAATCCTGGAGTGGATTGCCATTCCCTTCTCCAGGGAATCTTCCCAACCTGGAGCTCAAACCCAGGGTGCCTGAATTGCAAGCAGATTCTTTACCATCTGAGCTACCAGGGAAGCCCCCTCTATGACTACATGCCTACTAAAAATCTACTGTCCATTTTTATTGGGTTGTTTTATTATTACTGATACTATTCCTACGTATACTGGATACTAGTCCTTTCTCAATTCTGTTTTGCAAATATTTTTTCCTCCAGTCTGCAAATGATCTTTTTCTTCCAAGAAGTAGTAGTGTTAATTCTGATGAAGTCCAATTCATCAGTTTTTCCTGTTATGACCAGTGCTTTGGGCGTTGTACCCAAGAAACTTTTGCCTAACCCAAGGTCACGAAAATTTTCTGTTTTCTTCTAGGATTTTTACAGTTTTACAAAAAGAATTCCATGGACAGAGGAGCTTGGTGGGCTACAGTCCATGGGGTGGCAGAAAGTTGGACACAACTGAGCAACCAACACTTCACCTTAGTTCTATTCCACTTACAGTGAATTTTTGTACACAGTGGTAAAACACTGTTTCTAACCGAAAAATAACACTTATATGGGAAAGTAGCAAATCACTGGTCTACAGCTCAATGAGCTTTTACCAACTGATTATGTAACCTGCACTCAGAGCAAGTAAAACCATTATGAGCAACTCAGAAGACCTCTTGAACTTCCTTCCACGGAAAACGTTCACAGCAGAAAAGTGACAGGAAGTATCTCTCTTAGAGAAATGACTCTGGGAGGATATACAAAAAGGGTTGATTAGTAGGCAAAACATTATTCATGGTTGCATCTTACTGATCTGTTTTTTTTTTGGGGGGGGTGGTTGGTTCTTTGGCACCTACTACAGTTCTATAAGGCAGGTACTTACTGTTTACTGGGCAGGTTGATCTTCTACATGAATGTTAGAACCCACAGTATTAAAAAGAAAAATCAGGTCTAGAGCAATTCTACATAAAGTTCAGAAGTCAGAACATAAAAAGCCCACACAAGTTTAAGAAAAATTATGGAAAGAAGATACTGACCTGAGCTTGGACTTTGAGATGGCTTGACTGAAAGAAAGACGGAAAGAATACGATTTCTGTTAGGAAGGCTCCAGGATATGTTCCCCTCCCCCTTTCACCAGAAAGGCCATGCATGGAAGCCTGGATCCAGCACCCTGGCTCCCGAAGCGAGCCAGCTGGGGTGAGCATGGAGCAGGGGGCCAGGCAAGAGAAGACTCTCAGCTGCCAGAGTGGCCCTGGCACAGGTGGAGATGACAAGAGTTCTTCTCCCCCTGCCCCCAAACTGCTCACACTGCAGCCAGCGGGGCTGCTCCTGCCCACAGCTCAGCCACGCATCTCCATCACAGCACGTGCTGCTGCTACAGTGAGAAGA
This sequence comes from Aepyceros melampus, assembly GCA_006408695.1. Lineage (NCBI taxonomy): Eukaryota > Metazoa > Chordata > Mammalia > Artiodactyla > Bovidae > Aepyceros > Aepyceros melampus. The sequence continues at coordinate 260,104 of SJXQ01000194.1, forward strand.
GCCCTGGGCTTGGAGCTCCAGCTCTGCTCTTCACTCACTATGAGAGCTCAAGCAAGCAGCACACCTTTTTTTGAGCCTCAGTGTGCTCATCTGTAAAATGGCAAGACAAACCCATTCCCTACCTACTCATGCTACTGTAGGAGGGCACAGCAAGAAGGAGGAGGAAAATTTACTTCATAAACTGTTGAGTTTCCTGCTCCTAACATCATTTTTATGAATCTCCGCCAAGGAGATCAGATTCTCTTAAAAATGACACCTGTACTTGACAGGCATAAGACCTAAAGGACACCAGCAGAAAGCAAACAAAAGAGAATTGCATGGGGCTCCCCCAAAGCAGGCGGTGCTTGGTGCACTGCAGCTGGTGTGCCTGCTCCTGCAGCCCAGTGCATCCAGAAAAAAGCCAACGTGTGCTCATGTGAAGGCATCCTCCAAGGTTAGGAGAGGGGGGTGCAGGGCTCCAGACAAAGTGTATGAGCCAAGAAGGGCAGGGTCTCGTTATCCAGCCACTATGCATGAGGTTGGGAGAGCCCGTAAGTGAAGGAAACTTAATCAGGGAGCACATTCTATGAGCAAGTCTGCCATACAAGCCCTTCAAAGCACTGACACCAGCACCAGGCCCAGAGAAGCCTTTACCCCCAGCGCCGACACCCAGAGGGCCCGGCCTTGGCGGCGCCTCTTCTTCTCCACCAGCACCTAGTGGACAGAGGGGAACTGCCAGGTTAACTGGCTCAGCCCGGGGCAGGTTCCATCTCAGCAGGACAGACCGCTTCGGAGGACGAGGCAGGTGACATGCTGGAGGTCCGGGGGGCCAGGGCTAGGAGGGGGACCGAGGGGCCCAGGGTGAGCCCGCCCACCCCTCTTGCATCTGAGGCCATGGCTCCAGGCTCCACCGAAACCTGGGCGACTCACTCATATCTGCTTCTCTAAGAAGCCGGGAGCAGCCCAGAGGACCGCGCCTCAGCCCCACTCACCAGAGACTCCCACAGCAGCCTCGGTTCTCGCCTTCCCCGCTCACGTTCTCTGTGTTCACAGACTCCGTCTCACTGGTGGGCATGCTGGCTGCGGGGAGAAGAAATGCTTTAGATGGTGCCGTGGCTCCAGGAGTTAGTGACGGACAGGCAAGCCTGGCGTGCTGCCATCCACGGGGTCCAAAGAGTCAGACACAACTGAGCAACCGAACTGAACTGACTGGATGCCCTGCGCGCCCAAGGACGGGACAAACGCAATCACCGCCTCCAGGATGAGCCTCTGGGAAGCTGGCAGGAGGGTGAGGAACATGATGAAGGGTCTGACTGGCAAAAGGAAGTGCTGAGAAGGCAGGTGTCTCCACAGAGGAGACTTCGCTTCCATGATCTGCCGAGGAAACCCAGAAAGTATCCCAACAGGAACAGAAACCCACTATCCAACTTCCCAAGGAAAGAAGCCTGGGGACCAGTGTGAGCCCTGTCGCCGTCAGTGCCAGCTTACTCCTCTGATTTCCAGGTTTGCCCTGAGGGACCGTCACAACGTCTCAGTTACAGCTACATCTTTTCTCGTCCCCGCAAGACGTGCTCTAGAACATCTGTGAACAAACCTAAGATTTCATAAACAAATTCTTACTTTAAATATACCGAAGGAGAGGAGATATTATCAAGGGAGGAGCATACGAAGGGACCAAGCAAAGAATCTCTTTCAAAATGGAAGCATTCAACTCATTTTCCGTTAATCCTATCTGATGTTCTTCTGCCCAGCTTGTGAAGCCAAGATGCTGAAGAACGTCAGTGAGATTAATAAAAAAGACACTGTTGACCAAAGATGCCTGCACTAGAGCTCAGAATACGGTCCTATGGGGAAGGAAGGTTTTCTCCCAACCAGCAACCACAGGGCAAAGCTATCTGTGGTCCTAGCGCACCGGTGTCTCCAGGCACTTCTTCCTTCCCCACAGCACGGCATCAAGCAGAAGCAGAAGCAGAGGAAAAGCTGAAATGTACCCACTCAGGTCAGGAGGCCCAGGGACCCATTCAAGAGTCACCGTCTGGCACGTGGGTGTTTTCTTCGCCTCCACTTGATTCAACCCCAGAAACATCACCAACATGTGCTGGGGAGCAGGCGGCAGAGGAGGTGCAGGACGCAAAGAGGGAGCCGGCTCTGCACCTCTCCTGGAGGACCCAGGGGAGAGGCAGCCCCCGGTGACTTCGGTCCACCAAGCCCAGAGCTGCCTCAGGGGTTTGGACACATGCTGTAAGGAATGACTAATTCTGCTCTGGGGTTAGGTGCCATCATCAAAAGTCGAATAATAGGAGAATCACCCCCACACGTGCATGTTTTTGCCCTGATGCCTAACTGTGAACTGCAGTGACCTTCTGGTTTTGGAGACCTGACGGCATCAATAGGAAGGCCTTTCCCCTGCAAGCCCTAACCATATGGCTTCTCCTCTGAAGGATGCCTGAGTTTCAGCTGACAGTGATGCCTGGAGTGCCATGGGGAGTAGTCTGAGGCCAGCCCAGACTGGAGCAGGACCAGAGAGCTCTGTCAGTGCAGCTGCACAGCTGTGGGCCCTGCTCGGGGGAGAGACAGGGTGTGAATGACAAGGATGGACGTGAACCTGACTTGATGGGCCCAGAGACCTGAGAAGCATCTTTTCTTAGGCACCAAAGAAGACCCTTTCCCTTCTGTGAGCACCCAGAGGACTGAACCTGCCAGGGTGAGGGGGTCTCAACAGCCATCTCCAGGCACACTGAGGCAAAGGCTTCAAATGGGAAGGCAAAATGAGCAGAATTACAGGCGATATAATACGACCAGGACTCTCACAGAATAACCCTTTTCTTCCTTAGTCAAGTCAAAAGAAACCAACTACAAATTTGATCCACTTTTTCACAACTCCATGCAAAAACACAGACAAAACCAAACAAACCATAAACAAAAACATCACAATCCAATCACAGAAAAACCTTAAACAAAAAGCTCCATCAAGAGACAGAAACACACATACACAGGAGTCTGCTCATGCAATTTGCTTCCGTGACTATTCCATGTCTGACTTCAGCAGAAAGACTAAAAAGTCATGAGTCAGCCAAGTTCACTGTTACAGGTTACTCCCACAGGGTCACCCTTTTCTTCAGGAACAGGACAAAGAAAATCATGATGGGAGACCCTTACAGATATGACCAGGAGTCATCTCTAGGGAATGTTTCTCTTGGTGGTTACTGCACTGCACCACGGACAGAAGCTGAAAGCAGTAGGGTGGTGGGGGCCACTGGGTGGATGAGGGTTCTCAGGCCTCAGCAGGGTCCTGGCTCTGCCCTGGGCAGTCCCATCTCTCTCCAGGCTTCCCCAGGTCCTGTCCATAAAGTGGGAACACTATCTCTCGCTCTGGAGGGTCACTTTCCTCTACAACAGTATAATACTTCATGGTTCTAATATTAATCATGTTGTAAATTCAGGCACTATGTCCAAGAAGAGCAAACTTCTTTTCATGGGCAAAACTCTGTGGCTTTTTACTCGCTAGGGCTATGTCCCATGATGATATCGATAGAGTTGCTCCGTTTTACTCTTAAAGCTTGTTTTTCAAATGATCTGATCCAAACAAATAACTCACAGCCTGCCCATGGGAAAGGTGGGGGGACATTACTTTGCATTTCTGGTTCCATGTCAATTAGTGAATAAAATGAAACTGAGGCTGGGGGTGCGGAGATAAGAAGTCAAACTGAACTCCCCAAACAGAAACTGAGGCTAACTGTGGGGCATGGTGTCAAGACTGCAGTGATGGAGAGAATCCTCCTGCTCGCCAAGCAGACAGGACGGGGCAGTGGTTGAGAGCAGGCCTCTCAGGTTGGCCAGGTCTAACTTTACCCCCACATTTGTGACTGAGCTTCTCCAAGGCTTCATTTTCTCATCTGTTAAAATGGGGCATACTTTAACTTCACAGGGCTGCGGGCAGAACTATAAGGGAGGAGATACAGAGTGATCCACAGTGTCAGGCCGTCAGTGAGGCTCCTACATGACGAATCCATCAGCTCAGGAAAGCTTTCTCAGAGCTCCCTGGAAGCAAGGGGGCTCTCTCTGGATGGTTCAAGTCCAGGGTCACTTCACCCCACCCACTTCTATGGCCACACAAAGGATTCTCATGTGAACAGCCTTCCACACATCTGACCCAGCCTCGGCCTGCACTCCCAGTTTGTATCACATTCTCTGCCTTAAGCGGAGTTATTTTAACCTAGCCTGTTGTATTGAGAGAACTTTTCTGTCATCCCTATTTGACACCTGCAGAGCCACAGAACCCTAATAAATAAATCTGCTCTGGAATCATGCCCCTGGGGGCTCAGGAGGAAGAGAGGAAGGGGCGGGTGGAGGAAGAGAGCAGTGACTCCACCAGAACGTGGTGACCTCATTTGGTCCTGGAAATAGATGTGGATCCAGTCCCTCCAGCCGAGCCTCAGAGCCACGCTCTGGCCAGGGCCCCGGCAACCTTTCCATCCCGCCTCTCCCTCCCTGCCATAGGAGTGTTCCCTTTTTCAGAAGCATACGAGACATCGGGCCCAGTGGGCATAACCAAGGAGCTTGTTTGTACATTAAAACATTTCACCCTTCACTTGCACCAGACACTCTTTTTTTTTTTTTTAACATTCCTAAATTGATATGCACTTCACTTCACTTAGCCCCAATAGGATCTCATCTACGTTTTGAAAAAATCAAGACAGGAGAATCAGAGACTGTTAGAACTTGAAGGGGCTTCTGAGAGGACATGAACGAATGCTATGATTTCACAGATGAGAGAACCGACCCACTCGCCTTGGGACACACAGCTCAGATGTGAGAGGAGAAAGCTCCCCTGCGCCACCCTCACCATGCAACAACCCGGTGGCTTTGGTACATCCTTAAATACACTGGCGTATGATTTAATATCGGTACATATTGGTATGTGCACTGGTATACACTTAAAACTCCACAAATCAAAATGCTCCAAAAACCAAGTAAGCCTGTTACCTGCCAGCCATGCTGTGCTATGGCTGACCCTCATTAACCCCTGGAAACCTGGTGTAGAGCCAGACCACTTCCAGGAGATCAGCCCAGCAAACGGGGAAAGGGCGTTATACAAAAATACAGGTGTGCCAGGGACTACTAGGAATTCATAAAAGCCCAAACAGAAAGACTCATAAAAGCCCAAGGAAGTAAACCCATGGACGACTTTATCAGAACACATGGAATTCTCCCTAACCGGCTGCCTCAGCATCAAGACTGCCCCATTCAGGGTGACCCTCTGTCCCTGTGAGCATTCAGCATTCACTGCTGACAAGTGACCAGGACTAATTAGGGCTGCAGCAGAGAGACCCCCTCAGACAGAATCCAGACCCTCCTGTAGAAGGAACCAGGGCCATCTGCATGCAGAAAGGCTATCAGTCCTTTTTCCCTCCACATTTCAGGAAATTTTAGAGCTTTGTTGAAGAAGTTTTCATTTTTTAAATATAAATTTGAAAGCAATTTCCAATGACTGCAGCTGAAACCAGGCATGAGGACAAGCCTGTGGCCTCTGCAACCGTGCTGACTGGCCTGCACCTGCCAGGCACTGGGATCTCTAGGGAGAGCCCCAGGGCAGACCCATGGGCTTCCAGCGTGTGTATGCTGAGAAGGGGCCTCCAGTGGCAGGTCGGCGAGGGGATGGCACCAGCCAGCAGCCCGGGACACCCTGGACTGTAAGTGAGAGTTGCCAGGGCCTCCAGGGCAGCCTGGCTCAGCCCCTGCTCTCCATGGATAGCAGGTCGCACTACTTCTCTTTAGGATCTAATTGTAGGGCCCGGATGTTGTCGTGGGTGATGCCACATGAAATAAACCAGGAAACGTGCTGTTTTTCAGGCCAGTTCAACAGTATCTTCACCACCATGTAAACATTCCTCTATCTACCGTCTCTGAAGAACAAGGCACTTCTCAACCGTATCCGCCTGCCCTGTGGATTCAGAGGGAGATCAATACACAAGTGCACGCGTGCACACGGGCCTGGATGTGCGTGCCCAGGACTCAGAGTGAGTCTGTGTGCGGATCCAGACAGGCAGCCCCCAAACTCTGGCCCCTCCCCCCGACTCACAGGCACAGCAAAATCCCAGACCAGCTTCCTGCCTCCAGGACAAATGTCAGAGAGGCTTGGTCTCTGTCACTGCCGGGACAAGTCCCCTTTCTTCCCAGGGCTTAGTTACTGCATCTGCAAATGAGCTATTGGTCAGTTTCATCTCTAAGACCCATTTACCTCTGACCTGACAGGACTGCTGTAAAGAGGAAACACCCAAGGTTGTCTGGTTTTACTCCCCGCACCAAGGGGTTTTCCTCGCATGTCCCGCCCCCAGCTCAGCAAACAGAGCAGGAGGTAAGCAGTACTGTGAAGTCACAGCCCACCCACCGGGAGGGTGGCCAGGAGGCCAGCAGTCAGCCTGTAACGACTGGTTCCAAATCACCTCCAGGGAGAGCACCCTGGGGAGTACAGCAGCACAGGAAGGAGCAGCCCCCGGGAGACCCTAGCGACCCTTGCCCACTGAGCCTGGAGCTCGGCAGGCCCCTCCTGCAGCAGGCCACACTGACAGCCTCACTCCCAGATGTCCGGGGCCTCTAGGAGCCTGGTTCCCGTTCTCCATGGGACGCACTTTCTTGCACACTCAGAGGTCTCTTTAGCATTTCCCTCTGTGCCCCAGCAGCCTAAAGCGTCTCACTCTTTCCTTTCAAAGGCGGGGGCAGGGGCGGTCGGGTTAGATAACTGAGCAATGGCAGGATCATAGCTGCCTTCCTTGGGGACAGGGGCTCCGCAGCCAAGATCTTGTGTTTTTATCTCATTTTCATGACAAGCACGAGCAGCGCCATGACGTCCCCTGGAGGAATCTGCCTGTGCTTGGTAGGGGTGACACACTCAGCCGTCACAGGCTAACAGACTCTCACTGCTGTAAAGAAGCCAGGCTCGTGCTGGAGAATGTGGGTCAAGGCCAGACCAAGGTTTCTCTGTCTAAAGCAAGAATCATGCCCTGCCAGCAACTATTTCTGTATGACCAGCAACAGTGGGAGCACAGCATCCCCACGAGGGCTCCCACCCCAGTAGCATCACCAGTAATGCCAGGGGCCTTCTTTTGGGTCTCTAAGTATTTCATTAAATAAAAAAAAAAAAAATCACTGCCAACAAAATATAGCAAGTTTTCTGAAAAGTTACACTGCTTCCTAATCCTGCAGATCTCAAGACTAACCTGGAATTCTCAAGAATCCTTGAAAAGTCACAAGGCCCAAGCACCAGCTGAGGAGGGGGGTCACCTACAAGCTCAAGGAGCGGTCTCTCCTCCCCTGGGATAGGAATCACTTATCTGCTCATGTAACTTCTCAGAGTTGGAAGCCTAAGTCAGTCTTTGCAAACTTTTTTCTCACACCATCACAGTATTTCCTGCTTAGCGGAAGCCCATTTTTCCTGCAGAGGCCTTAGGAGGTCCCTACGTCTAGCCTCTTCTTCACAAACCCATTCCCAGCACCGCAGTGGCACGAATCAGCTGTCTCCGACCCAGATCCAGGCCCATTTTCAGACAAGTTCCTTCTCTTGGAGGCACCACGTCTTCTCAGAGTAACAAAGGGCTCATATCTGTACCCACTCTCCCTTTCCACTTTGGGACCTTCTGAGGAGAGTAGGACTCGAATACATCCTTCATTCAGACCCCCAAGACTTGCTCAAGTCCAATTCCCATCCACCTCTGTGCTCGGCATTCCCATGAGCAAGCAAACAGGGCACCGTGAACTCTCTGCTCTCCTGGCAGCTGGCATTGTGCCCTCAAGTCTCAATCTTCTCATGGAGGCTCCTCCAAGGTTGTATGGCCAGGGCTGACCTTGGTGGCAGCAACCACATGTGCACAGGAAAAGCACAGAGGTGATGGCTCGAGCAGGCAGGACACCAGCTGCCTGCGTAAGTGCCCTGCATGAGGATGGTCCTGATGCCAAGCCCAGGGATTCTAATGGCAGGCTGTGTTAAGCATTATTTTAGAGCACAGACTGAAACTGTTTCCCACATAAGCCCTTTCCCCATTCCCATTTGTAAAGGCAAGTGCCCCCAAATCATGGCATCCTCCAGAAGTCTATTTTTAACTTCATTCTTGAAACTAGCACTACTAGCTTCAGCCTGGTCCTGGGCAAACCAGCCAGGGACTGCAAGACGCAGAGGCCAACTGAAACATGTAACCTGGAAAAGAAAAATCAATCAAACAACATCACTGGAATTTCCAAACAGTTTAGATTAAAAAGCATCATTTGGGGGGAAGTGTTTAAAAAGTCTGTCTTCCAGTCTAAGAATATTCATGCAGAGTTAAATAATCTTCTGAGTTGGTTCAGCTGCTTCTTTAAAAGGTACAGTTCAAACAAAGAGGAAACTGAAATGCCGCCTTGGCTAAGACACATACTGAGGGAAAAGACAAGAGGAAAACAGCACGAACAAGTTTCAAGGAAATCACATGAAAATACAGGCATCTCACAAACACACCACACAGCACATGCACCTCACACCATGCCATGTGGAAGGAACAGGCGTCAGAAGTCTTGGGAGAAGAATCTCCCGAAGAGGAAGTTCCAGCTCAGCAGTTTACCGTGATCTTTAGCCCTGCGGTGGCGAAAGCAGCAAAATCTCCTTTTCTTCTTATCCTCTTTTAGCAAGTCGGCCACTGTGACCCCTTCAGTGGAACACAGGCAATTTCATTATGCTTCAGTAGAGGGCAGCAACAGCAACGCCAGCAGGCCGGAGGATGCTGAAGGCGGCCCCATCCGCCGGCTCTGACAGGCAAACCCCAAATCTGCCCTCCTCCCGTGGAGAAATCTACAGTTCAGGACCTGACTGACCAGCAGTGAGCGTGCACCTTCTGCAGCTAGCATACTATAACGCCTGTCTTCAAAAAGCTGTCCATGGAAACAATGTGGGAGAGAGAGGGTGGGACAAATGGAGAGAGGGGAACGGAAACCTACCATTACCATATGTAAAACAGCCAGCCAGTGGGGATTTGCTGTGTGACACTGGGGGCTCAACCCAGTGCTCTGTGACCACCTAGAGGGTGGGATGGAGGTTCAAGAGAGGGGACATATGTATATCTGTGGTTGATTCATGCTGATATGTGGCAGAAACCAGCACAATACTGTAAAGCAAATAGTTTGCAAAAAAAAAAAAACTACCTGTCCTAAATACACAACCAACTAACCCACTCTGGACAAATGTTCCCAAGGTTCGGCTTCCCCTCTAGGAAGGGCATTAGGGAGAGGGCACATCGGCAGGAGTCCTAGGTGCTGATTGGCTCTGTGAGTCCAGCCAGCATCACCCTACGCAGCAGGACACTTGGGATTAAAGCAGGGGTTCTGGAGCTAAACAAACCAGGTCTAATCCCAGCCCTCCCACAGACTGGCTGAATGACTGTGGATGTGCTACCTAACGGTGTTAAACCTTAGTTTCTTCGCTCGTAAGATGTTAATAACAGTTGAACCTGCACTTCAGAGAGCTGCTCTAAGAGGTGAACAGTACATACGGTGAAATATACAAGCACTGGCGAGGCACAGTCAACCATGAAAACTCCCTTCTCTGGGTCTCAAGACAACGATTCCAGGGTCTCCAGCCCCAGACAGCTCTGTGATACAAGGGCTGCTCCAGGCTGGCGAATCTCTGCAGGAGAGGCCACACGCCCCAGGCCAGCGCAAGGGCAGCAGAGGGAATGGTGAGTGGACACAGGGCAAGCTTTCACGCACGGCTGGTGGCAGTGGAAGCGTGTCACTCGGCATAGCGCTCACATTTCTGAAACGGGCCTCCTCTGGGACCCAGAAAAGCCACCTGTGGTCATCGCTCCCACAGGACCCTGGGCACCGGTGGCTACACAGGCATGGCCTTCAGGGGCTAGAGGCGGTGAATACGCAGACTACAGCAAGACCTCGCTTCAAATCCCGGCTCTGCAGCAGTCATGCGGCCCCGAGAGGCTGCTTCGTCTCTGTGCTTTGTTTTGCTCTTCTGACAAGGTCTCGCCGCACAGTGTGAAGAGTAACAGACTCATGTGCCCATAGCCCTGAGAAGAATGTCTGGCACAAAGGAAGCACCTGGTTAATGTGAGTGATGACCTGGTGCTCTTTGATTCAACAAGCAACCACTGGGAGCTCGGACATGTGACAAAGACCCTGCCAGGTGCCAGCCGCCCCACGCAGAGCCCCGTTTCTGCCTCTGTGGAGCTCCCAGTCCTGCGGCAGAGGAAGACAGCGATCACGTGAACAAGCATAAAACCACAACTCTGGCAGCTGCTGTACAGCCCACATGCACTATGGACCGGACAGTCCACTGCGGCAGCTTTAAACCGGCCGTTTATTGAAAACAGCCAAAATGTTGTTTCAAAAATGGAAGGATATCCACAGAACATGGTTCAGTGAAAAAAGACAAGTGGCAGGGCCATCTGTGCTGGGTGATCTAGTGGTGGGGACCAGGGAGGGTGCTGTCTGTGCAAATGCAGGTTCTCATGTGCCCAGCTGAGGCCAGAAAGAGCAGGCTCCCAACTGCCAAGCCTGCTTCTCTCTAAGGAGAGGATGAGTGAATTATCATGCTCTATACACCTCGCTATTATATGAATTCCTTACAGTGGGCAAATACCACTTATGTAATCAAAGTATATTAAATACAAACACTGCCCTGAGTCAGAGCTTCACAAACCTGGCTGCCTCATCATAGTGGTGCAACCATCCCGAAGTCCGTCTCCCACCAGCTCCCAAGAGGCCAGCCTCCGGCGGATGATGGCTCCCAGGACCACCCGGGGTTGTGGGGGGTCTCTCATAACCCCAGCCCTGGGCTCCCTGCAGAGAGGGCATTTGCCCTGGATGTGTGTTTACCCTATGCAGCTCTAACTGCTGCTGTTTGCTTGACAGCTTTTAATTGAATGTTTTCCATTTTGAACTTGCACCCTGAGGTGGTTTAACTGTGATGAAAGCAGTTTTGTAAATCAACATTTGAAGACACAACCTTTTTCAACAGGACCAGCAAATGTCCATGCCTTATGTTTGCACACAGCTTTGCCATCTCTGGTTTTCTGCCCACCCCACAAATCAAACACGGATGTAAAAGGCATCAAAGTGACATATACAGGCGGGAAGTGACAGCTGTGACAACCTTGTGTGCCAAGGGGGCAGCATCCCACTGGGAGGCGGGCAGGGACAATGCTCACAGCCTCCAGGACCGACCTGATGAAGAAACGACAGGGTTCCCCCCTGCGGTCAGGGCTGGAGTGTCAGGGTGTCCTCCCCTCCCTTCTTCGGGGCATCCTACATCCCCACTGACAGGGATTACTGATCATTCATAGTTCCCTCAGAAAATGCCTTGCTTTCCTGGCCAGAGTTTTAGAATGAGCTTCCTTTAAAAGGATTTCATTTTTTTAATGCTTTTTTTTTAAAGGACTAATCACTGACAATGAGAAGAGTTTAAAATAGAATGTGAGGCTTTCAGATCTTAATGGCCCCAGCAAAACTCCATTGTTCACTCAGAAGCAGCTGCATACATCTAAAAAATCACTTTGAGATTTGGCAGAGTTTCTGAAGGAACTTGAAGCTCAGCAAAAAGTTAAATAAATTATGCTTGAAAATATCCCATATGCTCAAGAACTAACTTCCAAGGGAATCTGGTCCATTCAATTAATTGTGTAACACTAGCTTTCTAACAGCAAATGTAGGGAACAAGCATCATAAATAATCTGTGGACACACAAAGGCAGAGCGACCTGTCACTGTGGTGCCAGACGGCCCTAAAGGCAGGGACCCCACTGCCTCTCCTCTGTCTTCTTCCAAGTGTGACACTTGGTATGGTGGCATTCAGGAGTCCCCAACCCTGGTTTCACACTGGAACCTCCAGGGAGCCACATCTGGGTCCTGTCACCCATGAATTGGCATGGGGGTGAGGCATGGCACCGGGATACAGCCCCACTCCCCAGTTGACGGCCACACAGCTAGAGCTGGGCACCACATGTGCAGACGGTGACATTTAGCAGATCAGAGACCAAAGATAATGTGAGCCCATCTCCACGTGCTTGATTTGATGTCTGTTCTCTGACATCAAGGTAGAAACAGACTTCAAGGGCCAGCAAGTTGGGCTGCTATATCTCGAAAGTAACTGAGTTGACAGATTTGTTTTCTATCAATACTTGAGAACCTTGGAGTTCTTGAACACTAAGGAATAGGGATGTGGGTCCTAAAAGGTGTCTTCTGAGTTTGGGTAGGCATCGAGTAGAATGTCCCCTAACAATTTTGTTTCAGGTCAAGTTTTCCTGGAGTTTGATGACAACAGCAGCAGCAAGTCCTCTGACAGCTGTGGCAACTCCTACCAGTTACGGAACACTTAGTCCTCACGACAACCCTGTCATGAGGCAAATATCTTTCTGCACTTCCAGCAGCAAAGGAAATGGGGCTCAGCGATGTTGGGTAATGTGCCTAGTGCTCTAGTCCAAATTCCAAGTCACTCAACTTGATTGTAGCCACCTCCAGAGAAGGGACGTGGTCGTGCCCTCCAGGCCCGCCCCTGTCTTCCATGGGCTTATGACACCTGCTGTTATCAACGGTCCCCTCTGTCTAGGCTGAGGCTCAGCCATCAGGGAGGCCTCTTCTCACACTGTTACTCAATTCCTCCATGTCTGGGAAGAGACCGTCCCACTGCACCCCCAACCCAAGTGAAAAAGACACTCAGTGGAGTCACCATCCGGAGGCAGCGTGGGCACAGGCAGGAGCTCCCCCTGCCCTTCCCCAAGGAGGACACAGGGCAGGGCTGGGGTGTGGGGTGAGCTTCAAAAGCTCAGGGAGGACATCGGCAATGCCCACACTTCACAGGCTGCTGACAGGTACAGAGACCAGACGTGGCGTGGGCGGGTGGCAAGCCAGCCACGGTCAGCCGGCAAGGAGGACCACAGAGGTGAACCCCTCCTCCCTGTGTTTCTGTGACAAGGGGAAACGGCTGGCAGCCACGGAAGCCCCAGTGAAACCCTGGCAGGGCTGCTCCCCCAGTAAGTCTGGGTCGTGGGGGAATGCACCCGCTGGGAGGGGGCTTGGAGCTCTCTTCTCAAGTCAGTTAACCTCAGCATGGTTCCCACAGCCTCGGATTTACGTTTCCATTTCCAACCCTGATCCACCGGAGGTCTGGAACTCTGAGGACTGGGGAAATACCAGTCTCCTGGTATAATGTCCTCGCTCCACAGGACACCCCAGCACCTGGCAAATGAGCCCTCACAGAGTTGGCATGCACCAGAAGGAGCTGCCACTTCAGACCAAGCGTGAAGCTGGTCCCGCGTGCTGACGCAGAGCCTCGCTGCGGAGGAGCGGGAGCGGAAGCCAGACGCTGACATCCCCGAGACCCAGAGCAGCTTTCTGGGGATCGGTGCTCCCATTGCCCAGTGCATTCTGAGGCTCTGCAACTTTAAGGGGGCTTACTTTCCTCCTTGCTTATTAAGAAATACACTTAGGGGTTTTGAACCTGTGTACCACTCTACCTTGTTTATGCCATTTCATTAGCGTGAGAAGCACTCCCCCTCAACCTTCCACAACCAAAGCCTATACTTGTCCCTCAGAGCACAATGGGGACACAGCCTCTCCTGCAGGGCCTCCCCTGTATCCCACCTCATCCCACATCCCCACGTCCTCCTTGGGCTTCCACAGCAGACTGCGGGCCCTTGGTTATGATGCCAGCTTCTCTGCTCTGTCTCACACTAGATGCTGTGGGAAGGTCTCCTCAGGCAGAGGCACTGATTTTGCCATCAGACATTTCCTCACACGCAGAGGCAGGGCATAGGAAATGCACTGGACCCTCAGAGCGACCGGGAGACACTGATTCAAGTCCTGCAGAAATCCCTACTCCTCAAATCACAGGCCACAGAACAGTTCCAGTACAATGATGTTGGCTCCACGAGGTGGACCCTGTCTGTGACTAGAGCAGGGAGCGATGAGGAGACGAAATGACATCTGCCTGCGGGAGGACCCTGCTCAGCCCCTACAGGACACACCAATGCTGACAGAGCAAGGGGCCCTGCTCAGAAGAAGGGACAAGACCTGTATCTGTTTATACACAACAGGTGACATGCTGGGCTTAGGAGAGCAGGGCAGGGGGCTGGTGGAGCCCTGCGGGGCAGCGTCAAGGCCACAGCTTGGGAACCAAGAAGAAGACAGCGAGACAGGCAGCCCTGAGCTGCAGGCTTGTCCCTGGCCTCGCTACAGGGACAGGTGCTCTGTGAAGGCCACGGGATTCACCCCCGCCCTAGGCAAAGCTGGGCCAAAGATGTGTAGACACTCCTTACACCACATCATCAGATGTGGAGCTCACGTGAATGTCCACTTCGAAACTCTCATCTCATAGTTGAGGAACTGAGTCTAATAAAGCGCTCCCTGGTTCCTTCACCCTCAGGGGGTGGCCCCCAGACTCTCCTTGAGGAGGCAGCGGTGCAGCCTGGGAAGCAGGGGCTTCACACACCAGCTCCCCGCTTCGCCTCTCCCAACCATGAGCACACAGGACGGAGTCAAGTGTACATCCCTGATGCCAAGAAACACTCTCCACAGAAGCAGAGACTCAGAGTCCCAGGCTCGGACAATCACGAAGGCCAGCTCGCTCAGGCACGTGCTCCACCCTGGGTCTCAGCCTCCGCTCACTCATTCTCCCTGCACACCCCTGGGCTTCAGCCATAGGAGTAGCCCTTCATGGCCTCCCAGAGCCTTTGTTTGCCCACCTTCCTGTCCTCCTCACACCACTGCCTCAACTCAGAATGTTTTGCCTGACACATCTCAGGTCCATCCATCCTTCAGAGCCCAGGGCTCACTGTTCAGTCCTAGGCGGTCGTGGCCAGCCCCTCGAGCCCCGCTGTCAGCCCCTGGTACACGGCCTGCCTCCTCTCGTGACCTGCACTCATGTCTTCTCATGCTGCATTCACTTGGGTGTGGGCCCGTCCTCCCCACCCCAGGAGCCTTCCAGGTATCCGCACGGCCTTACTGAACAGAGGCCTGACTGCATACGGTCTGAGGGTTCTGTGTGGGACCTGCTCAGTCATCTTTCACGGGGCAGGGCCTAATCTGGTTTTCCAGGCCTCTCAATGGACCGGCACTCTAGGTCTTTACTATCAACTAGTCTAGATTTGAAACCCATCACAAATGGCTTAAGTCAACTCTACTGCTGAATTTCAATTTCCCCTTTTACTGGAGGCACAGACCATCTCAAGAAGAGTAGGAACAAGAAAAGCACGTGATAAGAGAGATGCTTTGGGTGACAGTGATAATACCGGTGGTGGACGGAACACAGACCTTCCTGCTGCAGGAAGGCGCCCGGTGCCCAGCATCCCAGTGTCGGGGACCAGCTGGGTGTGCTCTGGAGCGGCTGCATGAACTCTCATGCCTCCTAACACTGTCCTAAACACTGAACTGTTGTCTTCCAGTGGACGATGAGCTGAGCATTTGGCGCCCCATGTTTGGCGCAGATGGAAACCACTTCAAGAGGCGAAGGGTGGAAGTGGCCCTACTCTTCAAGGTCCCTTCCAATAACTCGCTCTGAATTGGAGGACCCACAGTTTCATCTCCTCTGATGCAAGGCACATACTCATCTTACCACACCCTTGCCCCAGAGCTGAGGCTTATTGTATTCCCAGGGCACAAAGAGTATCCAGCTGACCCTCTGCAACCAAAAAGCCACAAGACAAGATATATATCTGAAGCCCACGCCACGCCCCAAGCAGAAATGCAGTCAGTGCAAATGGGCTCTCTGATGTGCAGGCCCACAATCCAGAGAGCTAGAGGGTGCTCTGGGTCTCAGAGCAGAAGAGATACCTGCCGCAGGCGGGCATCTGAACAGCACATGGGCCCTATGGGTCCCGAGCAGCAGAGGTGCCACTTACTATTTCGTTTGCTCTCCTCGCCTCCTTCTTCTTCATTCTCAGGATCAATGTCTTCTGCTTGGGTGATCCAGTCCAAGTAGCCCTTAAGATCCTCTTCCAGCTGCTGCTTCTCCCGGAGCTTCTGGAAGTCTCCCCGTGCTTTTGCTTTCTCCCTTTCCTTCGAGAACTCTCTGAGAGGGGCAAAGAGAACGGGTGCATGTCAGGACGTCCCAGGACCCACCCTGAGAGCCATCTGCCCGGCCGCACAGCAGTCTCGCGGCAGGACACACGGCACCAAGTACAGCCACACGAGCACACAACGGGGGCCGCACACACGGACAGGACACACGCCAGTGCCTCCCAAGCAAGACTGTGGGGATCAGAGCTGCAGAAACCACACCAATGCACATGCACGCCCCTCAGGAAACCAGCACCCGTTAGGAGCTTTGTACTCCCAATGAGCCGAGGCCCCAGATACCATGTGCTATCACAGCAGGCCCTTGATCCCCCAGCAGGGGCCTGGACTCAGAGATGTCCCCCTTCCCGCAGAGCCTCCTCAGATAGCCGGCCCGATGCTTCAGAGAGAAAGGACCCAAGGGGGCCGAGCTGTGGTCCTAGAGGGCTTCTTTCATCCTTGGAGGTAACACTCACATCCTAATGTGTACTGGCCCCCTTGTCCAAACCATGAGCCCTGAGACCCCACCCCCACTCTCTGCAGATCCAGCCAGTATAGTGGACAGGCTCAGAGCAGAGAGCCCTTCCCCAACCCAGACAACCCTGCTCCCCACTTCCCAGACAGGAAATGGAGCACCCGTGAAGCACTGTTATCTTTCTTAACTGTCGCTTCTTGCCACGATCTTTCCCACCAAAGTCCTCCCCATAGGAGGGGAAAAGGGAGCATGATTTGTTGCCCATTTATGGGAACACCTGCCCTGGAAAGGCTCTGGCAGATGAGGAAATGTTCCCAACTGTTCATGGTTTACTCGACTTTTCCTTTCTGCAAGCCTGGATCTCTGCGTATATACAGAATCCCACATTGGCTGAGGCAAGGCAGGAAGTCAGGTGGATGATTACCCAGTTCTCATATACGAGGAACCATCTGCATTTCCAACCGTGAACTGTTACAGGAGCCAAGGTATGCGTGTTATGGATTTAGGAAGTACGATTACAAAGCTGCTAAGAAAGCAGGTGTGCCAACAGGCCGTGTAGCTCCTGCACAGAGGCCGCTGGATGCCGACGGACGCCACGTCTGCCTTCCTTCCAGTCTAAAGCCAGCGCGTCTCCCCTGCCAGGACCTCGATAACCCAGCCCTGCCGAGCAAGGGCAGGTGACCTGCTTAAAGTCAACCTCTACTCTCTCTCTCCCCGCCCTCCCTCAGCTCTGGGCTGTGGATGGGCTGAAGAGACACTCAAACACCTAGTGACACTGATGCTTCAGGGAAGAAACCAGATTCCTCCCCAAGGCGCCGGCTTCTGCCCGCCCCCACTAGAGAGGACACCTTCGCTGCCCCTAAAGTTTTCAGATTCCCCAGGATCTGTGCTTTCTGCTAGAGCTGGTCTGTCCCACCTTCACCTGCTGAGAAGTGAGGAGGCGGCAAGGCTGTGGGGTATCCTGAGCCTGGCTCTCGGGGGAGCCGACTCAGGGGGTTCTCGGGATGAGCGGAAGCAGATCAGGCCTAGAGCCTCCTGGGGAGACACCTTCCCTCTCAAAATGAAAGGCCTCTGAAGGCAGCACCTTGCTGCTCACAAGAACCATATCCTGAGAACAATATGGGGCTTCTCAGCCTTGGCTTCCGGAGATACCAGACCTGAATAACTCATTCCTGGGCAGGTTCACGAACTGAATCTCAGCTCTGAAAATGTCACACCTGAACCAGCATCTCCTCCTTGAACAAGTGGAGGGCCTGGAGTGTCACGTGTCAACGTGAAAATGCGTCACATAATCTGTTCTCTTAAATACATTGTAAAGACCAAGTCTGTGGGCCTTCAAGTCTGCTGTTTAGCAAAAGTAGTTGTTGTTGTTCACTCACTACATTGTGTCTGAATCTTCGTGACCCCATGGACCGCAGCATGCCTGTCCTCCCTGTCCTCCACTAACTCCCATACTTTGCTCAAATTCATGTCCAATGAGTCAGTGATACTATCTGACCATCTCATCCTCTGCCACCCTCTTCTTCTTTGGCCTCTAATCTTTCCCAGCAGAAGTATCCCAGCATAAACCTTTCTCTGAGTTTGACTCTGAACTCAAGAGTACTCAATTCACATGAAAATGTATAAACAGGGTATTCTGATTCTGGTTACAGATCTCATCTGAGTTCTTTAAAAAAAAAATTACTAAGGTAGCAGAAGAGTCACTCTTAAGTTTCACAGGGGAGCTCATGTTTCATTAAGTATTTTTACATCAGAAATACAAAAGACCTTCTAACAAGCTGCATCACCATTGCACATTCTGGTAGTTGGGACACAGCAAAATACACCTAGGTAAAAGCCTTTTGTGACTAGAATTTCTGAGACTAAAAAACACTGCCAAGTTCTGGCTTGCAGCCCATTTATTGTAAATACTAAAGACTATTATAACTGTTCATGTAGCAAAACTGTTAATATAAACTCTCTGAACTGATTTTAGACAGTTCTGAATGGCCTAATACTTAGCAGGCACATAACCTTTCCTGATTTGGACAGAACTGAGACTGACAGGCATAAATCTCCTGTCGGCTCCGAGATGAGGCGGAGGAGAAGGTGCAGGGAGTGGGCTCTTTGTGACAAACTCAGCTGCCCCGTCGCTCCTCTCAGACCACACTGGGCTCTAAGTCTGAGACCTGGGCTCTGTTCCCCACTCTGTCACTTTCTGTGTCTGAGCTTCAGTTTCCTCACCTGCAAGACCGACATGCAACCTGCTCTCCTGTCTCACAGGGCCGAAGTCAGACAGTCAACAAGACGCCATCGTGAGCATCGCAAAGCACTGCACAAACATGAAGTTCAAAAGCATAACATCTAGCTGTCGAATCTGGGAATAATGAAAGGCAACTGGAGGAGGTTTCTCACGTACTGAAAGGAGAAAAATCGCAAACACCTCTGAATGGGCTCGAAGCTACATGACGCCAGTGGAACTGAGGGAGGCACAAACGGACACATGGGATCCTAGGGCATGGAGCGACCTCAAAGAGCCAGCAAGGACCCCATCAACCCTGTATCACTCTCTGCTCAGTGGAAAACAACTCATTCACAACAAACTCCGCATTCTGTAAAATCTCACCTGAATCCACTGAAACGTTATCAACTTCAGTGGATGAGGAAAACAGTTTTCCATTTCATGTAAGAATCTGTCATTCTAGAAGCCTAGTACTAAGGGAGTAAGTAACACTCACTATTATAAAAGTTAATGTAACAAGTCTATTGGTAGAAACCACCAGACTTTAACAAGTGACTAGAAATCTGACAGCTCACATGTGAGAGAAGCCCACCTGTTGCAGATAAAGCCAAAGTTGCTCAGTCGTGTCCAGTTCTTGAGACCCCATGAACTACAAAGTTCATGGAATTCTCCAGGCCAGAACACTGGAGTAGGTAGCCCTTCCCTTCTCAAGGGGATCTTACCAACCCAGGGATCGAACCCAGGTCTCCTGCATTGCAGGGGGATTCTTTACCATCTGAGCCACCAGGGAAGCCCAAGAATACTGGAGTGGGTAGCCTATCCCTTCTCCAGGGGACGTTCCTGATCCAGAAAACCAACCAGGGTCTTCTACTTTGCAGGCAGATACTTTACCAGCTGAGCTATCAGGGAAGCCAAAGGGAGATTTCAAAAGTGCAATACAGTATACTTACACATATATATGGAATTTAGAATGATGGTAATGATAAACCTGTACGCAAGACAGCAAAAGAGACACAGATGTATAGAACAGCCTTTTGGACTCTGTAGGAGAGGGAGAGGGTGGGATGGGTTGGCAGAGTGGCAGTGTAACATGTGTGATATCATAAGTGAAACGAATGGCCAGTCCAGGTTTGATGCAGGATGCAGGATGCTTGGGACTGATGCACGGGGATAATCCAGAGAGATTTTGTTTTGGATGATATTGACAGTTAAAAAAAAAAGACAAGGAAGATGTGTATAAGAGACAGGTGTAACATGTGTGATATCATAAGTGAAACGAATGGCCAGTCCAGGTTTGATGCAGGATGTAGGATGCTTCGGACTGATGCACGGGGATAATCCAGAGAGAGGGTGTGGGGCGGGAGGGGGGAGGTGGGGGTCGGGATTGGGAGTTCATGTACACTCGTGGCTGATTCATGTCAATGTGTAGCAAAACGAATACAGTGTTGTAAAGCAAAACAAACTAAAAAAAAAAATTAATTAAAAAAAATAAATAAAAGTGCTTGGAGAAAAAAACACATATATTGTGCTACTCTTTGGATGCAAAATAAGAGAAAATAAGGAAACCTTATCTGCAGGTTAAAGCACAAAGGGATGGAGACAAGGGACTAGACGGCATCTAGTAGGAGTGGCACTAAGTGCACCTTTTTCTAAAATCTAACTTTTAGAATCATGCTAATAGTTTACACATTAAGTTCCTAATTAAATCAACAAAGATAAGATGGAGAGAAAACACCCTTAAAGTAGAAGTGAAATAAATGAATCTGATTGTTCTTCAAATGAGTGTCATAACCACCCTGAAAGAGAGAGACACAACTAGTTCAAGTAGTTCATGAACATTTGCTGTATGCTCTTGTCATCTGGGCAGGGCTGGCGTAAGGGTGGAACCACAGACAAATGCTGAACTCTTTTCAGTAAGCTTGTTTGTTTGCAGTGATATGGATGAAACCTTGCTGAAACAACATTAGATATATTATAGGATTTGGCATCCGGTCTCATCACTTCATGGCAAATAGATGGGGAAACAATGGAAACAGTAAGAGACTTTATGTTACTGAATCACTGAAGATGGTGACTGCAGCCATGAAATTAAAAGATGCTGCTCCTTGGAAGAAAAGCTATATCCAACCTAGATAGCATATTAGAAAGCAGAGACATCATTTTACCAGCAAAGGTTCATAGTCAAACCTATGGTTTTCTCCAGTAGTCATGTATGAATGTGAGAGCTGGATTATAAAGAAAGCTGAGCACCAAAGAATTGATGCTTTTGAACTGTGGTGTTGGAGAACACTCTTGAGAGTCCCTTGGACACCAAGGAGATCAAACCAGTCCATCCTAAAGGAAATCAGTCCTCAGTATTCATTGCAAGGACTGATGCTGAAGCTCCAATACTTTGGCCACCTTATGTGAAGAACTGACTCCTTGGAAAAGACCCTGATGCTGGGAAAGACCGAAGGCTGGAGGAGAAGGGGACAACAGAGGATGAGATGGTTGGATGGCATCACCGACTAGATGGACACAAGTTTGAGTAAGCTCCGGGAGTTGGTGATAGACAGGGAAGCCTGGTGTGCTGCAGTCCACGGGGTGGCAAAGCGTTGGATATGACTGAGCAACTGAATGAACTGAGGATTGCACAAATGAGTTAATGTGTCAATGCACTTGGGAGCCAAGGTTCTCCCTGTGGAAGGAGAGACACAGAAAGATGGGAGAGGGACAGTTAGAAAGAACCCTGTGGGGATGGACTGCAACTAGGATGCTGATGTGAATTCATGATTTCTAAAGATGTACACATATGACTATATGTATGTAAATGTATCTACCTGCTAGCTCTGTCGGAAAGACCTAGAAACAAAGACATTCCCACTGCTGGTAGCTATGAGCACACCTGGCATCCAGATCTTGGTCTCTAATACTATTTCCCATTATAAAGATCAGTAGACTTTTGAGAAATGGCTGATTCCAGGGATGAGGCAGGGTAGATACAGGACTAAGAAGATAAGAAAGTCCTAAAAAAGAAAAAAATGAGAACAAAAGCAAAATGTGATGGGATATGAGAAGCCACTGGCCAAATCTGGGATAATCTGAGCCCGTGAATAACTAAAAACAGTAAAGAATTTTTTTTATATTAAAAAACCAGTCCACACCCTTACAGATAAATTAAAAAGCAGACACAATATTAATAATAAGTGATTTTGAGTAAAAGATATATGGATTGTTTACTAAGCTGTTCTTCTTCTTGCAACTTTTCTTGTATGTTTGAAATCACTTCCAAGAAAAATTTGTTGAAGTATTTGGGAAACGTAATCATTCTGAAAGTGAAAGTGAAGTCGCTCAGTCATGTCTGACTCTTTGCGACCCCACGGACTGTAGCCTACCAGGTTCCTCCATCCATGGGATTTTCCAGGCAAGAGTATTGGAGTGGGTTGCCATTTCCTTCTCCAGATAATCATTCTAATCAACTGCAAATTTATGTTGTTTTATATTCATTTCCACTTACCAGGTAGACTATAGGCTTACTCCCTGGTGGCTCAGAAGGTTAAGAATCCACCTGCAATGTGGGAGACCTGGGTTTGATCCCTGGGTTGGGAAGATCCCCTGGAGAAGGGAACAACTACCCACTCAAGTACTCTTGCCTGGACAACTCCATGGACAGAGGAGCCTGGCAGGCTACAAAGTCAGATATGACTGAGCAACTTTCACTTTCCCAGGTTTATTGCAGGAGTGGACAATACTGTCCACTTCTTTCTTTCTACATCTCTCTCTCCTCCATGCAGTCCCTGCCTCAAGCAGGCATGCGGGAGATGAGGCAGAATAAGACACAACACACAGCAAAACGAGCCCTACTCCTTAAGAGGCCAACATGCACCAGGACAGAAAGCCCACGGTTCCTGGGATTGTCCAGAAGCCCAAGAAAAGTATGTCCCACAACGAGCAATCTCCCAGGGAAGATTCTCCCTGCCAGCTGGACCTGCCACCTGCCACGGGTCTCACTCTGGCCCGTGTGCACACACCTTTCCCACCCACTGCGGCAGCTGGAGGGGCTGCAGCCAGAGCATTTCCTTGGGGCTTCTCTCCCCCCTGCAGGTCACCATCAGTGCACACCGGGACTCCACCCTGGTGTCATCCTGTTCAGAAAACCTCAGGGCGCTCACTGCTGTCCTCAGGTATCAACGTCAAACACCCAGGTCCAGCACTCAGAGATTTTCAGCCCTCCCCCACCTGCTATTCCAGCTTTATCTTCACTTCTCACAGATGTACACCTTGTACTGTGGCTACACTCTTCTCTGCTCCCCTAACCCTGTGAGCCTTTGTCCACAGAGCTCCATCCACCTGAGCAGCCTTTGCCCATTCTGAATTCTAGCTCCCTCGTCAAGACCCAGCCTTGCCTGGTTACCCCAGTCAAAGAGCTCTCCCCTCCTCGAGAGCCCTCTCCACACTGAGTACCAGCCACAGGTCTGAGTGCACACCCTCCACCTGCCAGCCTCCTCAGAGGTGTCCTTAACAGAGCCCCACACAGGCCTCACACCTCATCCTCACTGGAGAGTGTGGATGGCGGGGGAAGGCTGGTGTCACTGTCTTTAGACAGAAACTGAGGACAGGGAGGCTGGTTAGACAAGCCCATCCAGCTCCTGAATCCACCCTCCTGAGGACCTCAACGTGGGCCACAGGAGGCAAAGGAGGAAGAAAGTAAGTATATGAAGGGATTAGGATAGAAGTCAGCTTATAGTCAGGCCAGGAAAGGGCCTATATTCTTGCCTAGAGAATCCCTATGGACAGAGGAGCCTGGGCAGGCTACAGTCCAAAGGGTCACAGAGTCGGACACGACTCAAGTGACTTTGCACACACACATAGTCAGTCCAAGAAGGGCCTTAAATCCCAAACTGAGAGCTGTGCTTCCCTGTAGGCAACAGGGAACCAACAGAAGATCTGACAGAAGAGAGTCGCCATCAGCTTTGTTTTACAGGAGTGATGGGTTAAGATGAGCTCTTAAAAGGAAAAATTCTGGTGAGGAAGTCAGAAGACAAGGAGTAAACCCTGGGTGATAAACTACATTTAACATCAACAGGAATGCGAGTAAAAGAATTACGTTTACCTGGAAGTAAAGGGGGGGACAGAGAAGGCAATGGTACCCAACTCCAGTGCTCTTGCCTGGAAAATTCCATGGACGAGGATCCTAGTAGGCTACACAGTCCATGGGATTGCTAACAGTCGGACACGACTGAGCGACTTCACTTTCACTTTTCACTTTCATGCATTGGAGAAGGAAATGGAAACCCACTCCAGTGTTCTTGCCTGGAGAATCCCAAGGATGGGGGAGCCTGGTGGGCTGCCGTCTATGGGGTCGCACAGAGTCAGACATGACTGAAGTGACTTAGCAGCAGCAGTAACAGCAAAGGGGTGGAAGGGTGACCTCCACCCCTTCCAGTGGTCTCCTGGGTCTGGCACATCCACCATTGTCTTCTCAGCTACTACGGACCTTCCTGTGGAGCCAAGTGATGCACCGCCTGCCAGGTGAACATTCCCTGCCTAAGTGTGCGGGCAAGAAAGGCAAACAGGAGGCCAGATGGAGAAGAGATGCCACAGAGGAGCCATATCCCTGGTCCTCATCCTCTGGAAGGCTCTGGAAGCAGACCTGCTATGTGGCCCCAGGGAGAAGGTGGACATTGCAGAAGACTGCTTTCAGCACAACAGAAGGGAAAATTTTATAATAATCCAAGTCTACCAAAAATGGTAGAGCTTCCCTGGTGGCTTAGAGGGTAAACCATCTGCTTGTGATGCAGGAGACCCGGGTTCAATCCCTGGGTTGGGAAGATCCCCTGGAGAAGGAAATGGCAACCCACTCCAGTATTCTTGCCTGGAAAACCCCATGGACAGAGGAGCCTGGCAGGCTACAGTCCATGGCGCTGCAAAGAGTCAGACATGAATGAGCGACTTCACTTCACCAAAAATGGAGCAGGAAGCCTTGGAAGCAGCAACTTCCTTGAGGTGTACAAACAAGGACCTCTGATAGAAGGACTAAATCCTTGGAGGAGAAGCCGGTGCGCAGGATATGGTGAAGACCTTGCCATCTGTCTTCCCCAGGACCCGTGCCTCATCGCCCTGTCCCCCTCAGGCCAGCACGTGTCCTGCGCTGTGTTTGAACATAGCTGTAACTCGCATCTCCCCGGCCTCCTGAATGGCTCAGAGGGTGCAGGACACCCCACCGCTTCCTCATTTTCTGCTCCTTCCCCTGGGCAGTGGCCTAGTGCCCTGGCAGCCAAGAAGCAGAAAGACTGAGAGTGATTATTAGAAATGGCCGTGAGGGGTGCTGACCGCAGAGCCTCTGTGGTGCTCACACAGGCAAAGACCTTCAGATGGAGCGCCACCGAGGACAAGCCTGGGCCCCCGCCACCCCTCACTCATGATCGCACTGGCCCTGGATGCCAGCCAACCCCCAGCAGCTCCAGGGTCAGCCGGCACAGCTGGGGGCGGGCTTGGTTTCCCGTGGGGGAGCCCAGCAGGCCACGGCCTCTCCTCTGGCAGCAATGGTGCCAGTGCCCTCGGTATCAGGATGTGGATCTGGAGCCCCGGCGTGGCTTTACAGTCCCTGCCCACAGGCCCCGTGGTCTCCTGGCAGCGCTCGCAGCACCAGGAATCTCACTCCCATTTCACAAAGGCCCAAAGTGAGGCGCCACAAGGTGACCCCACGTCACACGCCGGTAAACGCTCTGAACCAGGCTTCGACTCACGACTCGATTCACAGGACTCTCGGTCCCTCAGCCTCCTGGCTCAGGAGACATGCAGGCTGGACACTTACTGGTTGGACCAGCGAGGGAGGGGGCAGGATGGAAAGCACCATTTACACTCATATCTTGATTTTGTTCCAGAGCCCCAACTTGGGCTTCCAGAAAGGTGCTCATCTCCCCACGTGCTATCCTTCATACCCCAATGAGCTAGTCATCCTCCAGGGTGCCCTACATAAAACCCAGCCAGGAGTCAGGCACACACGCCTCACTCTGCAGAGAGCTCCTGAACCCTGACAGTGCCCAGGATTTACAGGCCTGCCGCCCAAGCTCTGGGAGCCCTAGCTTAGTCAACACTCCCAGAAGGCGAACACTTGGCCTGAGGCAAACTACCACCCTGGAACGGCAGCACAGGTCACACCAGTGCAGAGGGACGATGCACAGTCCGCTCTGGAATTTGTTATTTCTCAAATGCCCCGTGAAATACAGTGCCACTGAAAATCATGTTGATTTAGAGACGGAGTTGTTTTTTTTCTTGGGTTGTAATACTATTTGTTTTAACCAAACCAACACAAATAAAATTTAGACAAGCTAAATGCTTTGAAATTTATACACATAGCACAGAGAAAACAAACACAAACAGGCATGAAAACCTTCAGTGAGTGAGGCCAGTGGAATCACTAGGACTCAGATTTCTATTAAAAAAAAGGACTCAGAAATTCATTAAAAACTAAAACAAACTCCCCACAAAAAGGCAAAGTGGAGGGGGAGGTTGAAGAAGTCACTGATTTTTATCAGCAGAGGCTAGTGTTCTTTAGACCTAAATTATTTCCCCTACACAGAAACACAGAGGAAATAAAACAGAATGAAGGAGTAGTCTGGTTCAAAAAATATTTTGTTTAATTTTTTGAAAAGCATGTAATTTCAGTTTGTGTTTGAGGAAACTAGGTGCTTATATTTTAAAATCAACAATAGTGTGCGATGTTTCACACACATAAAATTTTTTAATTATTGACACTGGTTTAGTTCAAATTTCATCCAAATCATTGGTTCTGTTGCAGTTTTTCCTCAACTGCAGAAAGCCAGGAGCAGTCAAAACGTGTTCTTTCTGCATGAAATAAATAGGCCAGAATGGGGGGCGGGCTTTGCACTGCAGCACCCCATCTCTAAGATCTGATCCCCTGCAGGTAACACCCATGGAGGGTTAAGAGGGCTAATGGGTGACAGCGCTGCTCAATGCAAGTTAGTCACTGGCCACCAAGAAGTGGAGGGAACTGCCGGCAGGGCAAAGGGACAAGAGCGTCTTGACGGTCCTTGTTTACACAGCAAGGATGTCAGGAAAAATGTGTAACAAGCACACTTCCAATCACCCAACTACATTATGACTATTCTTTGGGAGTGCACTCCTGAAACAAACCCCACGGGGAATCCTTACGTAAAGGGATCCTGGACCTTCTCATTTTTCTGGTTGCAAAGGTTTGGGATTTTTTCAAAGCAATCCTCCCCTTTTATGTCCTTGACTGCTTTTACTGACATCAATCTCCATGAAGATATATTATATAGAATAGAGTTAACATCTTTGGGGAGATGAACCATTTTAAAGGGGTGTTTCCTTTAATGACTAGGGTGAGTTATCTGCTGTGAATGGCAGGTGGGCCGCCTGAACACACCCAAGCTCGAGGCAGGATGGCATTTACACTGCCCCAGAGGAAGCTGGGTATGGATGGAGGGAACAAACGCGTGATCTGTCTGGTCTTCTTTTCTCTTTCTCCTGATCCTTTCTGACCACTCCCTGGCTTGAACCCTGTGCTCCAGTCATCCTAAAATTCCCTCATTTTCTCAAAGGCATGGAGACCTCGTTCAGCTCCAGGCTGTGCCCTAAGTGAGGCTCAACCCAACTGCTTCTCCAGATGTCACACCACTCGGCTGGGTCAGCCTACAGAAACATTTCTCCCATTTGCCCTGCAATTTGGTAATCTATATTCTCTCTGTAAGAGAGACTGTAAGCTCTGTGATGGAGGGGCTGTTATCTGTCTCATCTCTGTATATTGGTTCCTTATCACAAATCCTGGCCATTAGTAGTTGCTCAACAGAAACAGGCTCAATTTAATACATAGTTTTATAGGCTCAGGTCTTACATTAATGATGCCCATGTCAGAGACTTGGGTTGTGGGCTCTGCATGGGATGTGCTCTGTGTGTGCTCAATCGCTCAGTCCTGTCCAACTCTTTTGCGACTCCATGGACTGTAGCCCACCAGGTGCCTCTGTCCACGGGATTACTCCGACAGGGATACTGGAATGGGTTGCTATTTCCTCCTCCATACCTGATCACCAATCCTCAAGTAATTTTTTCTGTCACTTGAAACTGCACCCATTGTTGTCACAAATAAAATACCAAAAAATGGAGCCAACCAGAGTCCTAGACAAGTTTAAGAGGTCATCCATGGGAATAAAGTATCTTGGAATGAAATATATTCCTTTCACCACATTCCCCTGTCTGAGGACAGAAGAGCTGTTATTTCTTTAAAAAGTAGCTTCCATGGCTATCAAAGACATTTTCCCAAGTGATAAGAATCCACGGGGGCTGCAAGCTAAAAGTCACAGACTTCTTGTTTCAGCTTGTTTCCATAAAAAAACATGCTTTAAGAGGTGTTCTTCAAAAACACAGGCTTCTTGCCTGACATCATCTTCTCCCTGTGAAATGCATCAATCAAGGGAGCCCTGACAACATCACATCTTCTCATGATGGCTTCAAATACTGCTCCTTAAGAAGTCACTGAGAAGCACACCTCGTTAGACTTGTCAGATTTTGTTTTGTTTTTTTAAAAAGAGAAAAACATGTACCGGAAGTATGATTTGGGAGGGTGGCAAAATCCTTCAAAAATCAACACGTGAGAAGAGACCAGCAAGCCCAGGGCCTGTCTTGCTTCTGCACCAAAAGAGTTTCCTGCTAAGGGCCTGGCTAAAGAGCCTGTGAAGGCCAGAGGGCTGCACCACCTATGGAAAGGGCAGCTGGGGGATCTGATGAGGAATGAGCCCCAGGAAGAAGCTGGAACTGAGCCCAATAGCTGGGAGGTCCTCAGAGCAATCCCGGTAGGAACTCCAGTCCAGGTCCCACTCACGTCAAAAGGAGACCACCTGGAGAGAGGCACTAAAGGAGATGAGGCCCCTTCCTCCCATCTTGAACGGCAGGATGGGCGAAGCACCCTTTCTAAACCATCGGACTTACTTGAGAACAAGGGGAAAGCATCCTATTATTGGGGTGACTTCGGGAGTCAGAGACTGCCTCCCCCAGTAACAGGATCCCAAAGGACTTCTTGAGCTAGAATGGAATTTGTTCACAGCACTTTTAAGAAGAACAAACCAGTTTCTCTGAAGTCTCCATATTCCCCAATTCCCCTTAACTTTGAGTAATTAATTTGGGCCAAGAGACAGAAACTGGCAGGGCATGAGGCAAGGAACACCTTGGGATGTGTCAGCACAGAGCCAGTCTGCTAGCTGGGATCCCAGAAGGGCATCCCTCCCCACAAACAGAAAGAGCCTCCAACGATGAGAAGCAGCTCTGGAGTCAAGCAGATTCACATCTCAGCGCCAGCTTCCTCGGAATTCCTTCCTTACCAGCTGTATGACTTGGAGAAAAACAAACCCTCTCCGAGCTTTGCTTCCCTCACCTGTAAAACGAAGGCAAAAGACACTGTGCTGAAGTCCTTGAGAAGACTGAATGAAATCAACTATATAAAGCGCCTAGCCCAGCACTAGGCACAGATGTGGATAGAACCGACATAGTAACAACAGTAATAAGAAATAAAGAAAAAAATCTCTCACATGATCCATACTCCAGAGTTGACAAAGCCACAGATCTCTCCTCATCTGAAACACTGACCCACAACCATCTTCCATGTGGTGTCCTCTCCTTCTCCCCAGTCTGGACTCCCAAGTCCTCACCTCCTCCCCAACCCCATCCCCCAGCCTCAGAGCTCTCCTCATTCCACTCCACCCAGAGAGGCACTTGACCTTCCAGGGCCAGCCCACCTCAGCATCTTACTGTTCAGACACCTCAATAGCTCCCATGAATTAAAGACAAAACCCTGGCTCCTTCACTGGGCACCCCAAGCTACCCATCCACTCTTCTGCCCTCCATTCCCAGCCAGCACAGAGCACCCGGCGGCCCGAGAGGCCAACTCAGTGGCCCCAGAAGCACGTTCTGCCCCAGGTCCTGCTCCCTCACCACTTCCGGGATAGGGGATGCGTCCTCCTTTCTTGACATCCTTTAGTCAGTTCAGTTCTCAGTCGTGTCTGACTCTGTGACCCAATGAACCACAGCATGTCAGGTCTCCCTGTCCATAACCAACTCCAGGAGTTTACCCAACCTCATGTCCATTGAGTCGGTGATTCCATCCAGCCATCTCATCCTCTGTTGTCCCCTTCTCCTCCTGCCCTCAATCTTTCCCAGCACCAGGTTCTTTTCAAATGAGTCAGCTCTTCGCCTAAGGTGGTCAAAGTATTGGAGTTTCAGCTTCAACATCAGTCCTTCCAATGAACACCCAGGAGTGATCTCCTTTAGGATGGACTGGTTGGATCTCCTTGCAGTCCAAGGGACTCTCAAGAGTCTTCTCCAACACCACAGTTCAAAGCATCGATTCTTCAGTGCTCAGCTTTCTTTATAGTCCAACTCTCACATCCATACATGACCACAGGAAAAACCATAGTCTTGACTAGACGAACCTTAGTCGGCAAAGTAATGTCTCTGCTTTTGAATATACTATCTAGGTTGGTCATAACTTTTATTCCAAGGAGTAAGCGTCTCTTAATTTCATGGCTGCAATCACCATCTGCAGTGATTTTGGAGCCCCCAAAAATAAAGTCTGACACTGTTTCCCCATCTATTTGTATGAAGTGATGGGACCAGATGCCATGATCTTAGTTTTCTGAATGTTGAGCTTTAAGCCAACTTTTTCACTCTCCTCTTTCACTTTCATTAAGAGGCTCTTTAATTCCTCACTTTCTGCCATAAGGGTGGTGTCATCTGCATATCTGAGGTTATTGATATTTCTCCCGGCAATCTTGGTTCCAACTTGTGCTTCCTCCAGCCCAGCATTTCTCATGATGTACTCTGCATAGAAGTTAAATAAGCAGGGTGACAATATACAGCCTTGATGTACTCCTTTTCCGGTTTGGAACCAGTCTGTTGTTCGATGTCCAGTTCTAACTGTTGCTTCCTGACCTGCATACAGGTTTCTCAAGAGGCAGGTCAGGTGGTCTGGTATTCCCATCTCTTTCAGAATTTTCCACAGTTGATTGTTATCCACACAGTCAAA